>CAUJRU010000127.1:1200000-1619232 GCA_963277665.1 Viscum album
ATGTGTACTTTACCTTCCCTATAAAATGCTACCACATATCCCTCTTCTTCACACATCTCAAACCACTTAGGATCAGCCAAGATTGGTCCAACACACTTTGAAATATCCCTCCCTTTCTCATATAAGCCTCCCCTTATTTATAAAGTAGTCCAAGGATTCATTTTCTCCCAAAACAAAATGTTTTACCCGATGACGAGGAGGTTTGAATGAGTATGATGATAGTCAAGACAAAAGGTTAGGGGATTTCATCTCATTTTTTGTTTCCATTAGATAGATACTTTATTCACCACACAATAATTTTATATGGTTTTTATAACTAATTTGAAATATTATACCATGACATTTTATTATTTTCATTCTATTTTTGGCATCATTTAATTTTATTTTCTTGAATAGAGATTATGCTCCAATGATACCAAGTGGTCAGAGTTTATTGAAACAATCTAATCACTTTTTGAGATTGTTTATGTTTATGATTCTTTTGATGCAGTACTATGATCCATATCTTAATAACACTCCTGAAATTTATTATCTTCTTGTTATTCATTATATATTCATGTATTTGTACCATTTTTCTAATCATTGGTACATATTATTGTTAATAAAAGTGTTTTTAAAAATCCCATTATTTCCCTCTCTTCGATTATAAATCTGAGTTCCTTAAAAAATGAATCCTATAAAGGGTTTTCAATAATATTCTACTATAATCATAAAATATTTAGAAGTAATTTTTTCTATTTTTATCTTTTACCAATGTTTTCAAAGGAATAATCTTGTCAAATTATGAACAAGGCATTATTCTATGATTTTTACTGTGCAAAAGTAATTTCCTTTTAACCTCATATGAAATGTGCACTTTTACTTGCCATCAAATCATTTAAGATTTCATTTCATTTTTAAAAGGATAAATTTTAAGACAATTTTTAAAATATTTATTTTCAAGGAAATATTTTTCCAAATGTTATCATGCTTTTTTAATATGTTTTTAAAGAAATTGGTTTTAAAAAGGTTTTTTATTTTTAAGAGATTTTTTCAAATAATAAATGGATATATGCCTTGAGAAATGTTTTCAAAATATCCTTACATATTATCTTTCATCTAATAAAACATTATTTTTTTACTGATCCCCTTCTATGAAATGATCCAAAGGTTCCATTCATATTATTTATTAAATGGTTTTTGTTTTTTTGTAATTATACATAAGACACATGTTTCACTTCCATGCATTTTATGCATTTGAATCCAACTTATTTTCAAAGAAAATGATTTCATAAAGTAATTATTAAACCTATCTCTTTTCAAAAGTTTTCATGTGTTGAAATGTTAATGATACACATTTCTTTTCATCGATTATGAATTCTTGTTTAAAAAAACCTATTTATTTTAATGGGTCAATATATGATGAATATTTTATTATCTTGTGGAACATGTATAATGTATTTTATTATGATATGGGTGGGGCATATATCTCCCTCCAATGAATTGGGTAATTTTAATTTGTATATGATATGAAAGGGTACATGTCTTGTGGCCCAGAACTGAAAACATTATGGTACACGAGTTGTCACCCAAGACTAAAAAGAGGAATGGACAAGGGTTTTAACCTAAGCATAGAAATAAAAAGGTACATAAGTTGTAGCCCAATAATATAAGTATTAGGGTATACGGGTTTTATCCCAATTCTTAAAAAAAGAAGGTATAAATATTGTATCCCAATCCAAAAAGTAATAGGGTACACAAGTTGTTAGAAAAATCCTGAAGCAGGTACACTGGTCATTCCCCCTACCAAACGAGTTATAATGTTTGTGGTAGGTAGCCTTAACCTATTATTTTCTTTTCTTATTTGCACACCACATGTTCTATGTCATATTTCCTAGTTTTTATTTCAGGTTTCAAGATGTTTTTTCATTTGATTTAGGTCTTCTAAACTACAAATACTTTTTCTATAACTCATGTTTATAATATTTGATATGTTGTGTATGATTTTATAATTTTTTTATCATGTTTGCATACCACTATGCTAATGTTTATGCCTAAATTTCTCCCCTTTTACCTTTTTGAGAAACTAAGATGGCGAATTTTTATGTTTACCTCACCATGTTGTGAAGATATATTTCATGAATGATATTTATAAGAGTGGTTCCAGTCTTAGAAAATATTACTGGGAGAAAATATAGCTCGCATGATTACCAGTGATTATATTTCCATGTTTCCAAAGGTAGTAAACTAATTTGGTCTTTGGGAATAAATTTTTCAAATGTTTTAAATTATTCAAAAAAATTATGTAATGTTAAAGTATGTCAATCTTGTGTTCTTATAGTTGGTATCAGAGAAAATTTTTAGTGAACCATTGGACCTTTGGAAGAGAAAAAAATAGTGAGACCCTGAAGGACATTTCTCAGAATTAGTGTAAGGATAAATAAAAGTATATGAAAATATCCTGGAAATTTGGTGAAGGATGGAGTGAGAGATTTCATAGAAATTAATAACCATATGGATACTACAAGTGGGTGTGGATCTTTCACAGATGTACCTTCGGTTAAAATCATCGACAATATTTCTTTAGCCTAACTCAGGGTAATCTGGTATATGATAATGGGCCTTACTACCCAACTGGTTTGACACACCTAGGAGATATGCTTTGGGAAAATAAAAACTCATCAAAAAACATCATTAAGGATTTAAATAGACGTTGGTTATGAATAATCTTGGATAAACCTATGGTCTCAACAATTAATGAATATGAAATAATTTAGACATCTTATATGTGAATTTCCATGAATATGTAGTTCTTCTCTATGAAAATTGTTTCTTACTCTATGCTTGTTGGATTTAGTCACTATCTAGAACCCAAAGGAACCACATTAATGGTTATTATGATGGAAAATAAAAATACTATTCTCTTGTGTATTCTAATTCATTTTGAGATGGAATGAAAACCCTCATTTCTTTTCCAACACAACATTCTACATCCATAAATCATTATAAACATTCAAACGACCAAAAGAGGGAACAATATTATTTTGAGTGCTTCACGAGAAAATGTTCACCTTATTTTAATAGTTCTTATCATCTAATTATTGAAAAACACCAAATTAGTGCCATTGAAAAGATATTCTATTTTCTACATTGTTAATATCTTTAGAATGTAATTTTAGCTACTTATAAACTAGAAGGTGAAGTAGATCGGGGGTGGACTATAATCAATAATTTAAGGAAGCAAGATGAAATTGAATTCACATATTGGGATGATATCAAGAACATAATATTCAATATGTAATTTCCTTATATTATTCATATGAAAATGGAAAAGGAGTTCCCTGATTTGAAACAAAATGATGGTGAATCATTCATTACATACGAGGCTAATTTCACAAGACTTTTTTGTTATGCTTCTAGAATTGTCTTCCAACAAGAAGGTAAGGTTGATAGGTTCTTTAGTGTCTTAAATAGATACATCCTAAGGGAATTTTATATAAGATACATTGGTGGGTATTAAGTTATTATGCATTGTGTAATAAAATTTTAAATTTATTTACGTGTTATATATATCAATCTCATGGTTTTTACATGAGGTGGAATATTGAGTTCAATGGAAAATCAACAAACCTTGGAGATAAGAAGATGATCCTTCCATTGAGATATAAATTTGGAATTAACCATGGTGGAAACTTTCCTAATGGGATTAGTAAATTTTTTATGTCCGGAAAGGAAGGAAATTGAATGACTAAATGATTATGTGATTGGAAAAATTTATATAATGATGATAATAATGAGAAAACTCCACAAGATTCACCTCTCACACTTCAGTGTGTCAATTGTAAGGAGTTTTGGAATATGGCCAAAAAGTGAACAAATCTAGGGGTTACTAATAATGATCATCACCAAAAACATTTTAAAAAAATGATAAATAGAAATAATATGAAATTACAATAGGTAAAGTTAACTGTTATAATTGGGGAACTGCATAGTGCGGAATTTCATGTGGGATTTTCATAAAAATAAGATCAATGAAAATATTGTTGACCATTTAGTGGAACTTGTTATGAGTATAAGAATTGATTATCTTTCTCTACATGAATTTTATATTAATAAAATCTCATTAATTTTCTATATGTACATTTTTAACCAAATAATACAAATGAAAAAAATAAGATAACATTCTATTTATTGAATAAAAGGTGATTTATCTTTTAGAATAAAGTATGTTTTCAAAAATGATTTATGGAAATTTAGATTATAAACTTGTTATCAATAGAATATATAATGATGTTATTCACATATTTGGTTTATGATGACACATGGGGTATCAATTTTATGTTTATTTTATGACCTCATTTATACTATATAGGATTTTCATCATTCAGAAGGATAATAAGGTTAAACATTCATAAAATTTTTAAGTTAATCATTTTATAAAGTATTTATATAATAAGAATGTATTGAAAACCTTACCTAAAAGGGGATTTTATTATGAAACATATTTCAATTATGCATATAATATTTTGAAATTTATATTACCGTGGTTTTAGAAATGGACATCTTGTATATCGGGAGAAAAAAAATCAAGTCTGGCAGGTTTGTGGGTCTTGAACCATGACTGAAGGATAATAAGGGTTCTAAGCCTTCCAATGGCCTAAGCAATGTTCTGGTTAATATATAATTATTTTTTATGAATAATTATTTATGATGAAATTTTATTGTTTATTTTTATGTTTACAGAATAATTTATTAACCATAATGATTTTAAAGAAACTTTATAGATAAATAGTAATACAATTTATTATTTTATGGGACTTAAGATCTACTAAAATTATATTTTACCAATTTCTGTATCAAAGATAATTTTTGGATTTCCATTAAAAAACTTAATGGATGAATTTTAAATTCATATAAATAGAAAAATATAATAAATTTTTTTATAGAAATATATCAAGTTAGTATATTTATGTATATTCTTTCTAAATAAAATAATTACCAGACATTAAGATAATGATCAAAAGAAAATGTGTTGCTCTCATACATTGATATTGTTGAACTGATGGCCTTTTAAATCATTACGAATTTATGACATTGAGGCCCTCAACTTTTCTTTGACTATTCACTTATTTATGGTTGATAACCTCAATCACTCCCTATAAATAATTACTCTCTTCCTCAATGTCTAATCTTCAAAATTGACCTACGTTCTTCTATGTGGAAACCTAATTATGTGTTACATTTGGTATCCATTATGGTTCAAACAATCACTTTTAAGGGGGGTTTTAGTATCAATTTTTATGATGTAGGTTTTTATGAATGATAATTTTAGATATTAAACCCTGGTAACCCAGAATAATTTGTATGGAGAAATTCATTTTAATGGGGTAGAATGTAGCACCCAAAGATTTTGTGATTTATTTTTTTGAAATAATTTAATCTTTTTATATTTTAAATTTTACAAAACACTAAAACTAGTTTTTCAATAGTGCCAATAAATTATTTCTCATAGAACTAAATTGGATTGTACTACATGCAACACTTACATGGCATATGTACCATGCAACACTAAGCGTATAAAAAGCATCATTTTATTGTTAAAATTATTCAAATGATATAATTCTAAACTATCCACTAAACATATTAATATGAATATTGATAACTATATTTAAAATATTTTTTCTAATGGTTTTATATAAATAAAACATATTGATGATGAATGATACAGTTTTTCGTAAAGTCCTTATATGTTAAAAATACTATTTTTTAATAAATTACTTTTCATGTCATTCTATTGAGAAAATTAATTTCAGACACATTTTGAAATTTATTTTGATCAAATAAAATTAATTTTTGAATTTATAATGTCAAAATCATCTTAGGGTGAATATTTGGTATTTTCTAGGGAACATCATTTTTTAGATAAATTGTAAAAAATATAGGATTTTAATTCAAAAATTTCTTCTCATCTAATTTATTTATAAGTTTAAATTATATTTTAATTTGATTTAAATGTTTAATTAGATATATTTTTTTTAATTGATCCAATTTAGTTCATTATAAAAATTTTCACTTTGAAATTGGGTATATAAAATGAGGAAAAAGTTTTGACAGTTATACTTTTAAATCCCACAGTGTCGTCCTTTCCAAAAGATTAATTTTAAATTAATTTTTGATGCTCCTATGATTATAATTTACAAATATGGATTCTATAATTTAAATCAAAATATTTTATAATTTCTATTATATTCAATATTTTTTTTGGAGAAAAAATCAATGAATGTGTTGAAAATTTATTATAATGTTTAGGATATAATTTTGGTCAATACAGTACTAATCCTTCAATTTAAGATCCAAAACGACCTAGAAACTTATTAAAAACCCATTTTCTAGCCGTATTTCAACCATTAACCTTACATTGTTGTGTTTGGTTGTATGTTTATGACTTTTACTAGGTGAAAACCCAGGTACATATTACTTGTTTCGGAAAATGTTGGGTGTGTACTTTCCATTCTCTATAAAAAGCCAACATCTCTCCATATTCGTCACACCTCTCAAATCACATAGGATCATCTAATATCAGTAAAATACAATTCCTAATATCCCTGAATTCCTCTTAAAATCCTCTACTTGGGCAGAAAGAAATTCCAGGAATCCCCTTAGCACAAAATAAAAGGAGTAACCCGATTAAGGGGAGGTTTGAACGAGTACGACGAGAGCCAAGAAACATGGTAAGGGTATTTCATCTCACTTTTTTATGTGAGATAAATGTGTATTCATCACCCATTCAATTTTTTGGTGTGTATACATTTCATGGATGTATTCAACTATTATTATACTTAAATTTAGTAGTTTTTACATATTAAATCTATTTTTTTATTTCATGGGGTTTATGTTTCAAAAGATATCAAATCAGTAAGATAGTTTTTTCTCAAATTGACTTATTTGAGACACATGTTTTATTACAAAACTATATATTACATGAGTTTTATATACTTACATTTAAGATTTATATAAGTAATATTCTCCTTTTTATGATATTTTAGGCATTATGTAATTTCATTTTCTTAAATAGGGATGATGGTCTACAGTTAACAAGTTATAGGAGTTTAATGAAATAATCTTGTCACTTTTCAAGATTATTTATATTTATGATTCCATTGCTGAAATATTATGATCTGCCACTTAAGAACACTAAGGAACTCTCTTTTACTCTGGTTATCAATGATATATAAATTTATTGTAATGATTTTCCCACTCTTTTGTACGTTATACAGTTAAGAAAGTGTTTTTAATAAAGCCCCACATTATACTCTCTTTTGTCAGAAATCGGTGTTCCTTAAAAACTTTTTTATTCTAAAATGGGTTTCCAAAAATATTATGTTATTCTCCTAAAATATTTTAAAATAATTTTTTACCCTTTTTTACTTTTAATGATGTTTTCAATTTACTATCCGGGTTTCTTTCTGAAAGATGAATTTTTCTAAAAAATTTACATTTTAATAAGAATGTTCTTTTTACCACATATGAATTGTATGGACTTACCCACCATCAATTATTTAAATAATTATTTTCATATTTAAGAGGATAATTTTTATGAATTTTTTTTACAAATATCTTTTAAAGGAAATGGTTTAAAAAAAAAATTCAATCTTAATTTATATTTTTTAAGGAAAATGGATTTCAAAATTTATTATGTTTGAAAGAGCACTTTTCAATGAAGAAAGGATATTTACCTAAAGAAAAAATGTTTTTAGAATATCCTTCCATGTTATCTTCCATATAAGATAACTAATGTTGATGTTACCAATTCTCTTCATGTAAATAATCCAAAGGTTTCATTCATATTCTTCCATAAATAGTTTCTATTTTGATGGAATAATACTTATGACTATCATTTAACATCCATAGGTTTTATAATTTTGAAACCCACTTAATTTCCCGAGTTATGATTTCATAAAGTGATTATGAAACCTATCTCTTTTCATAGGTTATTATAGGATGGAATTTTAATGATACCCATTTCATTTCCTTGGTTATGATTTCATTTTTATAAAACCTATCTCTTTTTATGTGTCAGGATATGATTAATGTTTTATTATCTTCTTGAACATGTGTGAATGATTTGTTATGAGATTGGTGGAACCTATATATCCATCCAATTTGTTGGGTAATGTTAAGTTGTATAGGAGCTCAACGGGTACACGAGTTATAGTTGAAGCTCAAATATAAGAAGGTGAATCAGTTATAGTCCTAGCCTAAAAACAAGAAGTTATATGGGTTGTAGATCAATACTAGAAACAAGAAACTACATGTGTTACATCCCAAGAATAAATGTAAGATGGTAAATGGATTATATACCAGGACTAAAAGTAAAAAGGTACATGGTTTGTATCCCAATCCTAAAAGTAATAAGGTACACATGTTGTTATCCCAAGACCAATGTAGGTATAAGGTTCATATCCCAAGTATAACATCTTATAAATGTCTTGGTGGGATGCCTTGACCTATTATTTTTTATTCTTATATGCATTCCATAAATTCTAGGTCTTATTCCTTAGTTTTGATTTCATGGATCATAATGTTTGCTTCCATATCATTCATATCTTATGAAAATATAAGATTTATCCCATAACACATGTTTATGATATTTGATATATAGGGTATGATCATCTAATGCTATGATAACATTCTCATACCCCGATGTTAATGTTAATTCTTAAATGTATCCCTTGTTTACCCCTACTGATCAATCGAGATCACATCATTTTATGTTTACATCACCATATTATGAAAATATATTTCATTTATTATATGTAAAAGAGGGGTGCTAGTCTTGGAGAACCTAGTAGGAGAAAATATAGCTTGTTTATGTATTAATACTTATGTTCCCATTTTTTCAAATTCATTAAACTAATATATTAATAGGGTGTAAATTTGTAAAAAAAAATTAAGTATTCCAAAAATTAATGTAATTTTAATATATGTCAAGACTGGGTCTCTATACTCACAAAATACCAAAGCTGTTTTATTGTTTTTCTATAATTATTTCCTCCAATTTAAAAATTTCTTATGACCCATTCTCAATTTTTTTATTGTAAGTTTGTTCCCCCTTCAACACTATAACTAAATAATTATGGTGCATCTATTCCTTTTAAACATATAACATTGAAGATTAATTTAGGATTATAAGAAATTGTCAATGAACTCTTTCAATTCCTTTGATGTATCACTAATAAAACAATCACTCCCCTATAAAGTAGTATAAATATTATTATTGTCTCCAAATTAAATATAATTATTAATGGTTTTTTGTGTTAAAGATGATAGCTCATAACCTAATGAACATATATTTCCTTACCTTTTTTGATAAAAAATCTTAACAGGGAAAAACTAGAAATGTTGTTTCTCAAAATGAATGAAACTTTTATATTATAATACTCTACTAACCCAAGAGTTTAATATTATTCTATAAATGGTCCAAATCTCCTCCAATACCACTAGTATATAATTTTATCTATGCTACTCATATACTATTTATGAAAAATTGATGATTTTTATGTCTTTAAACTCTTCCATAAGCTCATCAATATGAAATATATATAAATGATTCCTCTCAATCAAATTTTAAAGGGAATTGGATATATCTATATTATATTACACAAGGAAATTCTATAATTGAAAATTCATTTTGAATATTTCCTTTAAGTAGTTTGATCAATAATGTGATTATTCAAAAAGTTCAGGGTTCTACCCATTAAAATTTTCATTAATTCATTTACACCAACTCATTATCTTTTTAATTAATATATTCAACCTAATTAGAATATTTTCTATATTAAATTTTTATCCAGAGTTCATTAATATTAATTATTTTATTTTATTATACATAGGTAAGTAGAATCTTATAAATTTTCTTGATCAGACCTAAGTCGATGGAGGATATTATGGAATAGTTTCATCCTCAAAATAATGAAATTTTAGGAATGAAATTTTTATAAGGAATTAGTTTAACATATATATCCACATAAATTCCCTCAATGGAAGTATAACCATCTTCTTTTCTAGGGAATTTTTTTGTAGTATCATTGATGTGGTTTCCAATTTTAGGATCATTTGTTCTATAAAAAAAATTCTTCTTAAATTTTGGTACCCAAAGATTCTAGAAAAAATTATCCTTTCTACACTGAGGATCTATCCATTTGAACAAGTACTGATGTAAACTCATAAATATTGATTACATACTTTGATCATTGATCTAATTATAGATAATTTGTGAGATAGTTGACATCATGATATGAATAAAACTCAAAATTTAGAACTAACGTAACCATGTAAGCCTACATACCTATATATCCATAGGCATGAACAAGAAAATGTATAATCATTTGGACCCTATAAGGATTTACAGTTGTTTGAATTTTAGGAGAGGGATAAGTAGCCTTATCATCAAATGTATCCATCCCTTGGGATATAATAAAAATCACCTTTCCATTTTCCACCTTAATTCTATATTCTAGGGAGGTGTTCCATTTATATAAATAAACTAATTAAAGAATAATTCATCCTATAATAACAAAAAATATGCCTAATTTTTTTTCATAGTATAGGTAGATTTTTAAAGCTAATTATGAAATTAATTAGGTCTAACATATAAGTGAGGAATATATCCACAACAAGTGTTCCATAAGTGAAAAAATTGTCTAGTATATGAGAAAATTTTGGAAACTGTCATTTTTTCTTTAACTATTCATTTTGATAGGGACTGTAACTATGAATGTGATGTTTCCTAATATCCTATGATACCAAAAAATAAAATGAGGCCAAAAATTTGAATCCCATAATGAATGTGTTAACCTATATTATTTAAATGATCTATATACTTATCCCACTATTGTATTTTAGGAACTCCATTTTTTAGGTAAAATAATATATATATCTATGCCAACCTTTGGAGTTCACCATTATGAAAAATGACATGGGTATAAAAATTGAAAAATAATCATCCACAATTTAAAGAATCCTTGAAACTAAGAGGGATATTGATAAGATCATTAAATTTTTTGAAAGTATCACCAATTGGAAAGATGATTTATTCTATAACCATATCCTTACAATTAACTATTCATTCCCAAATTGAATCATCATTTCTACTAACATTAATTGTTTTATCAATACTGATATTTGATTCAGATAAAGAGTAACTAATTGAGGATAAGTTCTTAATTCCCAAACATTCCAGGAACATAGTAATAAAAAAATTTATTTAGATCAAGTACATCGTCCACACTTATAGAATCAGTTATATTCTCGACTGCAACATTTCCTAGTATTATTAATGCCACATTTTTACCACTGATAGTTTAATAATATAAAACCATGGGGAGATCAACCCAGGAGCCCCTATAAGGATAAAATATTTATGAACTCTAAACCCTATGGGAATTCAATCGGAAACACATGATCAAAATATATCAATCTCCATTACTACCTTGAGCTATTTAACAATGTCATATCATTATAATAATTAATGATAATCAAAATTAACAATAATAAATAGTCATGGTAGGTTTATCAAAATTAAACATCATTATCTATTATAATATAATAAAATAGTAGGGAATTATAAAGAAAATATTATTTATAAATGTAATATAAGTACCCAATGAAGTCTGATGCATATAAATTTATAAGGTTGAAAATTATTTTAAATGACTAAAAATAACACTAATATGAAACCATCAACATTGAGAAATCATAAATAACTATATTTCCATCCCTTTAGAAATATGAAATTAGAATCAACATCTAGTTTTTTTAGTGAAACAGTCATTCCAATATGAATGGATCCATAAAGAGATATTTATATATCATTCATTGACCATGTTGATTATATTGAATTCCCATTCAGTGTAGAGAATATTTTACTGGGATTTAAATGCATAACACATTGTAAGTTTGATATCCAAGGGATAATCCCCCAAATATATACATGATTTGAGGAGTTTAAAATAATTATCTTAGATAAATCCTTGATAAGACATGAGGGTAACACCCCAACCAAAAAAAATAATGACCACCTAAAGAATCTCTCGAAATATTTACCTTAATCAAATAAGAAATACATGGGATCCATCTAAAATGATAATATTTTTGAGGTTTCCTATGAATCCAATAAACACTGAGAATATTTTAAATAATATTTTCACACATGCAATTATCCATGAAAAATGAAATTTATCATAGAATAAATTGTAATTCGTTTGGTAATAGATTAATAATTATCCATAAGCTTTATTATACACCAATACAAGAGTGTAATGTTTTTTACCTTCCAAATATAATTATTTTTTGTGCAAACAAAGACGAAGAAAATTATGTGAAATTTAGATCATGGAAAAATTAGCGATGGATTAAAAAGTCATGTTTATATATATTGTTGGATGAAAGTAAAAAGATAACTGATTTTATATGAATTCTTTAAAAGTTTTAGAAAACTAAAATTATAACTGAAAAAAATTCTATTTTCATGGATTTTAATTCATTTTTGTAAGAATAAAGTGATTTTATATCTAACCAAATAATTAGAATCATCAGTAGTAAATTTTTTATTCCATATATAGAAAAGGATAATGAAATCAGGGAAGATGAATATAATATTTCTCTAAGGCTTCATTACATTTTTTAGGCGCATTCTTGATCTCACAATGAAAATTGTAATGGTTTTTTAATATTCATAGAAGGATACTACTTCACATCCCATTAAAGATTTTAGTGCTATTGAAATAAAATAGTATGATATGTATTATAAATTTTGTAGGGATGTATTATAAAATATGTATAATATAGTTGAGGATAAATAATATAACATAGTAGATTATTTATGGATATATAGAGTTACTGATAGTAATGGGGTAATAAATCTACAGGTTAGACCAAAATATTAGGAAAAAGTGACATATTAATGTACCTTAGGTCAGTGGATTAAGTTAATTATTTATTTTCTATATAGAATTCCATAGTGAATTTCTAAAAAAATTGATTTCCCTTTTCAGCCTACAAATTATTATTTCCCCATTGAATTATGTTCCAAGATAATTCCTTTATTGGAGATTCCAAAATAAATTGGCAATGAGGGAATTATTAAATATCTCTTTGTTCTTAATTCCAAGTACACTCAAGAAAATTACCTTCACACACAGCGTAAAAGTTGTCATTACAAATTTATTATCAATAATACATCATCTCCGGATGATGTTTCAATTTTTTCTCCTTGGTCACTTAGAATTTTTTCTGCACTATTTTTTGTATATACAACGGATAAGGAAAAATTTATTTAATAAAATAAATACTATTTAAAATATAACTACCATAACAAGGTGATTTACCTTTATAGATGTATTTTTGGATAGAGATTTATATGAAATACCTTTTTGGTAGGATGCCTTTACTATTCTATTAATGAGAGGGAGACTATAGTTATTAAATGGGACATCCCTGAGTATGAATCCAAGGAAGATGGATATATTATTTCTTTTAGAGGCTAACATGACTTTACAAATTTAAAAATGAAATTTATTCTATCTAATAGGATTCTATGAAATTCATGGTGTTTTTAAATGTTTTAATACTCGGAAAAAATGGCCTATAAGAAATAATGATTTAACCTTCATAGAGACTATGAGGGGATTTCATCATGTACATTGAATCCCTAACCAGTAAGATATGTATAGAGTCAACATTAGTGAGAATGAATTTACAAAGATATTTTTTAAAAATGACACAGTGTAAGACATAAAAATGGATCTCATTACCTTATCCATCATGATCATCCAAATTAAACCTTTTTAGATCGAATCATAATTATGAAAATTCATGACCAATAAAAAAGTTCATTGATAATCCATATAAATCTTCTAGAGAATTTATATATTCTTTTAGAGGAACTAAAATTTAAGGGAAATAAAGTCATTGGATATAGACACAAATAGTGCATGATTACAATTTCTATATTTCCATTACAATAATTTTTACACTCATAGGCAGTGTAGAGGAATTTGTAAATTTTCATCTAGTGGATGAAGCCAATTTAGTTCAGAGATAAAATTTTATTGGAAATAACTCTATGTGTAAGAGATAAAATCTTATAAGTATTCTTGTTGGGGGTATTAAATACCATAATGGGCAGGATGTATTTAATTATTATTGAATTATCATCCCATGGGATATGATTAACCAAATTTTAATTTGATATTGGTGGTAGTATTCAATTCCAATTAAATCAAGAAAAAATGAAACACATTTTGGTAAAAATATCCAATAAAGGAACAAAAAAATGGTATTAAATCCATCATTTCTAGCATAAATGTAATTTTTAGGGTAAAAGTTTCATTCTTATTCTCATTAACTATAGAGACGGAGGAATGAAATGAATTTAAAATAGATGAAATAGATTATGATATACTATCAAAAAAACTAGGAACATTCTTTTCAAATTCCCCATTATTAAAAATTGCATCAAAGTAACTTATCATGACATTTGAGCTTCCAATATCACCCTAAATGATTTATCCATTTTCTATAATATATGTGAGTTTCTTCATGATGTTCCATGTCACGACCCGACCCAACGGGGCTCGAGCCGCGACTCCCCAAGCCTGCCTCCAATAGGCCAGGGGCTGGCGACCAGCGACGAGTAGGCTATCACACACATGGAAGGCATTAGCCTAAGGTAACTATACACACGCACCCACAAACACCTCCATGCAACAGTGCAGAGAATTAGAAACTGAAAAGTAAAATCATGCATACACTATCCCAAACCAGAGTACATCAGAAGTACAGAAGGGAAAAACAGGGCCCACCAAAAGAAAACTACAAGCGCGTCCAACCTGCTCTGACGAGGGGAACGCTGCCACAAACACCCGCCGGAAATCTCTATAGCATCCCATATTTTTATAACATAACTTTCATTCCATTACACGGAACTGAGGATCTTTAAGGTTTAGTGTATTGGAAACAAGGAACATAAAACATGAAACAAAAAAAACATTCTTCTTAAACACTTGAAAGGCTTATCCTCATGTTCACCCTAGGCTCATTACTGCATCTCATAACCTGGGTACATACATCAAAAGGAAGGGTGAGCAGAAGGCCCAGCAAGGGAAACAAGTGAAACATTTTACATATGAACTTGAGATACATCAATAAAGTCATGAAAAGAACTTTAAGGCATGAAAATGAAATCATGAGGCATATCATAATAAAAATAAACTTTTTCATAACTTGAAGATGTGGCTACATAATTTAACATAGAAAATCATGAACATATCACCAAGGTCCATCCCCAAGGTTTCATTTTAAAATTACCAAGGTTATTCACCAAGGTATCGTGAAAATTGTAATCTCTAGTGGTTACATCATTACCCAATGCATTGGAGCGCTATCAGGGCGCACCCTTAAATTTGCCTTTATTATCATGTGATCCACATATATCATCATCAAACATTTCATAAATAACCCATATAGCATAAAGGAAATGGGTTTCATTTCATAATCATAACTTTTTAAAAACTTCTTTAAAGACATGATCTTTATATCACATTAAAACCCACAGAAAAGGAAGGTGGGTCTCATGTATGTAAATCCCAGAATTTAAAATAGAACATTTTGGTATATATGTGAATACCCCTTTAGAAGAAAGAGCTTTGAGTATTCACTTAATAAAATAAAAGAACTTTAGAAAAAGAGATAGACATTTTGAGACAGAAATTCTGCAGCATAACGGCAATGTTCCGAGGTTTTAGAAGACATTAAAAGAGAGGTAAAATGGGTCAAACATTCATAAATGACCCATAAAATAGTACATGGACAGGATAAGAAGGATACATGATCATGGTAATGAAATTTCAAGGACATACCATTTGAAATGAAAAACATGGAAGGAAGAAAAAAATTAGATTTCTCTTATGAAAGTTCGGCAGCCTAACGGCGTTACTTAAACATCAACAAAAATGATTTGAAAAGATCAAATAGGGTCTCTCATCATGTGAGCATAAGAGTTCAGTATGATAGATATAGATATAATTCCCCAACATAACAAAAAGGAACTTGAAAGAATTGACATGAATGTAGAACTTCAAAACGAGAAGGGTGAAGAACCACTTAAAAATTCGGCAGCCTAACGGCGCCACTAAAAACTTCAAAATACTGAATTGAAGCGATCAAATGGGGTCTCTCATCATATGATCATAAAAGATCAGTATGATAATTTAGAGATCATACCCCAACATAATAAAAAGGAACATGAAAGACTTGAATGAAAATAGAACTTGAGAACGAGGAAGGTGAAAGAATCCCTTAAAAATTTGGCAGCCTAACGGCGCCACTTAAACATTCTTAAAACGAATTGATGAGAGCAAGGGGGGGGGGTCTCTCATCATATTATCATGAAATAGGAAGTAGGATGAATATAAAAGAACATCCTCCAACATAAGAACATGGTGTATAAAAGAAATGACATAAAAGAAATTACTTGAAAAGAAAGAGAGAGGTCGGATCCCTTACCTTAAAATGTAACTCTTAAACCTAAAAGGTTGGGACCTTGAGGGCTTGGGGGCACCTTGGGAGGACTCCTTGGGAGGTAATGAGACCAGAAATTCGTTGGGAATGAGTGGGGAGTCGAATGGATGAGAGGAGGGCTTGGTATTTATAGGGAAAGTGAGGGGACAAGGCATTAATGGCCAAGGGACACCTCACATGTGCTTTTCTCAAACCCATGTGCTCTCCCTTGGCATTTATCATGGAGTTAGGCCACATGGGCCCCCAAAAACAATAATTCATCACCCTTGGCCGGCCAACCCTTAAAAGATCTCATGACATCATCATGACACAATTATGATGTCATTAAACATACCTAAACCCTAAAACTGCATTTTTACTATTCACTGAAAAATTCATCTTTCTCAGAAAAATCCCAAACATTCACCTTAACTAAATATCAATGCTCCGATTTCAAAAATGAACTCCATTTTATAAAAATAATTTTCTAAATATTTTAAATTTTATTTTTAAATAATTACACTATTCACCGAAAATTCATTTTTTTCAGAAAAATCCCCAAAAATTACCATAACATAATATCGATGCTCTGAGTTCAAAAATAAAGTCATTTTTATAAAATAATTTTCTAATTATTTTTAATTAAATTTTTAATTAAAAAACACTATTCATCCGAAAAAACTAATACTTGAATAATAATTTATGAAACCGTTATTTAACCATTTTATTGAATCACATTACTTAATCAAAGTGCCTAGCTTATTTTAATACTTTCTTTAAGTGAGATTACTAATCCATTTGGACACATTATTAATCCTAATCATAAAATCACTATTCATAATTTACTATTCATCAAAAATCAAGTTGATCTTATTAGACTCTAAATTTAGTACTGAACATAATTGCAGAAGACCTTTTTTTGAAAATCATTACACATTTTTAATTATTTAGGGTTTACATAAACATATTTAAAATATCCTTTTTCTAAAATTCATCAAAAATTTGCATACTATATTTATCCAGTCATTTGAAAATTCATAAAAGAAATCGAAATTTTATTTAAAACAAAGGATTACACAATACAGTTAAGGTCTCCTTACATAGCCCCTTATCACACCAGCATAGGACCTAAGTGTAAGGTGCGCTAAGGTGAGAGAATCCGAGGGAGGCTCGACCAACATCGCACGAGTAGTAATTTCTATCAGTTTGAACTTCTCGCGAAGGCGATCCCATTCTAGCTTTATACGATTAAGTTCAGCTTGGGTTTGGTCCAGAGCAAAGCCCAGTGGTGCTACCTCCTTCCCAAGTTCTGTTAGATGGGCTTCGATCGGTCCAATACTACTGGGTGAGGCCATCGAATCTTCTTTCTATATTAATTAACCAAGATTGCTTGTATTTAGAGACAATAGTCAAAATGTTTAGTTTCCAGCGGTCATATTGACCAATGGTCAAATAACAGTCAAAACCCAACAGTCTCATTTTAATTATACTCATGTTACCAAATGAAACATTTTTGTTGAGTATAACAATAACACATAAAATTAGGAAACAAAATTTATTTAAAAATTTCGGGTCGTTACAATATTCCCCCCTTAAGAAATTGCGTCCTCGCAATTTTAAAATTGGGTTTTGAAATTTCATTGAAAGTCCCACATCGGAAAAGGAGTCAGTAAAACTATTACTTTAAAATAAAGAAAGGGAAGTACAAAGGTCACCCGAGTTAACCCACACTAGGGTTCCATGTAGGAAAATATGGACATGGAGGAGAAAACAAAGGGTCAAGTTCTGAGGGAGAGTGATAGAGAACATGATTAGGAGAAAGTTAACCATGAGAAAATCCCAAACTTATGATGCGTGTAAATGGTCTTTGATTACCTAGTAAGAAACATAAACCAACAACATTTTTGTTTTACGTTTCTTTTCATAATTTTGAGGATTTCATTCACTACATAGAACAAAAAACATAAGAAAATATACCTAACTTCAAGTAGAGTTTCATCCTTTAACAAGTCCCTACCAACACTAATCTTTTCTCCAAATGATGAGAATTCAAAAACACTTGGTCTCATAAAATCACAATAATCATCTTCTATAGAATCACATAATCTACAAAAGATTAACTATCTATTTCTTCTATCTTTAAACATTATCCCAAAAACAGAAAGGTTAAGGTAAAACAACTCTTCAAAAAGAAAGAATCCCATAGGAATGGAAACTACTTTTAAATCATCAAAGTTCCATGGTACTACCCAAAGTTCATCATAGACCATTCCATAAATAACGGTCCTTAAAATTCCTCAAAACAAACCAAACTAAGATTGAAACCCAAATACAAGAAGGATTTGATAACATAGTCTTCCAAAACAACTTCATTATTCATCTCCAGACAACATCAACAAATCCTAAAATCTTATAAAAAAATTAGCTAACCTAAACATATTTTACCCAAGATAGGTTAGTCATTCCCATAAGTAACCTAAATTACTATAAGTTCACCTTAAATTCATCGATTCTTCAAAATATAAGTAAACATTACTCCTCAATGAAAATACCGTAGTAATCTATTTACCTCGATCAAATATGGTTCCCAAAATAATGAACGTCTTCCAAAATAATAATCATATTTTAATCCCCTAATCATCCCTATCATATTAATATGAAAATCGTCGCATTTCCTATCACATTGGTTGTCGGAACATGTTCTTCTGTTTCCCACCATTAACTAAGAAGAGAAAGCATAATTAGGGGCTTAAGTACTTAGCTAATAATCATGAAAAGGAACTAAAATCATATAAGGATAACTTGTATATGAAAGGTATACCCTAACTTGTGATCTCCTAGGTTCCCATCTAGGTTATGAATGATCATATATTCTTATGTGAACATTTATTTTATTTTATCTTTGTTCCTTTAACAATGGTTCATACCAAGCTTATGAATTTACCAAAGCATATCCCCCGGGAGTGTCATAACCAAGAGTGCAGCAAGGCCCGTTGTCGTGTACCAGTTCCCATTCGAGTCTAGCTCAAAGCGGTGTTTTCGGGTTTTACCCCTATGTACATATGTGCCAGAGCCACCTCTACCTGCTCGTATCCAGACAGGGATATATTTTCTTGGCAACCCCTTACTCAATACTCACCAAAATACCAGGAAGATTTCCTATATTAAACTTTTCTATAGGGTTCTTCCTAGAGTTTTCATATCCTAATTTCCACAAATAACTAAACCATCCTTTGATACCAACTATAGCATCCCGTCTTTTTATAACATAACTTTCATTCCATTACACGGAACTGAGGATCTTTAAGGTTTAGTGTCTTGGAAACAAGGAACATAAAACATGAAACAAAAAAAACATTCTTCTTAAACACTTGAAAGGATTCTCCTCATGTTCACCCTAGGCTCATTATTGCATCTCATAACCTGGGGACATACATCAAAAGGAAGGGTGAGCAGAAGGCCCAGCAAGGGAAACAAGTGAAACATTTTACATATGAACTTGAGATACATCAATAAAGTCATGAAAAGAACTTTAAGGCATGAAAATGAAATCATGAGGCATATCATAATAAAAATAAAACATTTTCATAACTTGAAGATGTGGATACATAATTTAACATAGACAATCATGAACATATCACCAAGGTCCATCCCCAAGGTGTCATTTTAAAATTACCAAGGTTATTCACCAAGGTATCGTGAAAATTGTAATCTCTAGTGGTTACATCATTACCCAATGCATTGGAGCGCTATCAGGGCGCACCCTTAAATTTTCCTTCATTATCATGTGAGCCACATATATCATCATCAAAAATTTCATAAATAACCCATACAGCATAAAGGAAATGGGTTTCATTTCATAATCATAACTTTTTAAAAACTGCTTTAAAGACATGATCTTTATATCACATTAAAACCCACAGAAAAGGAAGGTGGGTCTCATGTATGTAAATCCCAGAATTTAAAATAGAACATTTTGGTATATATGTGAATACCCCTTTAGAAGAAAGAGCTTTGAGTATTCACTTAATAAAATAAAAGAACTTTAGAAAAAGAGATAGACATTTTGAGACAGAAATTCTGCAGCATAACGGCAATGTTCCGAGGTTTTAGAAGACATTAAAAGAGAGGTAAAATGGGTCAAACATTCATAAATGACCCATAAAATAGTACATGGACAGAATAAAAAGGATACATGATCATGGTAATGAAATTTCAAGGACATACCATTTGAAATGAAAAACATGGAAGGAAGAAAAAAATTAGATTTCTCTTATGAAAGTTCGGCAGCCTAACGGCGTTACTTAAACATCAACAAAAATGATTTGAAAAGATCAAATAGGGTCTCTCATCATGTGAACATAAGAGTTCAGTATGATAGATATAGAGATAATTCCCCAACATAACAAAAAGAAACTTGAACGAATTGACATGAAAGTAGAACTTCAAAACGAGAAGGGTGAAGAACCACTTAAAAATTCAGCAGCCTAACGGCGCCACTTAAAAATTCAAAATACTGAATTGAAGCGATCAAATGGGGTCTCTCATCATATGATCATAAAAGATCAGTATGATAATTTAGATATCATACCCCAACATAATAAAAAGGAACATGAAAGACTTGAATGAAAATAGAACTTGAAAACGAGGAAGGTGAAAGAATCCCTTAAAAATTCGGCAGCCTAACGGCGCCACTTAAACATTCTTAAAACGAATTGATGAGAGCAAGGGGGGGGGGGGGCTCTCTCATCATATGAACATGAAATAGGCAGTAGGATGAATATAAAAGAACATCCTCCAACATAAGAACATGTAGTATAAAAGAAATGACATAAAAGAGATTACTTGAAAAGAAAGAGAGAGGTCAGATCCCTTACCTTAAAATGTAACTCTTAAACCTCAAAGGTTGGGACCTTGAGGGCTTGGGGGCACCTTGGGAGGACTCTTTGGGAGGTAATGAGACCAGAAATTCGTTGGTAATGAGTGGGGAGTCGAATGGATGAGAGGAGGGCTTGGTATTTATAGGGAAAGTGAGGGGACAAGGCATTAATGGCCAAGGGACACCTCACATGTGTTTTCTCAAACCCATGTGCTCTCCCTTGGCATTTATCATAGAGTTAGGCCACATGGGGACCCCAAAACAATAATTCATCACCCTTGTCCGGCCAACCCTTAAGAGATCTCATGACATCATCATGACACAATTATGATGTCATTAAACATACCGAAACCCTAAAACTGCATTTTTACTATTCACTGAAAAATTCATCTTTCTCAGAAAAATCCAAAACTTTCACCTTAACTAAATATCAATGCTCCGATTTCAAAAATGAACTCCATTTTATAAAAATAATTTTCTAAATATTTTAAATTTTATTTTTAAATAAATACACTATTCACTGAAAATTCATTTTTTTCAAAAAAATCCCCAAAAATTACCATAACATAATATCGATGCTCTGAGTTCAAAAATAAAGTCATTTTTATAAAATAATTTTCTAATTATTTTTATTTAAATTTTTAATTAAAAAACACTATTCATCCGAAAAAACTAATACTTGAAAAATTATTTATGAAACCGTTATTTAACCATTTTATTGAATCACATTACTTAATCAAAGTGCCTAGCTTATTTTAATACTTTCTTTAAATGAGATTACTAATCCATTTGGACACATTATTAATCCTAATCATAAAATCACTATTCATAATTTACTATTCATCAAAAATCAAGTTGATCTTATTAGACTCTAAATTTAGTACTGAACATAATTGCAGAAGACCTTTTTTTGAAAATCATTACACATTTTTAATTATTTAGGGTTTACATAAACATATTTAAAATATCCTTTTTCTAAAATTCATCAAAAATTTGCATACTATATTTATCCGGTCATTTGAAAATTCATAAAAGAAATCGAAATTTTATTTAAAACAAAGGATTACACAAGACAGTTACGGTCTCCTTACATAGCCCCTTATCACACCAGCATAGTACCTAAGTGTAAGGTGTGCTAAGGTGAGAGAATCCGAGGGAGGTTCATCCAACATCACACGAGTAGTAATTTCTATCAGTTTGAACTTCTCGCGAAGGCGATCCCGTTCTAGCTTTATACGATGAAGTTCAGCTTGGGTTTGGTCCAGAGCAAAGCCCAGTGGTGCTACCTCCTTCCCAAGTTCTGTTAGATGGGCTTCGGTCGGTCCAAGACTACTGGGTGAGGCCATCGAATCTTCTTTCTATATTAATTAACCAAGATTGCTTGTATTTAGATACAATAGTCAAAATGTTTAGTTTCCAGCGGTCATATTGACCAATGGTCAAATAACAGTCAAAACCCAACAGTCTCATTTTAATTATACTCATGTTACCAAATGAAACATTTTTGTTGAGTATAACAATAACACATAAAATTAGGAAACAAAATTTATTTAAAAATTTCGGGTCGTTAAAAGCTCCCTCGGCACAGCTCCGGTAAACACCCCGGTCAACACGCTCACTATGCTCTGCCTACTCCGGGTCCTCCGGGAACTCCGTCGAAGGGCCTGTGGTCTGCAAAAGACACAAACATGTGCGGGCAAAGCCCGTGCAGGGGTGAGTATAAACATACTCAGTAGGCACCCCGAAAACCCAAAACCAAAGGGAGCAACTGAAATGCAAACGTCTGCTCAACCCAGCCAGAGGGAACCCATACAAGAGAGAAACTCCATCTCATGACCATCCTCGGCTAAACACAACAAATCATCTCAGCTCAGCTCATGTGTATGCTCATACATACACCTTGAACAATCCAGATATACCCAACTCACGCCACAAAGCCACAAGACGTACCGACCTCGTCACCATCAACTATCCCAACCAGGAGAGTACACCACACGATCACTGTCATCACAAATGACACTCATCCGAGAGATACACTCCATCAGGTCCCAAAATAACATCTCAGACGCTCACCCGAGAGACCACGCTCGTCAGATAACATCACTGAGGAAACAGCGTTGAAACAACAAAACCTCCAAACTCCTCGGATAGGGGATCGCTGCTAGGGTCCGCTAGGGGATACCAAGACCCACTCCGGTATACGTAGCTCACAGATAGGGGATCACTCCTAGGGTCCGCTGGGGGATACCATGACCCGATCTGGCATACGTAGTTCTCACAGATAGGGGATCACACCCAGGATCCGCTGGGGGATACCACAACCCGATCTGGCACTCGACAGAAAATCCACACTCAGATAGAGGATCATCGTCCATATAAAGATGGTCACGACGATACCAGAACCCTATCTGGTATAACTCACGATGTAGGAGATCGAACCGACGATGCCGTAACCCTACCGAAACCACGCGCTGAGTAGGGGATCGCATAACCAACGATATCGTAACCCTACTATAAAGCACATGCTGAGTAGGGGATCGTATACCCGACGATGCCACAACCCTACCGTGCACAACCCACCGCGTAAGGGATCATATTCCCGATGATGCCAGAAACCCTACGGGGTTAACATGCTAGATAGGGGATCGCCGCCCGTGAATAAGCGGTCACAGCGATACCAAGAACCCGATCTAGGGTAAAGATGCTAGAGGATCCACTCCGGGCCCACCGGAGGGATACCACAACTCTAACAGTTTAAAACATCCCATCGAGAGGATCACAAACCCATACAAAGGTTGTGATGCCACATGAACCCTCGTAGGAACAAACCAAGGGAGAACCCTCAACCACTGCTGGTCCAAACGTCGCTAACCCGAGCGACCCGCCACAACGCAAAACTGCGCATCTCCTAGGCCAAAACCAAGGCCACCATCGCGTTCCACGCGAAAAAACACGCAGCATAGGCTGTTTACTCACCTGAAACGGATTACCGGTGAAAAGGACACTATTCACCGTAGCTAGCCCGTGCGAGGCCCACACAACGATCCCAAAACTCATCGAGCGGACTATACCACGACGATCCCCTCGGGAAAACAAGCGGAATCGACTACTCAGTCGTCCAAAACGGACTCCGGGTGAAAAAAGTACTATTCACCGATGGCCATCTCGGGTGGGGCCCACGCCTGGATTCCGAAACTCATTGAACGGATCGCACCATTGCGATCCCCTCGGAAAAACACACAGGATCGACTATTCATCCGCCAAAATCGGACTCCTGGTGCAAAAGCTGCGTTTCTCCGCAAACGCCAAAACCTGGCCTCGTGGGACCCGCACCCCGTTCACAGACCCAACACCCGGAAACAATCTCAAAAAGTCTGTCGTACCATCAGGGTCTCAACGCCACTGACGGCACATCAATCGGACGCTTCAGGTAGAAGTTACAACGGCCCGAAGTCGTAAAATAATAAAATAATATTATTTTATACGACGTTTCTAAATCCTGGGCCACGATCCCGAACTCTTAAACCCTCAAAGTGAGTTCAAAAGGACCGTCTCGACGCAAGGAGCGTGTCGCCGCAAACGGCTCGCAAGTCGGAATTACGGTTTGCGAGTTACGGGGGTTTAAAGAACCCCCGAAAATCCTGGTCGGACCACCGCCAGCCTCGCCGGAAACCACCGCGCCACCGCCGCCGTCGCCAGAAACCGCCACGCCGCCGCCGCACCGCCGCCCTGCCTCACCGGATTCCGCGATGGCCGCCTCCGGAATCTGGGATTTCCGCCGGAAAACTTCCAGGGACCCCCGGGAGCACCCCGGTGCTCCAAAATCAGATCCAAAACATGTTTCGGAAACCTCGAGACCCAAACTATACAACTCTTATGACGATTTGAATAAAAACAACAAATAAACGGGGTCCGGGATTTCAAAACTCAAACCGCCTACCTCGCGGGTGAAACGCCGATGTTCTGGCTCAGATCTGCGCTCCAGAGCTTCCGCTGCACGCTCCTGGAACGTCCGCCGTCGAATTCCGAGCTCGTGGGCGCTTCGTTTGCTCGATTCGGCGGAGCGTCAGCGAAGAATGGTGAAAAACGCCGAGAGGAACGATAAAGGGAGGGGGCGCTGATATTTATATCAGCCGCCCGCCGACGTCAAACCTGCCTCGGACCAGACGCCTGATGCGAACAAAAGTAAGGTCACCTATAGGGTAAACGCGCCGTTCTGAACGCAACGGCGAACTCAGATTTTCAATCCGAAACTCCGTTCAGAAGTTATTCGAGCCGACGCTCGCCCACTAACTTCGCCACTTATTTACGAAAACACCCCTGGTGGCGTTTCTCACCGCAGGCCCGCGCCCGCAAAGTTTACACCCCTCCTAGGTTAAACGGCACGTTCCGGACGCAACTGTTCCCTCAGATTCCTGTTCTGAGCTACCATTTAGGAGATATCACATCCCCGCCATGTGTATAGTATGAAAATACTTAATATTTTTATAAAATTAATTCCGGGCACACCGGGCCTCGGAATCGCACGCTGTCTTCGCGCCTAGCTCAGGAATTATTCGTAAAAACATTCCAAAGTATTACATGGCCAAAAACCTGAGTCGCTACATCCTCCCCCCCTTAGAACTTTTCGTCCCCGAAAAGACCTAAGCATAAGGAAAGCGACTGGACTCTCAACTGGGTCTCACACACCAGCGAGCTCACCAACTAACACTCATGCCCGAACGCATAAGTCAGAGGGACTCATCCGCCGCACCTCAATACTATCCGCTTTGGGCGGCACTGACTCGACCGCATGGTTTTAATCCCGTCACCAAAAACGCGTCTCGGTGGGGGAAGGATCCCTCCTCCTCACGCATTCGAAGAATGTCGAACAACACCCACACAGGGTCTTACCAACACACAGAACAAAACTCGAGCAAGCAGTAAAAAGGAGGGTACCACTAAACAGTGTCTATCAAACTACTGCAGTAAGTAGAGAAGACACAAGGCGTACCTCTATCCATCCGCGGTGCCTCTGGGTCGACTGCCTCCAGGGCATGCAGCTGTCCTCACCCTCGACCACTAGCTCCCTGAGCTTGGCGTGGACCACCTGGGGGTGGGGGTGGTGGCAACTGATACTGCCTACCACCTCCTCCAGCTGCACCAGCTCCGCCGCCACGTCCGCCGCCCTGTGGACCTCCTTCCTCGAGACGCTGCCTCTGCCAAGGCGGTCCATCGACTAGCTCCCTCTCAGTAGCACGTCGGGTCAGACAATCTCTAGCAAGATGTCCCCGACCATCGCAAGCGTTACACCGCCTTTCCTGCGGCGGACCAAAACTGTCCTGCGACCCCTGTGAGGCCTCAGGCTCAGATCCTCTATACTGGGGTCGCCTCCTGAAACGTCGGCCACGTCCAGACCCCTGAGTCTATCGTCGGCTACCAGATTCCAATCCGACAGAAAAAGTCTCATCCCTTGAGTGCCCAGCACTAACAGGGGGAAACTGCTCAGCCAGAAAACTCTCCACCACCAACGCTCGCTCCAACACTCCAACATAGGTGGGCAGGCACGAGGAAACCACACCTACTCGGATGTCCCTGCGTAATCCCTGATCGAAGGTCCGATCCCTAAATAACGGGTCTCGAACCATATCCAGGGAGTAGCGTTACAGGTCTGTAAACCTTGCTGAGTACTCTGACACAGTCATGCTCTCCTGACGAAGTTGCAGAAGTTCCTGGATCCCCACTGACCTCAACGTCACCGGATAGAACTCCTCCCTGAAGAGCCGCTCAAACTCTGCCCACGTGAGCGTCTCCTCGTCATGGGACTGCATCACGAAACTCCACCATCGCCCGACAGAACCATGCAGAAGGCTCGCTGCTAGGACCACCATCTGATCTGGAGGTGTCCTCACTAGGTGGAAAACTCGGGTGACTGCCTCAAGCCAGTCATCTGCTGCCTGGGAGTCAGGATCACCCCGAAACCTCCGAGGTCGCTGCCTCTGGAACTCGTGAAGCGCACTCAGCCTGCGTGCAACCTCGTCCTGTACCACTGGCACAATCAGCTGCTCTACAGGTGGTGGCTCAACCGGTAGACCACCTGGAGGTGCAACCTCAGAGCCTGCGCCCTGCTCCACAGCCACTACATGGGGCGGGTCATCAGCACAATCCTGCTGCGAAACCCTCGCTGGCTATCGTCATGGAGGCATCCTGAAATACATTCAAGACGCACCACAGTCAAAGAGTATATCTGGAGAGCTGACTCAAGAAGGACAAGGAAAAACCAAAAACTCAGTCCTATATGATGCATGTACCATTATGTCTCTGCGACCAGTGTACGAATATCCCGAGTCGAAAGGCAGGTTATCAAAGTCCTGGTGTATGGATACGTCGGCTGCCGCACCAACACTGGAGTCCCTGGCCTGAAAGCCAAACTCGAAACATCCTAACACTACCGCTATGCAACCCAAACCAAACTCACAGCTAGACCATCTACGCTGTGAGATCCCAAAGGTGGAACCTCCTCTGATACCACTCTGTCATGACCCGACCCAACGGGGCTCGAGCCGCGACTCCCCAAGCCTGCCTCCAATATGCCAGGGGCTGGCGACCAGCGCCGAGTAGGCTATCACACACATGGGATGCATTAGCCTAAGGTACTTGTACACATGCACCCACAAACACCTCCATGCAACAGTGCAGAGATATAGAAACTGAAAAGTAAAAGCATGCATACACTATCCCAAACCACAGTACATCAGAAGTACAGAAGGGAAAAATAGGGCCCACCAAAAGAAAACTACAAGCGCATCCAACCTTCTCTGACAAGGGGAACGCTGCCACAAACACCCGCCGGAAAGCTCCCTCGGCACAGCTTCGGTAAACACCCCGGTCAACATGCTCACTAAGCTCCGCCTACTCCGGGTCCTCCTGGAACTCCGTCGAAGGGCCAGTGGTCTGCACAAGACACAAACATGTGCGGGCAAA
Source organism: Viscum album (assembly GCA_963277665.1). Taxonomy (NCBI): domain Eukaryota; kingdom Viridiplantae; phylum Streptophyta; class Magnoliopsida; order Santalales; family Viscaceae; genus Viscum; species Viscum album. Next base: position 1,228,382 of record CAUJRU010000127.1, read on the forward strand.
GCCCGTGCAGGGGTGAGTATAAACATACTCAGTAGGCACCCCAAAAACCCAAAACCAAAGGGAGAAACTAAAATGCAAAAGTCTCCTCAACCCAGCTAGAGGGAACCCATAAAAGAGAGAAACCCAATCTTGTGACCATCCTCGGCTAAACACAACAAATCAGCTTAGCTCAGCTCAGGTGTATGCCGATACATACACCTTGAACAATCCAGATATACTCAACTCACGCCACAAAGCCACAAGAGGTACCGACCTCGTCACCATCAATTGTCCCAACCAGGAGAGTACACCACACGATCACTGTCATCACAAATGACACTCATCCGAGAGATACACTCCATCAGGTTCCAAACAAACATCTCAGACACTCACCCGAGAGACCACGCTCGTCAGATAACATCACTGAGGAAACAGCGCTGAAACAACAAAACCTCCAAACTCCTTTGATAGGGGATCGCCGCTAGGGTCCGCTAGGGGATACCAAGACCCACTCCGGTATACGTAGCTCACAGATAGGGGATCACTCCCAGGGTCCACTGGGGGATACCACGAACCGATCTGGCATACGTAGTTCTCACAGATAGGGGATCACACCTAGGATCCGCTGGGGGATACCACAACCCGATATGGCACTCGACAGAAACACCACACTCAGATAGAGGATCATCGTCCATATAAATATGGTCACGACGATACCGGAACCCTATATGGTATAACTCACGATGTAGGAGATCGAACCGACGATGCCGCAACCCTACTGAAACCACGCGCTTAGTAGGGGATCGCATAACCAACGATACTATAACCCTACTATAAACCACATGCTGAGTAGGGGATCGTATACCCGACGATGCCACAACCCTACTGTGCACGACCCACCGCATAGAGGATCATATTCCTGATGATGCCAAAAACCCTACGGGGTTAACCTGCTAGATAGGGGATCGCCGCCTGTGAATAAGCGGTCACAGCGATACCAAGAACCCGATCTAGGGTAAAGATGCTAGAGGATCCACTACGGGCCCACCGGAGGGATACAACAACTCTAACAGTTTAAAACATCACATAGAGAGGATCACAAACCCATACGAAGGTTGTGATGGCACACGAACCCTCATAGGAATGAACCAAGGGAGAACCCTCAACCACTGCTGGTCCAAACATCGCTAACCCGAGCGACCCGCCACAACGCCACATTGCGCATCTCCTAGGCCAAAACCGAGGCCACCATCGCGTTCCACGTGGAAAAACACGCAGCATAGGCTATTTACTCGTCCGAAACGGAGCACCGGTGAAAAAGACACTATTCACTGTAGCTAGCCCATGCGGGCCCACACAACGATCCCAAAACTCCTGGAGCAGACCATACCACGACGATCCCCTTGGAAAAACAAGCGGAATCGACTACTCGGTCGTCCAAAACGGACACCCGGTGAAAAAGGTACTATTCACCGAAGGCCAGCTCGGGTGGGGCCCATGCCTGGATTCCGAAACTCATTGAATGGATCGCACCATTTCGATTCCCTCGAAAAAACACACGGGATCGACTATTCATCCACCAAAGTCGGACTCCTGGTGCAAAAGCTGCGTTTCTCCGCAAACGCCAAAACCCGACCTCATGGGGCCCACACCCCGTTCACAGACCCAACACCCGGAAACCATCTCAAAAAGTCCGTCGTACCATCAGGGTCTCAACGCCACTGACGACACGTCAATCGGACACTCTGGGTAGAAGTTACAACGGCCCGAAGTCGTAGAATAATAAAATAATATTATTTAATATGACGTTCTAACTCCCGGGCCAAGATCCCGAACTCTTAAACCCTCAAAGTGAGTTCAAAAGGACCGTCTCGACGCAAGGAGCGCGTCGCCGGAAACGGATCGCAAATCGGAGTTACGGTTTGCGAGTTACGGGGGTTTAAAGAACCCCGGAAAATCCTGGCCGGACCACCGCCAGGCTCGCCGGAAACCACCGCGTCGCCGCCCTGCCTCACCGGATTCCGCCCTGGCCGCCGCCGGAATCTGGGATTTCCGCCGGAAAACTTCCGGGGACCCCCGAGAGCACCCCAGTGCTCCAAAATCAGATCCGAAACATGTTTCGGAAACCTCAGGACCCAAACTATACAACCCTTTTTACGATTTGAAGAAAAACAACAAATAAACGGGGTCCGGGATTTCAAAACTCAAACCGCCTACCTCGCGAGTGAAACGCCGATGTTCTACCTCATATCCGCGCTCCAGAGCATCCGTTGTGCGCTCTTGGAACGTCCGCCGTCAAATTCCGAGCTCGTGGGCGCTTCGTTTGCTCGATTCGGCAGAGCGGCGGCGAAGAACGGCGAAAAACGCCGAGAGGAACGATAAAGGGTGGGGGGGCGCTGATATTTATATCAGCCGCCCGCCGACGTCAAACCCGCCTTGGACCCGACGCCGCATGCGAACAAAAGTAAGGTCACCTCTAGGGTAAACGCGCCGTTCTGAACGCAACGGCAGACTCAGATTTTCCATCCGAGACTCCGTTCAGAAGTTATTCGAGTCGACGCTCGCCCACTAACTTTGCCACTTATTTACGAAAACACCCCTGGTGTTGTTTCTCACCGCAGGCCCGCGCCCGCAAAGTTTACACCCCTCGTAGGGTAAACGGCACGTTCTGGAAGCAACTGTGCCCTCAGATTCCTGTTCTGATCTACTGTTTAGGAGATATCACATCCCTGCCATGTGCATACTATAAAAATACTTAATATTTTTATAAAATTAATTCCGGGCAGACTGGGTCTCGGAATCGCACGCCGTCTTCGCGCCTAGCTTGGGAATTATTCGTAGAAACATTCCAAAGTCTGACAGGACCAAAAACCGGAGTCGCTACATCCTCCCCCCTTAGATCTTTTCATCCCCGAAAAGCCCTAAGCACAAGGAAAGCGACTGGACTCTCAACTGGGTCTCACACACCAGCGAGCTCACCAACTAACACTCATGCCGGAACACATAAGTCAGAGGGACTCATCCGCCACACCTCAATACCATCCGCTTTGGGCGGCACTGACTCGCCCACACGGTTTTAATCCCGTCACCAAAAACGCGTCTCGGTGGGGGAAGGATCCCTCCTCCTCACGCATTCGAAGCATGTCGAACAACACCCACACAGGGTCTTACCAACGACCTGAACAAAACTCAAGAAAGCAATAAAAAGGAGGGTACCACTAAACAGTGTCTATCAAACTACTGCAGTAAGTAGAAAAGACACAAGGCATACCTCTATCCATCCGCGGTGCCTCTGGGTCGACTGCCTCCAGGGCATGCAGCTGTCCTCGCCCTCGACCACTAGCTCCCTGAGCTTGGCGTGGACCACCTGGGGGTGGGGGTGGTGGCAACTGATACTACCTACCACCTCCTCCTGCTGCACCAGCTCCGCCTCCACGTCCGCCGCCCTGCGGACCTCCCTGCTCGAGACGCTGCCTCTGCCAAGGCGGTCCATCGACCGGCTCCCTCTCAGCATCACGTCGGGTCAGAAAATCTCTATCAAGATGTCCCCGACCATCGCAAGCATTACACCGCCTCTCCTGCGGCTGACCAAAACTGGCCTGCGAGCCCTGTGAGCCCTCAGGCTCAGATCCTCCATCCTGGGGTCGCCTCCTGAAACGTCGGCCACGTCCAGACCCCTGAGTCTGTCGTCGGCTACCAGATGCCGATCTGACTGAAAAAGTCTCAGCCCCTGAGTGCCCAGCACTAACAGGGGGAAACTGTTCAGCCATAAAACTCTCCGCCACCAACGCTCGCACCAACACTCCAGCATAGGTGGGCAGGCACAAGGAAACCACACCTACCCGGATGTCCCTGCGTAAGCCCTGATCGAAGGTCCGAGCCCTAAATAACGGGTCTCGAACCATATCCAGGGAGTAGCGCGACAGGTCTGTAAACCTCGCTGAGTACTCCGACACAGTCATGCTCTCCTGACGAAGCTGCAGAAGTTCCTGGATCCACACTGACCTCAGCGTCACCGGATAGAACTCCTCCCTAAAGAGCCGCTCAATCTCTGCCCACGTGAGCGTCTCCTCATCATGGGACTACGTCACCAAACTCCACCATCTCCCAACAGAATCATGCAGAAGGATCGCCGCTAGGAACACCATCTGATCTGGAGGTGTCCTCACTAGGCGGAAAACTCGAGTGACTGCCTCAAGCCAGTCATCAGCTTCCTGGGGGTCTGGATCACCCTAGAACCTCAGAGGTCGCTGCCTATGGAACTCGTGCAGCACACTCAGCCTGCGTGCAACGTCGTCCTGCACCACTGGCACAATCAACTGCTCGATAGGTGGTGGCTCAACCGGCAGACCACCTGGAGGTGCAACCTCAGAGCCTGCGCCCTGCTCCACAGCCACTACACGGGGCGGGTCATCAGCACAATCCTGCTGCGAAACCCTCGCTGGCTGTCGTCGTGGAGGCATCCTGAAATACATTCAAGACGCACCACAGTCAAAGAGTATATCTGGAGAGATGACTCAAGAAGGACAAGGAAAAACCAAAAACTCAGTCCTATATGATGCATGTACCATTATGTCTCTGCGACTAGTGTACGAATGTTCCGAGTCGAAAGGCAGGTTATCAGAGTCCTGGTGTATGGATACGTCGTCCACCGCACCAATACTGGAGTCCCTAGCCTGAAAGACGAACTCAAAACATCCTAACACTACCGCTACGCAACCCCAACCAAACTCACAGCTAGACCATCTACGCTCTGAGATCCCAAAGGTGGAACCTCCTCTGATACCACTCTGTCACGACCCGACCCAACGGGGCTCGATCCGCGACTCCCCAAGCCTGCCTCCAATAGGCCAGGGGCTGGCGACCAGTGCCGAGTAGGCTATCACACACATGGGAGGCATTAGCCTAAGGTACCTGTACACACGCACCCACAAACACCTCCATGCAACAGTGCATAGATATAGAAACAGAAAAGTAAAAACATGCATACACTATCCCAAACCAGAGTACATCAGAAGTACAGAAGGGCAAAACAGGGCCCACCAATAGAAAACTACAAGCGCATCCAACCTGCTCTGACGAGGGGAACGCTGCCACAAACACCCGCCAGAAAGCTCCCTCGGCACAGCTCCGGTAAACACCCCGGTCAACACACTCACTAAGCTCTGCCTACTTCGGGTCCTCCTGGAACTCCGTGGAAGGGTATGTGGTCTGCACAAGACACAAACATGTGCGGGAAAAGCCCGTGCAGGGGTGAGTATAAACATACTCAGTAGGCACCCCAAAAACCCAAAACCAAAGGGAGAAACTGAAATGAAAAAGTCTGCTCAACCCAGCCAGAGGGAACCCATACAAGAGAGAAACTAAATCTCGTGACCATCCTCGGCTGAACACAATAAATCAGCTCATCTCAGCTCAGGTGTATGCCCATACATACACCTTGAACAATCCAGATATACTCAACTCACGCCACAAAGCCACAAGAGGTACCGACCTCGTCACCATCAAGTGTCCCAACCAGGAGAGTACACCACACGATCACTGTCATCACAAATGACACTCATCCGAGAGATACACTCCATCAGGTCCCAAACAAACATCTCAGACGCTCACCCGAGAGACCACGCTCGTCAGATAACATCACTGAGGAAACAGCGCTGAAACAACAAAACTTCCCAACTCCTCGGATAGGGGATCTATGCTAGGGTCCGCTAGGGGATACCAAGACCCACTCTGGTATACGTAGCTCAGATATAGGGGATCACTCCCAGGGTCTGCTGGGGGATACCACGACTCGATCTGGCATACGTAGTTCTCACAGATAGGGGATCACACCCAGGATCCGCTGGGGGATACCACAACCCGATCTGGCACTCGACAGAAACTCCACACTCAGATAAAGGATCATCGTCTATATAAAGATGGTCACGATGATACTGGAACCCTATATGGTATAACTCACAATGTAGGATATCGAACCGACGATGCCGCAACCCTACCGAAACCACGTGCTGAGTAGGGGATCGCATAACCAACGATACCGTAACCCTACTATAAACCACATGCTGAGTAGGGGATCGTATACCCGACGATGCCACAACCCTACTGTGCACGACCCACCGCGTAGGGGATCATATTCCCGATGATGCCAGAAACCCTACGGGGTTAACCTGCTAGATAGGGGATCGCCGCCCGTGATTAAGCGGTCACAGCGATACCAAGAACCCGATCTAGGGTAAAGATGCTAGATGATCCACTCCGGGCCCACCGGAGGGATACCACAACTCTAACAGTTTAAAACATCCCATCGAGAGGATCACAATCCCATACGAAGGTTGTGATGCCACACGAACCCTCGTAGGAACGAACCAAAGGAGAACCCTCAACCACAGCTGGTCCAAACATCGCTAACCCGAGCGACCCGCCAAAACGCCACACTGCGCATCTCCTAGGCCAAAACAGAGGCCACCATCGCGTTCCACGCGGAAAATCACACAGCATAGGCTGTTTACTCGCCCGAAACGGAGCACCGGTGAAAAAGACACTATTCACCGTAGCTATCCCGTGCGGGGCCCACACAACGATCCCAAAACTCATCGAGCGGACCATACCACGACGATTCCCTCGGAAAAACAAGCAGAATCGACTACTCGGTCGTCCAAAACGGACTCCCGGTGAAAAAGGTTATATTCACCGAAGGCCAGCTCGGGTGGGGCCCACGCCTGGATTCCGAAACTCATCGAACAGATCACACCATTGTGATCCCCTCGGAAAAACACACAGGATCGACTATTCATCCGCAAAAATCGGACTCCTGGTGCAAAAGCTGTGTTTCTCCGCAAACGCCAAAACCCGGCCTCATGGGGCTCGAACCCCGTTCACAGACCCAACACCCGAAAACCATCTCAAAAAGTCCTTCATACCATCAGGGTCTCAACGCCACTGACGGCACGTCAATCAGACGCTCCGGGTAGAAGTTACAACGGCCCGGAGTCGTAAAATAATAAAATAATATTATTTTATAAGACGTTTCTAACTCTCGGGCCATGATCCCGAACTCTTCAACCCTCTAAGTGAGTTCAAAAGGACCGTCTCGACGCAAGGAGCGCGTCGCCGCAAACGGCTCGAAAATCGGAGTTACGGTTTGCGAGTTACGGGGGTTTAAAGAACCCTGGAAAATCCTGGCCAGACCACCGCCAGCCTTGCCGGAAACCACCGTGCCGCCGCCGGATTCCGCCGCACCGCCGCCACCATCGCCGGAAACCGCCGCTCTGTCGCCGCGCCGCCGCGCCGCCGCCCTGCCTTGCCGGATTCCGCCATGGCCGCCGCCGGAATCCGAGATTTCCGCCGGAAAACTTCCGGGGACCCCCGGGAGCACCCCGGTGCTCCAAAATTAGATCCGAAACATGTTTTGGAATCCTCAGGACCCAAACTATACAACCCTTATGAAAATTTGAAGAAAAACAACAAATAAACGGGGTCCGAGATTTCAAAACTCAAACCGCCTACCTCGCGGGTGAAACGCCGAAATTCTGCCTCAGATCCGCACTCTAGAGCTTCCGCTGCGCGCTCCTGGAACGTCCGCCGTCGAATTCCGAGCTCGTGGGTGCTTCGTTTGCTCGATTCGGCAGAGCGGCGGTGAAGAACGGCGAAAAACGCCGAGAGGAACGATAAAGGGAGGGGGGGTGCTAATATTTATATTAGCCGCCCGCCGACGTCAAACCCGCCTCGGACCCGACGCCCGATGCGAACAAAAGTAAGGTCACCCCTAGGGTAAACGCGTCGTTCTGAACGCAACGGCGGACTCAGATTTTCCTTCTGAGACTCCGTTCAGAAGTTATTCGAGCCGACGCTCGCCCACTAACTTCGCCACTTATTTACGAAAACACCCCTGGTGGCGTTTCTCACCGCAGGCCCGCACCCGCAAATTTTACACCCCTCCTGGGGTAAACGGAACGTTCCGGACGCAACCGTGCCCTCAGATTCCTGTTCTGAGGTACCGTTTAAGAGATATCACATCCCCGCCACGTGCATAGTATAAAAATACTTAATATTTTTATGAAATTAATTCCGGGCACACCGGGCCTCGGAATCGCACGACATCTTCGCACCTAGCTCGGGAATTATTCGTAGAAACATTCCAAAGTCTGACAGGGCCAAAATCCTGAGTCGCTACATTCCATTTCCTATTAATAATTAATTAGAATATAGTATTTCTTTCTCAATAATCGATACAGTTTAATTTTAACTACTCCTTAAATATATTATACTTAATGTACATTAAATCATCAATACTTATGATTTTCTACCCATCCTCTCTAGGGGAACATCTATATTCAAGGATCTGGCCTAACATTCCTTCAGGTATTTCTCAAATATTTACAGATCCTCATCAATATAAGAGAAGGGTTTCATTTACCAAGACCTCAATAGTGTTTTTCCACCTCTCATTTTTACATAAGCTATTGAAATAGATTTTATTTGATTCCAAGATACCATCCATATTGTATAATTAATTAGTACTCATCATGATGTAATCATGTATTGTTAAATATGATTGAAATAGGTTAATTCATATTGTTAATTAGTTATATAAAAAACCTAAAGGTGGACTGGTCTGATTGGGATATTAGAGGGTTAGAGGATTAAAAGTTGTAATATTGGTCATTATCATTAAAAGGTATAAAAAACATATAATTTTAAATTCATTAAATTCATTTTTTTCATCTAATCAGGGTTAATTTATCACATTTTGAAGTGGTTTTAGTAATAAAATTCTCATCTTAAAATTTTCTAAAATGTAAAGTAGAAATCATTATGATGTTAGATATCAAATTTCTGTTAGGGATAATTATTGTGTTCATTTCATCCAACAAAACATATTTACATAGTGTGCTTCTTGATGAAGATTGTAGTTCAACACAATTGTCCCTCCTCTCAAAATTGATTTTTAGAACAAAAACTAATGTTGTCATAAATTTGTAGTCTAATTTGTAAATTTTAATAATGATATGTTATTGAACATACAAATTTACATGAGACATTAATCAACTATTTTTTAGGGTCCAATGTGTTTTCATAGAATTAACTGTGGTGTTATAATAAAATAACCATTATCTCATGGATTTAAATTTTATGAGTTTAAAATATACATATTGAGTGATTTTTTCACCAAGATCCATAATATCTAGATTATACATATTGATGAAATATATTTGGTATAAAAATTAATTATATTTGATTAACCAAAGATATTTACAATAGAATAAAGTAATTTTTAAAAATAAAACACCGTATTCTGGGGAATGTTATTCAATTCCCCCTCAACAAATTCCATCCTACCAATCTATTTTCCATTATTACCATTCTTCTTAATGATAGAGATCTATATTATGTTATCAATTAAAATGAGAATATGGGACTCCTCCACTTCATAAATGTTATTTTTTAGGAGGATGATATTCTTTAGCATTGTCCTCCCAGAATTTTCAATAAAGGGGATTAATGTTTTTACTACAGTGCTTTACTCTAAAAAGTGAAACCTTGAAAGACATCCTATTAAACTCTTTATCAAAGTATATATTATAAAATGGTTCAATATACATATCTTAAGATATGTGCCTTTCTAGGGACCCACCTTCTTCCCTCTTATTTGAATTCAACTGTTTAACATTCAATCAACTGGCCTTAGTATCCCCACCTTTACATTAGTATCCCTAGTAGATGTTTTCATCCTATAAAATATTGTGGTTTCATCCTTGATAATAGTAATAAGTTTTTTATTTGATATTATATCTTTATTCACTAATTTTTTTAATGTATGGTTCCTCATTGTTATTCTGTTCCAACAAATTACTTATTAGAGTGGCATTCATTTCCTTCCCAGTAGTAACCCATTACAAATTATTAACCCATGGGAGGAGATCTTCTAGTCAAAAAGCCAACTGATGGGTTTGGGTCGTTGAGGTGTCGATATCTATTTCTATTTAAGAATAACGTTTTTCTCCAAATTTAAATGTTTTTAGGATCCTAAAGAACATTCTTGTATTCAACTGTATGCATTTTTAATCCATGTGTTATATTGGATGTCAAGGGTTCTTTACTTTTCACATTTCCCTTAATAAGGATCATATTAAAAGTAACTCCATTATTACCTATAACTATTCATATTTTTAAAAACAAATTTATTTTGTTTTTTGATCGATAGTGACCAATAATATTGTAGTAAGTTTTTAATTTATGTAAAATGTCATTCTAAATTTCCATAGTGTTTTTTTACTCTATGGTTGTAATGGACTTCCAATAAACAATAATGGTTTTCTAATCCACTTCATCAAACACTATATGAAAATATAAAAGTAAAAAATTATTTTTTAGGTTATTTATTTATTCTCATAATATTTTTTACCTAGGAATATCTATCCCTAGGAATATTAGGATAAAAATACAATAAATTTAACCTTAGGGAAAAAATATAAATTTTGGTTTGTGTAAACCAAAAATGAAAGGGATATAAAATATTATATTGTTCAATAATTATTAGAATAAATGGTTTTAATGAAATTGTTTTTAATATCCATGAATATCTTATATGCATCACATGGGAAGATAATTTGATAGTATCACATACCAATTGAAATAATTTTCCATTCACTAAAACCATATATCTACAAAATCCCCATGTAAGGGCCATTGAGGTTTCATAGCATTAACAGTTATGGTATCATAGATCATAAAATAATAAATAACATGGTGAGGTTAAACATATAGGCATGTTATTAATTATTAAAAGATATATTTCCATGAAATCATTTCCTCATAACCCCCTGAGGAGATTATATGTTTTTACTGGAAAATGAGAATTTGATAGATGATTTGAAAAAATCAGTGAGATTATTATTATATTTAACCAACCATTGTCCCAATATAATATTTTTGGGAGGATATTCCTTAGATACCTAGTGATGGAAGTGACTTGTTTCAAAAAAAAAGTTTTATTGTCTCATTGAGGAAACTAGTTTCTTTCCATTTGAATTGATCGAACCAATACCATCATTGTGATCACCTAAGTCATCTACTTCCCCCATTTCTCTGTCCTCCATAACTAGTAATAATTATTATTATTATTGTTATAAAATAATAATTATTATTATTTATACAATAATTATTTATTTTTAATAGATTTAATGGATGTATTATCGAAAGAGACTTTTCAAAGTGGGCCTAAATGTGGTTGATTCCCTAGGATAGAAATCCTATAGGAAGCAATTGTTATAAATTTCAATACAATGTAAAATATTTTATTATATATCAAAGATATAATAAAGATATTTAGTGAAAGATAAAATTTAATTCATCTAGTGGTAAGAAATTTTCTTCTATAAGTAATTTTTTTAAATAAGATCACCGTGAAGGGATGCGTGACTCTTGTTGTGGAGGATCAGTGGTAAATTCATCATTGTATTGTTTTATTCATTTTATCGATTATTTCTTGTGATTTTTTTGAAATGGGTGCGATGATATGTAATTCTAGTAATCATTTTAGAGAAATATTAATAGATTAGGGAATTGAATATTTTTGGCAACCTCTATCAGTAATGTATTTTTTGACATCATATTCCCAAATGATAACATAATGTGCCATGCTTTTTATGTTAGTTTATTGTTTATTAAATCATGTATGAGAATAAATCAATAATGGGTTTTTTCATTAATTCCCTTTGTGTTTTGAAAATATGTTTCACAATCATGGGATACAATATATTGAGTAAGATGGATTTATTCACACTATTATATTCTATGAGATACTACATCATCCATTAGAGTTCCTTTTAATGTGAATAGTGAAATGAAAAAACAAAAATTTTGTAATTTTTTTATTATTTTTTGATAGTATTCTAAATCAATAATACCAGATAAAAATGTTATTATTTGTACTTTTAATAATAATTTTATTTAAAAGGATTAATGTATGAACTTCCAGACATATTATAATGAATGAGGAACTATTTTGAATTCTGTATAATAATGGAGAAATAAAACAATATTTTAATTTTATATGATTTGATGGAATGATTAATCAAATTATACTATTAATATAAGGTCCCAAATTTTGAATCACAATTAAATTCTTTAATTGGATTTCAACTATGTTAATTTTCAATATACTTATTATAAGAATATAAATGACGGTTTTTTGACCTCGGACTTCTAATTATCATTGTAAATCATGTGACCTTTTGCTGATTATGTGATCTAATAAATCCATGAAGACTATAGAAATTCCAACTATTCTAAATCTATTTTTGGAAAAAGTATAATGGTTATGTCACATGTGGATAATGAAAATGGACACTATTTCCTGAGGCTAAATGAATGAAATATTTTTTTTATCCAAAGGAATTTCTATATGGTTAAAATAATGGTTAGAATAAACTTGGTACAAAACATAAAACTACATTTTTAATAAAGGATAAACATGAAGAGTAAATTAAAACATAGGTTAAACATAATGAACACTAACCCACTAATAGAGATATTGTGGCTCTAGCCTTTGTAAGAAAATATTATACACTATGTGGGAGTATAATTTATATTTTTTAGTTGATTTGCTCAGTTAAAATGATAACCAAGAAATATAATATAGTATGTTTGAAAATTTTCATATAGTATATCCAAATGGAACATAATTAGACTCTGATGATAGAGATGAAAAATAGTACCTATCATGTGCAACCAAAGATTAAAATTATGTAACATATATCATTGGATCATAAACTTTTTCAACCAAAGAAGAAACTTCCTATAAATGAATTTTCATTCATATAGAAGAATGCAGTTTTATGGACATCATTGGCATCTAAAGTGAATTATAATTAGGAAACATAACATAAAAAAAGGAGTGACTTTCTAGTTTAGTTTCATTTAGGTTGCTTAATTTATGGATATATGTTTCTCAAAATGATCCATAAAATGGAATAAATAAAAATCTGGAACCATCTTAATTATAAAATATAATATCATTGATAAAATTCATAATGGGTTTGAAGAACATGAAAATGATAAATACATGAAATTTTAAGATTCCATAATCAGTATTGAATACTTCCTTTATATTAGGAAAGATAATACTTATGTAATTAATATTGATGATAAGGATATTCATGATCTCATTAACAAGAATTTTATCTAATAATATCCAATTTAATCTCATTGATTAAGGATTTTCTTATGGTTGTAAAATCTTATCAATTCATTGATGTATTACTATGTAGTTTTTGTATTTTAGGACATTAGTATATCAAATAATGTAGTAGATTAATTCATAAAATTGAGAATTATTGGATGTATTAATTCATTCGGCACACCATGTTGTTGATTTATCAGTTTGGATGTGATGATATAAATTTGATACAATTTTGAAATGTTTAATTGTTGATGTAAAATGGTAGATGAATACAACATTACAAGGATCATTTAGATGATGGATATTAATGGGAGATGAATGGACATACATTTGTAAGTTAATGTTTTTTCTTCACAATTATATTTTAGGTCATAAAATATATTTACACATAACTTTAGTTATAAAAATGCATTGATAGTTCATTATTATTTTTTAGGTGGTGTACATGAATATTTTAAAGACCCGACTTTCCATTTTTATAATATTGGGTTTATTTAGAGTCTAAAAAAATTGACGGAGCATGATTCTGAAGCCCAGTATGCCCAGAATTAATTTATGAACTTGTTTTAAGGTACCTTAAGTAAATGTGCAGCTGGAATTTTCTATCTTTTTAACTGGTGCTCAGATTAAAAATCTGAGGGCACCGTTGAATCCATAACACCAAGATTCACTTAAGGGAGGCTTCACTTCTACCAAAGAAGGTCGGGAAAAAAAGATAGTTTTGTACATTTAAAAGAATAATAAAATAACAATGTTATTTTATTTCTCTTTATCCATTCCTCCAACAGACAAGCAGTGGTGGAGGGACTGATAACATGTCAAGACAATAAATGGATTGACTCTATTTTACTTGTAACAACATAATTTAGAATTTGGGTGGTCCATAAATTAAATGAACCTTATAAATTATTTAGATTGTTTCCCACCTCTTCCAACTCCTATTTATAGGGAGCTCGGGGTGTGGTGTTGGCATGGCTTCACCAAGTGACAAAACTCTGGAAAAGTAACATGACGCCAACCACATGGAAGACGAGACCAGTTTCAGTGAGTGGTGACATGTGCCACCAAATCACATATCGATGACAACGATGAATGAAGTTCCATTGATCTTTATCAGCAGATGTCTTATCCAAGTATGGGGATTATTATAAAATTCATCTTTATGAGATAAATTATTGACCGCCTGATACGATGATAACGCAGAGGGATTAACCCAAATGAACAAGGCCCGTAACCACCACCTCTTTTCAATTTCTCTCGTTTTTCTATAACAGTTTTCCAAATGAAGTAGCAGGATGAAACTAGAGGACACACTGCAGTGATGGTGACCCGAGAGCCTCATAGGCGCTGACGGCACCAAAAAAGAACCACTAGAGCATGTCTGCTGACTTTTGGAAGAAACCATTAGTGTTCCATATCGACAATGGACGGTGGTGGCTAGAGGAGACCCGCATCGACCGGATTCGAGCGATGGGAAGCAGCGCATCTTCGCACGCCGCAGCTGCCAGATCTGGTCATGGAAGACATGGGTGGCACACACAGGCGCCGCTGGCAGTAGGAGGGAATGGTTTGGCCCTATGTCGCACTGTGTTGGCGGAATCCGGTCATCCAAATGGTCGAACATTTAATGCAGTGGGGATGCACCTCATCGGGTGGGCAAAATGGCCTCGTAACCGTGAGGCCAGCGAATAAGGTGGTTCGCTTTCTGGTAGACCGGGCAAGACGTAGGCTGGTCGTGGCCAAAAACCGCGGCCCAGCGTGCTAGTGCAGGTGGGCCCAGCCCCACCCTGTGATCCAGGCCAACCGTGTCCCATGCCCCTGAACTAATTGGATGACCCCGAAGGGCCGATCCCAGGTGGGGTCCAGCAGACCCCGAAACTGTTACGTCGGGCCGGTCAGACTGAGTCAGACAAGGCCCAGACCCAATCGTCCCCTGAATAAATAACTTCTCATAACCGACGAACCAGATATATGTTTGACATTACATCGGTGTATTTGCGACCCCTATTGGGAAGCATTCCCTTTGGAATATTCTGGAGGGCCCGACCGAGCTAGGCCAGAGCAACGTGTGGTCACCCCCTTTTCACAGAAAGCGATAAAACTAAAAAACTGGTAATTTGATCGATTCAACGTATGTGACATAAGGGACCTTTTTGACAAGGAATTCCTTTTTAGATACTCTATGTTAGTTTTGATGGAGTTTGACATGTAACTTGGGTCAGATCAGACTAAAATCCAACCAGGCCATTTTTAAAAATGTGCTCATATCTCATAGACGGGGCATCTGATCGACGCGTTTTTTTGTCACGTTGGGACCCCTATGATGGGGCAGTCCCTTGAGTATGATTTTTTCAGGAATTTTTAATGGTTGAAATATGAAATATGGCTTAAGGAGTGGTTCTCCTAGAATCTAGTGTGCTATGAGCAGGAATCATATGACAATTTGTCTTTGAACTAGCGATCATGTGGGGATCAGCATTCCAGTGACCCTATGTGGATCAGTATCTAGAGACCCTGTGTGAATCATCATTCCAGAGAACCTATTTGGATCATAATCTAGTGACCATATGTGGATCTTCTTTCCAGTGAACCTGTGTGGATCAACATCGGGCTACCCTGGGTGTATTATCATTCTAGCGACCCTATGTGGATCAACATTCCAGTGACCCAGTGTGGATTAGCATTCTAGAGACCATGTGTGGATAAGTAGTAGTGTGACCCAATGAGGACATGACATACAATGGATCAATGTGGAACAATGACTTACATCCAAGAGTGGACCGATAGTAGAACAACATCTTGTGGAACATGTGTGGAACTTCTAATGGAATAAGATGATAAAGCTTAAGACTATTCATCTATATTTCATATCTCTAAGTTGTATACCTGGTGTGAGATGAATAATGATTCGTGCTTTATGATTGAGTCCTTTCTTTGTGGTTTTTCCTTTGTGGAACTCTGGGAGACCATCAAGGGTCTCAGGGTCCCTACTGAGTATTTTTATACTCACCACTACACGGGCTTTGCCCGCACCTTGTTGTGTCTTGTGCAAACGACAGATAGATTTGACTGAGGTTTGGGATCCCGGGCTTGAAGGTTCTCAGAGGGGTACTATAGGATGTGACAAGCTGAAATGACGACCGACTTTGAGCTATACCTACCCTTCATGTAGGAAACTTGGTGGACGATTCTGGGAGATGTTTTTCTATTGCTGTTGTACTTTTCATTTGGGCTTGTATTTTGTCCCCTTTAAATACAGTACTCCTAACATTCAGTTCACATCTTTTTACTACTATAGTTTCACTATGTGGTTTTTTCTTTTGTTATTCTCAGACTATGTGTTTACATAGTTAAAGGCAATGCCTTCTTGTTGTTTAGGGATATGAATTTTGGTGCTAGTCATCAACCCCGGGACTATGGAAGGTGTGCTTGGGGTTGTTGTGGCACGGGTCTTGGGGGATAGTTTGTGACAAAGTGGTATCATAGGGGTCATTTCTACCAAAGAACTAGGACTTTGATCATTTTAATGGATCAATAATGTTATGTGTTTTGAGTATGGTTTTTAGTTTGGGGAATCCAGGCTTGGTGTGGAAACCGATGTATCCATACACCAGGACCCTAAAATCTAAATTCCAACCGAGTACATGAAAAAACTTATTTCATGTGTTTTATTGGAAATATTTTAACATGATCCCTTTTGAGTTAGCTCACCTGGTATAACATAATGATTATGGTGCACCTATTTCATATCAAGATCCCACCACGTAGACATCCATCTAGGATTCCTAAGAGGGTACACGATGACAACCCACCGAGCGATGAAGATTTAGCGTAGATACCTCTTACGGTGATAGTACCATCAGGGGTATACCGACAACACCACTACCTATTGGGTAGTAATTTCCCCCAACCCCACTAGTGTACAGTGTACGATGACTGAGCGCATTTCACGAGTTCAAATGGAAAAGGCCTTAGAGGTTTTGAGGGAGACTGATCAGCAGGCGGCTGAGGACTGGTTGGATGCTGTGGTTAGAGGTTTTCTCTAGGTAAGGACACCATTCGACCAAATGGTGATCCTAGCTACCAGTCTTTCATAAGGAGCAGTAGAGAGATAGTGGAGCCAGATCCTCCAAATACATGAAAAGGCGACCCCCACGTAGTTAGATTTTGAAAGCCTCTTCAAGGAAGAGTTTGTTCTAGCGACTCCTTTCTATATGCGTATAGAGGAGCTGCTACACTTAGATTAGGACAACATGACAATGGCTGAGTAATCGGTGAAGTTCACTGAATTGTCATGCTACTATACAGAAATGGTGTGAGACCCATTTTCAGGGCCCGAACCTTTGAGCAGGGACTCAGAAAAGTGATCAGAGATTCGATGGTATCTCTCAGCATCCTGATGCATGCTATAGTGTAGGAGAGAGAACTCTTGGTGGAGATAATTCTTTCTGAGCATACACTGAGAGAAAAACCCACCATCAGGAAACACATAGCAGAGTCATCTATGGCTGGTAGTAGGCAGATAACACAGAGTTCTAATCGGACAAGACTTTTTGGTTGAAGATCCCAACACATAGGTTAGGAGGTGTGGGGATCACAAGGTAGATCAGGCTATCAGAGGAGGAGATTGTGCTTCACGTGTGGCAGAAAGGGTTACATCGCTTGCGACAGGTTGAATAGCTACATTGACGGCCAGTAAATGGTCAAGGGATTGCTGAGGCAGATTTTGAAATTTGAGCAAGGAGGTCTGCAGGGTGGAGGACATGGGAGAGGAGTGGGTCGGGCAGTAGGAGGTGTATGATGGTTTGAGGTTCTACCACCACCACCTTTAGGTGGTTTTCCCTGACCATAGGGAGTAGGTGGAAAGGGAGGAGCTCATCTCTAGGTAGCTAAGTCCTATAACCACGACACTCCAGAGAAGATTAGAGTTATGATCTGTGTATACTGACCTTAGCTCCAGTACTTATAGGCCAAGGTATTGATCACTCTTTCATTTCCATAGTTCTTGTTCAGTGTTCGTATATTCCGGTGGGGCCGTTGGATCAATCCTTATAGCTAGACACTCTTACAGGAGGGGATTCTATGATTACACACTGGTATCGGCCATGTGATCTTACGCTATATGTCGATAGATTCAGCTAGGATCTTCTCATATCATCATTGAGGCCTTACGACATCAACTTGGGTATGTACTGTTTATCTCTAGTTCGTGCTCTGATTGAATTTTTTTGCGCAATCTACGATGTGTCCACGAGGATGGGACTAGGTTTTACTTCATCGGAGAGAAGGGAACCTTTCCAGCAAAGGATGGACTAACCTAGAGGAGGGTGCATCCGATCACACATTTGTTTCCTAGCCTTACCCTCGAAGCTGTTAATGTAGAAAGACCGGCTTATCCTATAGTGGTGGACCTTTATGATGATGTCTTCCGTGTTGATGTTCTGAGACTACCTCCTCGCAGAGAGTTGGACATCTACATCGACATGTACCTTGTGATAGAACTGATATATGCACCAGAAAATCGGATGTCTCCTACGAAGCTTCATGAGTTATGGGTATATCGTCAGGACATATAGAGTAAGGGGTTCATAAGGCCGAGTGTCTCTTCATGGGCAGCCCCAATTTTTTCTCTCTAAGAAGGTAGATGGAATTTTGAAGCTCTATGTATATTATTGGCGTCTGAACTAGGTGACCATGAAGAAAAAGAATCCACTTTCGAGGATTGATGATCTCTTTGATTAGCTAAAGGGATGTCGTTGGTTTTCTAAGAAAGAACTCAGATCAGGCTATCATCAGCTCAGGGTACGAGTTGAGGATGTGCATAAGATGGCCTTCAGTTGTCAGTATGGCCATTATGAGTTCTTGTTTATTCCATTT
The DNA here is from genome assembly GCA_963277665.1 of Viscum album. NCBI lineage: Eukaryota > Viridiplantae > Streptophyta > Magnoliopsida > Santalales > Viscaceae > Viscum > Viscum album. Next base: position 1,247,424 of record CAUJRU010000127.1, read on the forward strand.
GGCATGACCAACACTCGTGCAGTGTTCATGGGACTTGTGAATAGGATATTTCATCCAATACTTGATTTCTCTGTGGTGGTATTCATCGATGACATCTTTATATACTATTCATTGAAGGAGAATCATGCCTATCATCTACATATTGTACTATATAATCTCTGAGAGCACCAGATTTATGGTAAGCTCTTGAAGTTCACGTTCTTGATATGGGATTTCTACTATCTAGGACATGTTATCTTGAAGGCTATAGCTGTAGTGGATCCTGTGAGGATAGAGGTTTTTCTTTCTTGGGAGCCACCTAGGAGTGTGACTGAGGTGTAGAGCTTCCACGGATTGCTGGGTACTACCAGGGATTTGTACCTGACTTTTCCAGAGTTGAGTAACCCTTATTAGTGTTGAAAAAAAGGGAAAACCTTTGTATTGATAGAGAGATGCTAGAAGAATCTTCCAGAGCTGAGGTGGCGACGGATGAGTACCCCCATCATGAAGCTACCTACAGAGGGAATTTTGTATGTAGTTTACTATGACACCTTAGGTACTGGACTTGGATGTGTCCTTATGAAAGAGAAATCAAGGATCGCTTATGGTTCATGATATCTGAGACAACATGAGTAGAACTACGCTAATTCTGACCTAGAGTTACCAGTAGTGGTTTTTTCCTTGAAGATGTTGCAACACTATTTTATGGGTGATTGTTTTATAATCTACTCTTATGAAAGGAGTATTAGGGATATATTCTTATAGAAGGACCTAAACCTTAGACAGTGATGTTGTCTAGAGTTCCTCTATGACTATGACTTTGAGATAGTCTATACTCCTGGGAAGGGGAACGTGGTAGCAGATGCACTCAGCGGGAGATCTGGTCTACAGTTGCTGAGTGAGCCGACAGATCCACTAGCCGCATAGTAGATATCCTTTGTGGACAGAGATGGAGAATCTTATATCTAGTCTATGACAGTCACTCCCCCGCTCTATTAGTGAGTCAGGGAGGCACAACTTGGGGACATTAACTACAAGGCTTGACATGCTCAAATATCCTATGGGCAGGCACCTGATTGATTTTCTGAAGGTGGGGAACATGTCGTCCTCTTAAGAGGACACACCATGGTACCAGTGGTGATATGGGAGGAGGTGTTGAGGGAGTTTCATACGTCTCCTCTGGCAGTACATCCTAGTATGGAGAAGATGTACCATGACCTCCAGTGTCAGCACTGCTGGATGGGGATGATGAAAGAAGTGGAAAAGATTATTTCACGATGACTCACTTGTCAGCAAGTGAAGGTCGAGCATTAGGTTCTAGTAGGCTTAGTGTAGCCACTAAATGTTCCAGAGTGGAAGTGGGATGGTATCTCCATGGAATTTGTGACAGGTCCACCATGGACGTCCATGGGATATGATTCCATCTTTGTGATCGTTGATCGAATCACAAAATCATCCCACTTCGGACCCATCCAAGAGAAGGGATCAGTAGAGGGCATGGGACGCCTCTATGTACAAGAGATTTTACAACTTTATGGGGTGCCATCGATGATCATCTTTGACCATGGAACATGTTTTACATCATCGTTATGGAAGGGAATACATGAGGCATTCGATACTCAGCTACATTTGAGCACCGCCTTTCATCCTTAGACAGATGGTCAGATGAAGCAGACAATTCATACACTAGAAGACATGATTCGTTCTTTTATCCTAGATTTTGGCTATAGTTGGGAGGATCATTTACCCTTTTTGAAGTTCACATACAAAAATAGCTATCACTCTACCATTGGTATATAACCACTTGAAGCCATGTACGGTTGACCTTGTAGATGACCTATATGTTGGACAAACCCAGGTGAGTCAGTACATATGGGTCCATAGTTTGTACGGGCTACCACTGAGAAGGTGCAGATCACCTAGGATCAGATAAAGACTACAAAGAGCATGTACAAGTATTAATCTAATAGGAGATGTAGACCTTTTGAGTTTGATGAGGGATATCATGTATTACTACGTGTCTCACCTCAATGGGGTTTGCGGTGAATTGGTTGGTGTGAAAAGCTATCTCTGAGGTTCATCAGAACCTTTCAGGTTCTCAGCAGAGTTGGCAAGGTGGAGTATCACCTAGATCTTCCCCCACAGAGGCATCGAGAGCATGATTCCTATCAGGTGTTGTAGTTGCGGAAGTACATGCATTGTCCATCATGAATTATCGACTAGGTCGAGCTGGACATTGATGGTGGGTAGCAGTTTGAGGAGGTTCCGGTGGAGATTGAGGATCGATAGGAGTGGGTCCTTTATGGATAATAGATACCTCTGTTGCACGTTCGATGGTAGCACGAGAACCTCTAGGATGACACATGGGAGTGGGATGCTTAGATTCATTTTTAGTACTTCCAATTGTTTCCTTAGTCTATGTTGTGGCTTTTGGCGATGAGAATACTGAAGGTGGGGATAATGTAAAGACCCAATTTTTTTTCCAGGTAATGTTTTTTAGTTTTGGGTTTATTACGAGTCTAAAAAACATGATGGTGCATGATTCTGAGGCCCTGTTTTCCTGGACTGAATTTCATAATTTTTTTACGATATTTTATGTAAATTCTTGGGTGGTGTTTTATATCTTTTGAACCATTGTTCTTATTAAAAAAATGAGGGCTCCATTGAATCTGTAGTGCTGGGATTTTCTTAAAGAATGCTTCACTTCAAATGCAGAAGGCTGGGAGAGAAAGATAGTTTTTGGAAATTTAAAATAATAATAAAATAAAAATATTATTTTATTTCACTTTTTCATTTCCTCCAACGGATGAGCAACGGTGGTGGGACTGATGACATGTCATGCCATTAAATGGATTGAATCCCCTTTACTTGTAACCAAACCATTCAAAATTTGGGTGGTACATTAATTAAATGAACCTCATAAATTCCTCGGAGCGTGACCCACATCTTCCCCCTCCTATTTATATGGAGCTCGGGGTGGGTGGTTGGAATGGCTTCACCATGCGACGAAGTTCTGGAAAGGCACCACAACATCAACCACATGGAGGATGAGACTGGTTTCAGTGAGCGGTGACGAGCGCCACCGAATCACGAATTGATGACAACGAAGAATGAAGTTATGTCAATCATCATCATCGTATGTATTATCCAGGTAGGGGATTGTTTTAAAGTTGATATTTATGAAACAACTTGTTGACCGCCTGATATGATGCTAAAGTGGAGGGCGCAGGTCAAACTAACAAGGCCCAGTCCCTCCGCCTCTTTGGTATTTGTCTTTTTTTCTTGAATGGTTTTCTAAATGGAGTGGTAGGATGAAAAAAGGGGACACAAAGTGGATACGCTGTCTCGAGAGCCTGGTTGGAACTGATGGCACCAAAAACGGACCACCGGAGCGTGTTTGGTGGCCCACGGACGAAACATTCGGCGTGCCATGTCAAAGGAGGTCGGCGGTGGCCAGAGGAGACCCACGGCGTCCAGCCGGAGGTGGTGGGAAGTGGCATGCCGTCACGTGCCACAAAATCCAGAGCGGGTCAGCCTGAGCTAGCTGCGCAGGACAAGGGTGGTCCCCGTAGGTGTCGCCGATGGCAGCAGCCGCGACTAGCAGGCCACGGTAGAAGGGTGCGGCGCGGCCCCGCGCCACACTGTTTTGGCGAATGCTGGTCAGCCTAATGAAAAACTATTTCATGTAGTGGGACAGTTCCCCACTGGCTTGACAAAATTTCCTAGGAATTGTGGGTCCATAGGAGAAGTTGGCCCACCTTATGGGTGACCAAGCCGGACCCGCCCGGTGGGTCGGGGTGGACCCACAACCCAGCAGGCCAGTGTGGTTGGGCCGATCCCCACCTGATGAGCCAGTCAAACCACGGATTGGGCCCACAAACCAATGGGCAGACCCCGATGGACAAGACCCAGTGAATCGGGCAAACCCTTAACAGGCCAGAGTTGGGTGGGGTAAGGGAGACCCTGGGGACCGTTGCATCGGGGCAGTCATACCGAGTCAGACCGGGCTCAGACCAAACCGGTCCCCGAAAAATTAAACACCCGTAACTAACAAACCAAGTTTCCATTTGACATGTTGTCAAAGGTTTTGGACCCCTTTTGGGGAGAAGTCCCTTTGTCATATTCTGCTGGGACCAACTGAGCCGGGCCGGACCGAGGTCTGATCACCCCCATTTCACAGAAAGGGATGTAACTAACAGACCGAGCATCCGATCGACGCGCCTTCTATGGAATAAGGACACTTCTGACAAGATAACCATTTGGGGATACTCTAATTGAGTTTTTATGGAGTTTGACATGCGATGTGGGTTGGATCAGACTCAAATCTATCCAAGCCCTTTTTACAAAAGTGCCCATATCTCACAGACTGGGCATCCGATTGATGCGACGTTGGTCACGTTGGGACCCCAATGACAGGTAAGTCCATTGGGAATACTTTTGTGAGGGACTTTGTACCTGTTGAAGTAGGATTGATGTCTTGAGGAGTGGTTTTACCCTAATCAAGCATGATATAAGTGGGAATCATGTGATAGTCTATCTTTGAACTAGCGACCCTGTGTGGATCAACATTTAGAAACCCTGTGTGAATCATCATTCCAACGAACCTCTCTGGATCAACATCTAGCGACCCTGTGTGGATCAGAATTCTAGCGACCTTCTGTGGATCAACATTCCAGCAACCCTGTATGGATTAGCATTGAGTGACCCTGTGTGGATTAGCATTCTAGAGACCCTATGTGGATCAGTATTCCAGCGACCCCGTGTGGATCAGCATTCGAGTGACCCTCTGTGGATCAGTAGTAGCATGAACTAATGAGGACCTGACTTACAGTGGCTCATTGTGGAATAGTGACTTGCATCCAAGAGTGGACCTACAATACAACAACTTCTTGTGAAATCGTTTTTGAACTTCTAATGGAATACAATGATATAGCTAAACAGTAATCATCTATATTCCTTATCATTGAGTTGTATACCTGGTGTGAGCTCACTAATGCTCCATGATTTGTGATTGAGTTCTTGCTTTGTGGGTTTTTCATTGTGGAACACTGGGAGTCCTTTGGGGGTATCAGGGTCCCAACTAAGTATTATTATACTCAACCATGCATGGGCTTTTCCCACAACTTCTTAAGTCTTGTGCAGACAACAGACAAATTTGACTGAGGTTTTGGAGCCAGGGTTGGATGGTGCTCAAAGGGGGAAATTTAGACATAATGTGCCACAGTGACGACTGACCATGAGATGTGCCTACCCTTTATGTAAGAAAATTGGTAGAGGATTCTGGGATCGGTTTTTCTGTTGCTGTTGTACATTTCAGTTGGGCTTATATTCTGGCCCCTTTACTTACTGTACTCTTTACATTCAATGCACATCTTTTTACAACTATAGTTTTACTATATGGGTTTTGATCATTATATTCTTGGACTATGTATTTGCAGGTTTAAAGGTAACGCCTTCCCGTTTTTCAAGGATATGCCTTTCTGTGCTAATCGTCAACCTCTGGCATATGGAAGGCGGGGTTCGGGTAGTCACAACACAGGCCCAGTGGGATGCATCGTGAAAAATGTTGTTTGAATGTTCTAGTCCATAATTTTGATACAATGATGTGATGCAGGACTTGTTGACTGCAGTATAGTCTGCATCATTGTTATGTCTTATACCAATGAGTTTTTTCACTTATCAACATCATGAGAGTCACTATTATTTTACAAGGAGGTGTGGATTACAATTACACACTATATTCATTCATATATTGTGGTATATATGATGTATAAATTAAATATTTAATTTTATTATATTATCTAATTATATGTTGTATATTCATTTTAATCTTGTGTGACTTATAATCATCCTTAAACCTTTGGGTTTTTTTGTTTATCTTAATATAATTTTTCAATCATAGATTGGGCCATTCAAATCCATAGACCTTTCCATTTAAGATATATTGTTAATAATTAATATTAATTTATAAACTATTAAGGTAGTAAATAAAATCATTAAATAAAATTAGTTCATAGATAATTATAAAGTTAATAAATACTATATTTAATGCTTTATTTAATTCTAAATAAAAAAAATAATGTTATTATTATTTTCGCAAATAATCATTGTAATATTGTAATTAAAAATTATTAGTAACTATAATAAAAATTATTATTATTATGATAAAAACACACATATGTATACAATAATAAAAAATAAAAGTAAGCTAATTATTGATTTTATGGAAAATAATTAATAATGTCACCATAGACAAAATATATAATGAATGAAATGATATAATTTGTAATATAATTAAAATTTTAGATAAAAATCTAATAAATTATGTCAGTAATAACATTAAAAATATAATGATTTTTTTTAATAATGATCACAGTAGAAAAGAAAATAATTGAATTAATAAATAATGATTAATTTTTAATATTCATATAAACAATATTTTAATTTAAATAATGAAAAATAATTTTTAGTTTAATAAATAAATTAGAACTATATATTTATGTAACAAAAAAATTAATAATATTATTAATGGAAAATAATTACTGAATCATAAAACATGTTATATGTGTCTGTGTTTATATATATAAATAGAATTATTTGAAATACCATCATTTCTAGATATTTAAATTATTATTGTTTATTAGTTTTATAGAAATATTTATATTATTGTCATTACATTATGAAAATACAATAATTTAATGTTAATTCAGACAAACATTAAAATTTAAAAGGTTTTAAATCACATATTTCAAAAAAATTAACATACAAATGGTGTGTACTGAAACAATTTGATTATTATTATTTAACTTTTGTATCAAATAAATTTTATTTTCAATTATATAGGACGTTTTTGTTCAATACCCATGGGGTACAGTTCGGTGGTGATGCCCCTATTGTACCTATGGAGGTGATTCGAGGGGGTCTTGGTTTCGAACCTCTATGTCTATAGCTTAATTTCTATTTTACCCCCACCCCCAGACCTACCATGTATATAATATATTTTTATCAAAGGTTTTAAATTTCATTTAGGTTAAATTTATAGTTCATATTTTAATATATTTCAAATTCACCAAAATGATATCATTAATGCTAATGTAATATATTATGAAACAGAAATGATTCAAGGATTTTATAGGTCTTGAAAAAAATCATTCATCTCATAATGATGTTTAGTGGGACTAACCAGGGTTTTTGATTAAAATCCATGGTAAACACTCACTTTCCTAATCAAATTTATTCAATTTAATGTATTCAAAATTCAATTTGAAATAAAAATGAGGGAAAATTTGGATTCATGAAAGTAATAATGAATAACATGAGGGGGCTCTATAATTTCATAGGTGATAAAAATTTTACATGAGATTGACCTGAAATGAGGATTATAATACAATATTATTGGCATGAAACATATCATTATGAAAGCATTAGTGGACCAGGATCATTCACACATATGTTAAAAATAAATATGACTTTGTTCTTAAAGACCTGTAATTTTTAATCTTTTCTATGATATTGTTAGTTAAAATGTGTGGACATTTCCCCGACTATTTATTTTTCCATGAAATCATAATTACTTAAATATATTATATCTTTTCTTACACACAACACTAAAAAATGTAAAACATTTTAATTATAACATTATGGTTATACTATAGCCATTGAATAAATCCTTATAAATAAAATAATCTATTATAATAAATCAATAATGAAAGTTAAAGAATTGGATTTATATAGTGGATGTATTCTTTATAATGGTCATTTCTCTAATCACATAATGGTGGTATCTTCTTTAGGGTTTTCATCATACCAATACCAAGCTAAAAAAAATATATGTGGATTGAATTAATTTAATTATGGGAGAAATTTTGGATCCTATAAATCATATGATATATATTCTTGCTGAATTAGCCCTTTAATTAACCACCATAACATATTTTTTATTTGGTCCTTTATGGAGATTTTTAGGTTTTACGTTTAAAGAAGTTAAGATTATATAAATAGTTATTTATTAAAGTAATAAATATTATAAAAATTCCATTTTCATTTTTATACATTTTACACACTTAATTTTAATTGTAAAAAGTTCATCTTTAATACATATTTATTTATATTATACATATCAATCAAATAATTATCACTGAGAATGTAAAAAACAAATTTTATACATAAGAGATACTTTTTCTATTTTTTCTTTGATATTCATGATTATAATAAAATAAATTCTTATCAATTATACAGATCAAGTCTAATACATTTATTTTATATTTTTTTAATAACCATGACCAAATTTGGTAATAAGGAATTAAATTTAACACATAAAATAAAATACTACAGTAAATATTAGTTACAATTGTAAAATAATTACTTTATAATTATATAATTTTAAATGGTTTTATATATTATATATATATGAAATATATTTACCTTTTTTAATCTACTATTATTGTCAAATACAAAAAATAAAATAAAATTAAATTTTAATTGATTTTAAAATTTTATTTAAAAAAAATAATATATAATAACATAATTTATTAAAAAATAAATGTAATTTATGTTAATAATTAATTGTTAACATTATTATATTGAGAGAATTATTCAGATTAGACAAAGTCCAAAATCTAAATCAACATTTATATATTTGGTTAGAGGTGTGATCTCATATTTTTGGTAAAATAATATTAATAATATGTAAAATTTGAAATAATAAATCAATGATAATAAGGGATAAATTGTGTAAATTAACATTGATTAAATTATTTTTAAATGAAACATACAACATATAGAAGTTTTTTTTTATGTTTGAGTGTTATACACACATTTCTTCCTATAATTACGTCAAAAAACTCAACTAAATCCCCTGTGATTCCTTATTTACCACACACCTATCATTTAGTTCCAAGGGAATGTCCCTCATTCACGCCTATAAATGGATTTGACTTTAAAAAAATACATGAAACACTTATACTTTAAATTCCTGTTAAACCATATAAAATTTAACCTATCCAAGTACCCTCAAACAAATTTTCTTTCATTTGGTTACATGAAAGTTATACAAGTCCTAATTTTGAAAGGGATCCATCATGATAATTTTTAGCCTCTTAATAATGATAATGTGAATTCATGGAAGTCTAGAATAAAAGGAATCGTTTTTTTAATTCAATTTATATTCATTGAGTTATGGTCATTCTTCATGAACATAATTATAATAAGATGGGTATAATATAACATAAAATTGAATTATATTTCACTTCTTCTCAGGTATGTATAGATTCATATATCTTTCTAATGGTATAACGTTTGAAGTATTTTTTACATAAATTAAGTCTCTTTGATAGAGTTCTTTGTTCATATAAATAAAACATTTTTATAAATAATACACATTCTATTTAATGAATGTTTCTCCTCCATTTCAATTTTCTCTACTTCCATAATTGTTTTCATATTATACATTAAAACGAAAATATTTATTATATCATATAATCTCATTAGATCTCGATACCTGTTTTAAAAAGAATGTATAATTACCCTATTTATAATATGGGTTTCAATGATTATTTTTTAATATAAAACATATTTTTTTCCTTAATTTCTATATTTTCATCTTCTACTTGTAATTTGTTGACATAAAAATTATTTATTTTCTATGGTCCATTATTGGGACTTATTTATAAATTATTATTGAAGATATGGTTTTTTAAAACACAATATTGAAATAGATTATTTAATGTTACTTGGGAATTCTAATTTATATGAAAATATTATGATGTTTTATGAAATTTCATTATATGATTTCACTTCAATATTATCCTCTATCCTCAAATGATCTATCTTATATGTGGTTAGGTTTTCTTGAACAACCCTCTAAATTTCCCTATGAATTATTTTTTTGTGATTTATTTTTGGATATCAACATATCAAAATCTTGAACTTGTTTTATTTTATAATATATTGAAAATTATTGAAAAATAATATTTCCATTATTTCTATTGGTATAGTGATTGATTTCATTTGGAACACATTTTGATGATTACAATTTGATGGGTGGTGATTTATATCTACCCAAAATTCATTAATTATGATTTTATATCTCATGATATATTGATTATGACTGTGGAATTTATATGGTTATAAATTTTCATAATATTGAATGTGGACACCATGCTATTTTTTATGCTCATAAGACTAATTGTGAACTTTGTATAGTTCTCTGTGCTCACAAGATTGTGTGCAGACTCAATAAATTTATCCATGTTTTGAATATTGTGTATGGGTCAATATATGAAGGTATGAAAATTATATCATGATTTACCTTCTTTAATATCATACAAAATTTATATTTTATTATTCCCCCTGCATAGTATTTATTAACTAGTGTTTATTCATTTTTATTCAATGGTAAATGGTTGATTGTTGAGAATACATGATATTTTAATATGCCTTGTTGGAAAGACATATTTTTTCCTTTCTAATTTCAATATTATATTTCTACTATGTTCATGATTTCACCCATATTTATGATATAACCCCTAATGAAATATATAAAAGTCTTCCTCTTAGTGAGAGTTTTAGAACACCACTTAGATATTTTTTCTATCCCCTCTATTATAATGATTATTATTACCAAGGATATGTCTAGAAAGGTGTATATTGTGATATAATGTTATTTAAATATTCACAATATTATTAAATATTATTATTATATAGCCAATCTACAAATACAATAAACCATTGGTTCCCAGGATTGTGAGATTATGTATGTGGTGTATTTGTTTCATCATGAATGTTTGCGTAATTTTTTCCTGATTCATCTCAGTTTATATCAAATTATAAGTATATATAATTTGTTTTTTTACAATTCAAGGGAGGGAGGATCTGGAAATCCAGTCTATGACTATGACTTGATAGACTCATACATGTGTGGTAAGTGTGATGATTCTTGTGAGATTCTTGGTTGTGGATGTAACAAATCTTATTTTTAATGTATTATTTATTAATATTGTATAGATTTCTTTGGATCTTGGAAAGGAGAAGATGTGAGATTCTATGGCCCGATGTGCCTGGAATATAATTTTGAAATATTTTAAATATATGAAATTTTTGTGTATTCAGTTTTCCAAAAAAGTGGAATAGATTTAAAAAAGCGGATCTGGATGTATATTAGAGGCCAATATTGCGTTTAGAGCATTTTTTTACAATAGGCATGGTATAACCTTGGAGGAAATTAGATATTCGGGTTGGTAATGGTCTTGGTTAGATGTTTAAATAAATAAATAAATTTAATTAATTACCATTATTAAATTAAATCTATATATAAATGTTGTAATGTAGGATTTCCAAGGATATCCACATAATCCTAGAAATCGAGATGGACCATTGGAGAGAGTTAGTGGAGTTTTAATTTTAGAAATATGACTAGATGAATGATAATTGATCAGTATGTGATGGAAACTAGGGCTATTTCCATTAAAAACATCATTGAACCATTCTTTACTATTGACAGATCTAAATTAATGTAGGATAGTGTTTATTTGGATTATTTCTCCAATGTATATTTCTACGATGAGTGTAAATCAATTCACTGACATATTGACTCACAGATCAGCCATATTGATGTTAGGGGATTTATCTATGGGGATTATTGAGATAATTTATTATTTTATATTGATATTTTTTCCAAATTCTAATGAAAACCGATCGAGGCCAACCAAACATGAAAATGGTTTTTTCCTCTTTTATGTGTGTCTTGGATTAACCCCGCTATCATTTTTTCAATTTTGCAAATTCCATTGGCTCTCATTTCAGCACATATAAGTAAATCAATTGTTCACACCCATTTATTTTATTAACACATTGATATTGAATATTTGGGATTGTATTGAAAATGAGATTGTGCTATGATAAAAGATGGAGGCTGGATTAGATTTTCTACATGTGGGTTTGATATAAGGCTTCTAGGAGATATGATAGAGGGTTTTATCATGTATATTGTTTTTCAAGATTATAGAAATCGGAAATAGAAAGGGTCATTTGGACTATATCTACCCTTCACAACCTGATTCACACCCATATATGAAGCTGAAGGAGTGGAAAATAATACGGGATAATGAAATTTGGTTTATATAAAATCTTTTAGAATAATGTGTGTAATCCATTGTTACACAACATGTGGGACCCCATATGTGATGCTAGCATTTCTCTGAGAGGATAAATATCACAGGGTGGGTTACCCTTGTCACACAACAAGTAAATCGATATGGTAGATTGATTTGTACCATAGAGAATACATGAACATGGATATGATTACATAGGTTTGTAAAGGTTGTGTACTCTGACACAGATATACCCATGTCATGTATAGATAGGAAAATCTATGTAGGTGTTCACAATTAGGAGTACATGGGTCCATACATGTTTTTTACTATAACATGAACACATATATAGAAATGGTAACAGACCATGATACAAGAGTGGGACCCAGTGATGATGGGGAATTTCATGTACTTCTAGTGTATGTCGTGTACTCATTAAAAAAGGTTTAAATCCCCTTTCAACTTTATTAAGGATATGTTTCATTAGTGGGAGTTCCTGTCATCCATTCCCTGTGGGTTTGTATAGAATTTCGTTGTACCTATAGGATGGTGATACCTTCACTGGGAATCATGGATTGAGTTATTTGAATTATTATGTGAGGCCATGATATAGATCAATTGTCTTAATCATTCCTTAGGTGTAGTTCTTGGTATCATCATGAGAAGTAATATGTGGGCTCTGATCCTCTAAAAAATGGGTTATTCCATATTTATTTGTGGTTATACCCCATAGTGTTGGGTGTTATCTTCACCTATATACCATTATCTTCATACATCGAGTTTATACTCTATATGGGGAGATATAATGGGTAGCACATATTAGACAGACACCATCTGTTTAATCTAACTAATCGAGCATGTTCTCTCAGATGAGATTTTTGTGGAACCTTTGGGTATGATTGAAAGGCTGAAATTATAGTTGTAAATTAATCTTAATATGGTGTTTATTTATTGAATATATCATTATATTCTTATTGTTAATTCTATTTTAATATAATTTATATGAGCACACTCTTATTCTTGATGTTATATGATTAGTGATCTCATGGTGTCCTACTAGGTATTGCAATATTCAAACCAACATGGGATTTTCCTACACATTTTATCTATTATGAAGATTCTCTACCTTTTAATGGATTCCAGGAGGGAACTGGACCAGGTAGAGCATTTTGATCAAACTAACCAAGGATTTTTCTAGCAGTTACCTTAACAGTAGTACCATTATATACTTTAATGTTTGATATTTTTTGAACTCATTTTTGTAGGCATCTATCTACCCATTTTTCTTTCCATTATAGGTTTTCAAACACTTATAGTGAGATTTAGATGTATTCATAAATGGTTTATTAGTTGTTTTACATTTTATCATTGTATGAGATTAGAGATATGTGAATGTATATATGTATTTTAGGTTAAGGCCTCCCATATTGATGATATTCCTACTTAGCGATAGTCACCATCCCTTGTCCTATTGGAGTTAGGCATTTGGTATTCATGACGTGGGACCCATTGGGATGTTTCATAATACAATTTCATTGAAGGATATTGTTCTAGATTAGTTTTTATGTTTATAATATTGGTTTGGGGAAATTTTGTTAAGTTTATGGAGTTCATAAATTCTGATAAGGAGTCTAGGGTTGGTGAGGCATCTCACACATCAATACACAAGGAATATGGTCACATACCTTTAGAAATTCTACATGTGAACTCTAGTTTCACCTAAAACATTTTTACATGGATCATGTGAGAATTTATTATGGTTTCGATGTCCTTATTAGGAAATATTTATAGATATATTCATTGATCGTGGTATGTCATGTATACTTCAAGATTCATCAATGATTTTTTTAGCATAGGATTCAGCATTAGGATCACATGAATGATCCCCTTAGTAATGATGCTTTGATACATGGACATGTCCGTGAGGTGTTACATACATATGGTGCACCTGTCTTACCTCTCATTGTCTAGCAATAGATAGTACCAGTAGTTGCTGTAGTTGAGGTCCATAGGATGAGCACACTTCATGAGTTTTAGTGACAGTGAACTATATTGTTTCAACGAGAACATAACCTATAATTGGTTGAGGACTAGCATGAGGTTGTGACACAGGTTTTCTATTTAGTTATGAAACAAGAAGATAAGATGGTGTTCTAGGTAGTGAGACTTCTCTATGTATCTATTGTATAATGATGGGTATTTGTGATGTAGTTGTACGATGATGTTGAAATTTTATGGTCAAACGTGGAGAACTTTTCTGGGGAGTATTTCTCTCTCACTAAATAGTGATTTTTGCACATCTAGATCCATCTATAACATCAAATGGGTAGTACTACCATGGATGAGTATTTATTGAGTTTCAAAAACCTCTCTAAATATATTATGGATATGGGACATGGTCAATTATTCTAGGATTTGTCATTAGACTGATGGATAAACACAAAAATCAGAGCAAGTTGATACATCTATGAATTTAAACCTATGTTGTGGTTCTATAGTGTGACTTGGTGGTTGACAGTTCCACATATGAGCAGATAAAGACAGTTGTTACTGGAAGTGGTCACAGGGGAGTAGAGTCTTCAACAATAGGGAACCATATCATACTTCGGTACCTAGAATTCAAAGACATTTTAGGAGATGATCCCATGATTGTGGTATATACATTCATTCGGACTTGATAGGTCTAGTCAGCCCAATAATAAGGGGATATATTCTTGTGAGATTCATGGAAATATTTCAAGAGAATGACTAACACATTGTGTGCATAATAGAGATCTAGTAGATGGGCCGTGTTGGTAGAAGAATTGGTAAGATATGGAAGTTATAAAGGGAGGCATACATGGAAATGGTGTATGTAGAGATGTTTTAGGTGGAATATTTTACGAAATATTACCACTACAATCCATAGGTAATACATTCTTGGCTCATGCAGTGAGGGGATAGGGGAGAGGAAAACTAATGGTTGTTGTTTCTTATGACGTAGAGGCTCTAGAAACTATACAATGTATAATCTATGCCTTTTTTACTATACCTACAGTACTAGTAGGCATAGATGTGAGTCATTAATTTATTGTAAATTATCTATTTCGAAACATGGAGATTCTAATTGAGCCCTTGGATTGACCCTTCTTCTTGGGGAGTCCAACTAGAGATGGATTAGCCATCGCACACTTATAACAATGTTGTGACCTAACTTTTGACATCAAAAGGTTTTTTGGGATATCTTGGTAGAATAAATGATGATTTATGACATCATTTTATATATGGAATGTTTATCTAGAGTTCATGACCATATACACTATTTCAGGAGGACTATGTATTTTTTCTATAGTTATAGGATGAGGTCTTCCTTTTTGGGTACAAAGGAAACATTGGTATTGCAGTATGGACTCATTCATCGGATAGTACTATGAATTAAGCACCATTTTCTAGGCGAGAACATTGATGTGGCGAATTCAATGAGTTTTCAGTTTCGTATAGTGGTGGAAGTGTTTGAGAATTTCCTTCCTATGGATGAGTCAGTGTTACTTCCCAATTGTGATATAGACACCTAAATTGATCTAAACCACAAGATGGCCCCAATATCAAGAGAAGTAGAATAGATTCCTCCCATAGAGTTTTGTGAGATGAGGGTGTATTCGGATATCTTCCGGAGGAATGGAATTTCCAGACCTCTTGTTTCACTATAAGAATCCCCAGTACTATTCACTAAGAAGGAAGTAGGGATCGTGAGGTTGTGTATGGATTACGATTTCATACAGCATGTGACCATAAATAAAAATTATAAAAAACTAAGGATTGATTTACTCTTATATTTATTGAGAGGGGAATGATGGTCCTTGAAGTTTGACCTCAGATCAGGATATCCCCTGTAGTTGGTATGAGAGAGAGACATATATAGAAGACGGTTTTCAAATTTCACTATGGTCACCATGAGTACTTTGGGACTCCCTTATATATAAATAATGCACCAAAACTATTCATATTTCTCATGAATAGGGTTTCTTAACCTTTCTTAGACCATTTCATGGCCATCTCTATAACTGATATCCTAGTGCACTCGACGTCTAATGAGGAGAATAAGAGACACTTGAGATTGGTACTGGAATTACTATGAGGAAACCAGATATATGATATGATCACAATGATCTAGTTCTAGATTTTGGAGGTCCACAACCTATGACATGTTATCCCAGTCAATGGATGGCGTAGATGTAATTCCCCTAAAATATAAAGTATGAAGACTGAATTGGATAATGTTTATGACATGCAACACCATGAACGTAAGAGAATATAATATCCTCATATTTTAAAATATATTTACAATTTTAAATTAATTCAATATATTTTAAATCTTGAAATGAACGAGACACTGAGTTAGCATATGTCACACACAACAACAAGTTTCTTTTATGGATTACATTACATACATGAATGAGTTTTACTAAAAAACAACATATTATTAAAATATTATTATTCAACATCATAAGATATAACCAATATGTTAAATTACTGGTTATGAATAATATTAAATAAATTACGAAAATATATGTTTACACTAATATAAAATAAATTAATTTTTTACAAATAAATTCAAAATGAATATAAAAACAATTTGAGTATAAACGTATATTTTTATAGAAAACTATTTTTATTCTCACAATGAGTTTTTTCCCAAATAAACTAATTTAATTAAAATTAGCAAGTGATATTAATTTAATATATACATTATATATTCAATTAAATATTTTCTATATTCATCGAGTAGTTTCAATATATATAATCTAACAACAAACCCCATTTTACTCTTAAAATACTATATTTTTATTGAGGACCTTTTATCACCTTTTAATGGAGAAAATATTTAAAATCTGATTATTTAGAAATTTTATAAATATTATATGTCAAAATAAACTTAATAACTGATAGGGAAACAAAAAATAAGGTTAGGGTGATTTTTTTGTATTTTTCTACAATATTTTAATATTTAATGAATAATGAAAAATAATGATTTTTAATTCAAAAATAATTTTTTCTCTAATTTATTTATAATGATAAATCATATTTTAAATATATTTTGAAATTTTTTTTATATGTTTTTAACAATTAATCCAATTTAAATAATTTTAATCCTTCTCACATTTAAATTTAATATAAAAACTCAACAATCTTTTGGATGTTTTACCTAAAAGACCCGAATTGTTGTCCTATATTTGGGATTAAATTTATATTAATTTATTCAAATATTTTTACTTGAATTTGGATGAATGGTTTAAATATTTGGAATCTGAATAATCTATTATTTCTAATAAAGTGGACATATTTTATTACCAAAATAAATTTTGAAATTAATTAAAATTGTTCAGAATGATTAAGGTAAAATTGAGCATAATAAGGGATTAAACCTTAATTGTAAGGACAAAAATGACCTGGAAACATGTAAAAAATCCATTTTCCAGCCACATTTCAACTGTATCTTCTACTTTCGTGTCTATTTTACATTTTTAGATCTACCTTCAATGGAAATAACTTGGGTGTAATTCCCTTTCAAAATTTTTATAAAAGTGCCACTTCTCCTCCACTATAAAAAGGTCTCATCGCATCCCACTTCTTTTCACCTCTCAAGAAACTATTGATAGAAGAAGATTTTTATATATATATTCTAAACATAACATTACTAAACCTATAAGACACACCTTTTTGAAAAATCTAAAAAAAAAAATTCATTTGGTACAAACCAAATGAATTTACCCTAACAAGAGGAAACATCATTCCTCAAGCTCTCTAGTTTCATAAACATTTATTATTACATGATTATATAATAAAAAAAGCTTCCAAAATATACTAGTATGTTTTTAGGATAATAGTTCACCCAAAAATCCCACACACATCCATCTAATTGGGGACAGACATACTATTTATTTGTACAGAGGACTTACCGCCTAAAAAATAACGATTGTTTATTTTTCATTACCACATCTCATTGTTAGGAATTATGATGAAAAATATATTTTAATATGTTATATAAGGTATTTTAAATTTCTTTATACTTCTTTAATAATTTTAAAAGACATATCATTATGCACTCCTTTTTTTTGAAAATATGATAACATCATTTGTGGAAGTGTGGACTACTTCCTCCTAATGGTGATATGATTCGTTCACACCATAATTAAAATGTATAATGGATTATTTTGATTAAACATATGTGACGTAAATTTTTTTTATCATATTAATTATATAACTAAATTTCAATAAATAAAATTTATATATATGTGATTGTCTTTATTACCCTTTCACACACAAAAGAAGTGATAACATCGTTCGTGGACATGTAGACATCCACCTACATGACATAATGGGATTCCTTATAAATCACAAGAAATATATATATATATATATGTTATTATATATTATTAAATAATATTTTATTTATAATATAATTATCACACTATAAATAGTTAAGCTAGATACCTTATTTCAACAACAATCATTGAAAATTTGGAATGTTGCTCATGTGTATGTATGGACTACCATCTCCATGATTGTAATTTTTCTCATTATTATTAAACATATTTAATAATTGGTTTTAAAATTATAATTTTTGTATTAATTTGATAATTTTTTGATATTTTTATTTTGGATATGTTATGTAGTGTCCCCTTTGACCATAGTTGACAAACAAATGTTGTTTTGACACATAAACCAAATTAGATCAAAACAACCAATGTAAATTTAATTATTTAATTAGTTTTAAATGACATGGTAATAAGTTGAATAAAAGTTATGGTAAACATGAAAAGGTACTCAATCATGTAAATAATTATCACAAGTTTTTTATTCATAAATATAGAGACACATTATATAAGTCGGATGCAAGGTTAGTGGTTTTCATCTCACTTTTAAGCCTATGAAATTACTGTCATATTCACCACTTATTTCTTTTCTATGGTGGACATACTACCATTTTTATATATTATATCATTAATACATTTATTTTAATGGTATTTAGGACATTCATTTAATATTATTTCTTCTTAAGGCCTATAATTTAAAATGTTTAAAGGTGGTATGGGTCACCTTGGAATGTTTGAAGATTATTTTCCATGAGAATAAATTTAATGATATTTCATTTATATTTTATTAAATCATGTGACCGTTGTTTGATAAAAAAACTTCATTCTCTTCTCCTCTCTATATTCATTAACATTTTCCAGAAATAGTATAATTTTCCATTATTTGGTATCTTTTTTAATTTTTTTAGGATAACCTAATGTCATTTATCTCTTTAGTTATAGAAATTATTTTCTTATAAAATCCATATTTTATCAAAATTATATCAAAAATATTTTTAGCCCTTCCAAATTATGTATTAATGAAATTTTAACCATTTTTATCTTTTACTAGAATTTTTAATAGAATCTATTTTCCGCCTTCAAAAGACTAAATTTTTTAGCCTTTTACTATTTTGAAGGAATGTTATTTTTACCTTATAAAATATTTATAGATTTACCCATTATCATTTATTCAATAATTCCATTAAAATTTTAAAAGATTATTTTAAAACAAAATGTTTTCAAAAAAAAATTCAACGAAAATTTCTTCCATAATGTTTTACAAAACAAAATGATAGTTTCATTAAAATATGATTTTTGAGATCTTTTTATATTGTTCCATTTAAATAATGACAACAACCCTTTATTTTTAATCCACATGGGTTACGTCGTATTAATTCCATCCTTTTTCTTCCTATGGATTGTTTTTTGTTGAATTGTACATGTATTGTGTTGACATTTATATCCTCAATTCCTATGTTAATCACTTTGAAATATTCAATTTCCTATGATCATGAAACATTAAATTTCCCATAGCTATCCATATCATTTATCAAGGAAATTTTCATTGCCTAAACCATATACCATTTTTATATGTCTTTTACCTTGAGAGTTATTTGATTATTTTGGTTAATATTGACTAATTTGAATTAATTATTAAATACAGATATTTGATAATGAAAATTATATATTCGATATGAGGATTTATTTAGATAGGCATGTCACGGGTTATGGGTGTTTAAGGTAACCTCTATGGGTTTGGGCCAGTTAATGAAATCCCCTAAAGGAATTGGTAGTCTCATGATATGAAAATGGTTGGAGACGTGTCGGTTGATTCCTTTTTAAGTAGAATATTTGGGTTTCCTCCTAATATTATAAATTGTCTTACAAAATGAATTCACAGTACTAGTTCCATGTACCTAGGATACTTGGTGTCTAATAATTTAGCATTTATCTCATTTAGATTCTATTATCATTCAACCAAGAGATCTTAAAACCACATATCTATTGATACATATTTTTTTATATTCATTAATTAAAAGATTTTTTTATATTATTACCTTTCTATATTTATTGTTCCTTATCATGTTATGTTATTGGAATGTGATTCCATTAACATACCTTGATACATAATTACTCTTGTTGATTCATTAGTGCTTATGATGTACTTTACCATTATTGAGCATTTTATATCACCCATTTTATCATTCCATTTCCGAATAATGAAATAAGTGTAATATGAATGATATTTAGTGATATTGTAGAATAAATAAAGATATCCTCAATGTTATTTATTTTGGAAAAAATATTATGTCATAGTTAGTGTATTAATTTGTAGTTCAAGACTCATATATATATCTGGTTTAAAAAGACAAATAAACTATTAGTCCTTCAATATTTTATTAATTGTAATCATGCCAATGTAATGGTAGTAGTCACTAACTCTGAGATTTCATGGTCGGGTTTCTATAGTTTGTATTAGAGAATATTAGTAGTAATCTTGGGAACTAGATTTAAGAAATTATTAGTTAGAAAACGTAGACCTAACTGAGAATCTGAGGACATGTATATAAGAACATCCTAGATATTCTATTAAATAGAGATTATGTTGTTTTCCTAGAAATAAATCCATATTTGGATACGAAAAGTGGATGTGGTTCTTCCACAGATATACCTGGGAGTAACATCTCAGAAAAGTTTTGTTAGGCCTGACTCGGAGTCATATTGTACACAAAAATGGGCCTTACTGTACAATTGGATTGACATTTACGGGGGATAAAATTAGTATAATTAACAATTTATTTACAAAACAGTATTATGTATTTTGATAATGAATAGCCTAGGTTATACTGAATGTGTCTTAGATTGAAAATAAAGTGCCATGATTTAGAAATAAAAAAAATGATTATATGATTTTTTACAAAATGATAATTGATTCACACACTATAGTTTATGGTTTTTGGAAATACCATCCACTATTAGATAATATATAGACTAAAGAATAACCAATGTGGAAATAAATGGATAAAGTATTTTTGTATTGGTGTTGTGTTGAAAATGTTAGTTAAAATTTCATTTAGTTATTAATCTTATTTCAAGAATGTCCTTCATATTTATTTTGGAAATTAAGTTAACCTTATTTAATAATAGAATGACCAATATTTCATGTGACAACCAATCTAGTTCAGAAATCCCACAGGTCTTCAACACATGATTTAATTACGATAATTGTTTCATTCCAACCATTGAACATTGTAATGTCCTGGTTAATATGTCATTGGTTTTTAATGAATTTGATATATAAAAATTAATAAAGAACCAATAGTATAATATTTTAGTCTTGGAGATTAATTTACAAACCTAATTGAATTTAAGGAATAGTTAGAGATAAATAGTTAGACATTTCACTCTTCTAAAGGCCTTACAATCCATTAAAACTTTATTTTAGTTCTTTAGGAATAAAAGATAATTTTTCAATATACATTTTATGATGTAAGAGGTGAATTAGAATTTGATTGATGCACAAAAAAAGTTGGAATTATTCATATTTAATTAAAATTTATCATGTGAGTAAATTTCTTTATATACATAGGTTGTAAACGAATTACTCAATATTAGGAAAATGGTAAAACAAATTTATAATACCATAAATTTTGTTGAAAAAATGGTATTATAAATCATTGTAGATTTACACATTTGAGTCCCTCATGTTTCTAATTTTTAAGTACATGTTTTTCATTGATTACCCGAATCAGTTCTTATAAACATTTATGATTTTCCTATAAGTATGTATCTCTACTTGCCACTAAGTTTCCCTTACTTATAGACATATTGATGTTATTAGGTGTGACCTTTATACTTCTCATTATCTCTTTTCTAGATGATGTTTTATGAACCCTTACTATGATATGGGTTTCTAAAATAGGAAATATAAAACAATTTATTAACATGAAAGATTAAATTGTGAGGATACAATTTAATTAAGTTTGGGAGAATGTAATGGCCAAAAAATATAAATTAGTAACAATATATTTGATACCATGTACAAAATGAAACACTAAGCGTGTAAGGGAATATAATATCCAAAGAATATAAAATATATTTACAATGTAAAAAATCAATATATTATTTAGATTGAAATGTCCAGGACACTGAGTCAGCTTATATTGCACAAAATAATGAGTTTGTTCGATGAACTGTGTCACAGGCAATGTTGTGTTATATAGAACAACATTATGTTATTAAAATATTATTTTTTAGTATAATATTATATAATCAAACCATTAAATTAGTGGTTATAAATATGATTACTAAATAATTAAAATATATGGTTTAAAACAATTTAAAATGAATTTATTGGTTAAAAATTATTTATAAATGAATATAAGAACCAAATCAATATAAATAGAGTATTTTTATAGAAAACTATTTTTCCGCTCATAAATATATTTACCCTTATAAATTAAATTAATTACAATTTGTGATTAATATTATTTTAATATATATAAATATATATCTATTTTTCAATTAACTATTTCTGATATTCATCTCAAATATTTAATAGAAATAAGATAATAACAAACCCAATTTTATGCATAAAATAATTTATTTTTATTTAGACACTCTCGCCGCCTTTTGATAGTAAAACTGTTTTTGAATCCATTTTTTGGAAAATTTATAAATATTATTCGAAAAAATAAAATTAATAATTTAAAAAGAATCATAAAATTTTGGATAGGGTATGTTTTTTAAAATTTTATTTTAAGTATGATTTTTTAATAAATAATGAAAAATACTAAATTTTGATTCAAAATTACTTTTTCATCAAATTTATTTATAAGGTTAAATAATATTTTCAATTTTTTGTCATGTTTAATTAGATATAATTTTTTAAAATTTAATTCAATTTATTTCACTGTAATTAATTTCATATTGAAATTAAATATAACAACATTATAAACTTTTGAACATTTATACTTAAAAAACTACATTGTCATCAAATTTTCATGGTTGAATTTAAATTAATTTAATCCAATTAGGTTACTAGAATTTAGAAAATTGCATTCCATATTTGAAATTAATGTAATTAATATTATCTAATATGGTCAAATTATTTTTTTACCAAAAAATAGTTAGTGTAATAAAATTTAATTACAATGATTAAGGTCAAATTATGATTATTATAGGAATAAACCTCAACATTAAGAGCCCAAATATCCTACAAACATGTTCATGATTCATTGTATTGAAATATCATTACCCTAAAATATCATTTCTTGAATTTTATAAATTATTTGACCATCTTCCAATGGAAAAAAACCATGGTGGAATTCCCTTTCCCAAAATTTATAGGAGTGCCTCTTCTCCACCACTTTAAAAAGGAATACTCTCCTACCACTTTTTCATGCCACTAAATCCACATATGCTCGACCAATATCTATCGAAATATCTCATAAACATCCTTTCCCTCAAACATGAATCCTCACCTTGGACAGAAATCCATCCAAGTAACCGCTTTTGTGAAAGAAAAAGGAGTTACCCGAATAAGAGGTAACATATTCCCCCAAGATCATTACTTTTATTTCCATTATCCAACCCATAAACTATTATTATCCCATTATTATATAATAAAAACTGCATCCAAAATATACTAATATTTTTTATGATATGTTTTCGACCTAAACTGACACACACATCCATATAATGTGTAACAAACATACACTTTATGTGTACGTCGAACAACCACCCCACAAAACAATGATTGTTTTTTTTCTATTACCAACAATCATGGTTTTGAATTATAACGGAAACTATATGTATATATGTTATATGTGGTATTTATAATGTCTTTATTCTTTTATAATTCTTTTCAAACCCATATCTTTTTTCACATCATTTTAATTGAATATGCTAACATCATTTGTGGAATTTTGGACTACCGCCTCATAAAAGTGATGTGATTTGCTCACACAATACATATAATACATAAAGGATTATTTTAAATGAACATATGTGGCATAAAAAACATATATAAGAAATTAATTAAATAAAAATATTTCTTCATATATAATTATTATATATAGAATTCTCTTTATTACCCTTTCACACACAAAAGAATAGATAATGTCATTCATATATGGGTGGACTACCGCCTCCTCGACACAATGTGATTCATTTTACATAACAATAATTCTATATATAAGTATATATTAATAAATAATATTATATATATTATATAATTATCTTTTTGGAATTATTTATGTTACTTTCCTTCTTTCCATAATGACCATTGAAAAATGCGACTGTTCCTCGTGAAAACGTAAAGTCTATAATCTCCAAGATTGTAATATTGTTTCATTTTTCAAAATCATATTTAATAATTGGTTTCAAAATTATGATTTATTTATAATTATAATAATTATGTAATGGTTATTATTTCAGAAATCTTATGTTATGGCCCCTTTGACCATATTTGACCAAATAATATTTTTTTTATGCTTAAATTAAATTTTTTGAAAACACCCCCATGTAATGTTAATTGTTTAATTAGAATTACGTGACATGGTTATAACTGAAATACATGTTATGATAAAAATGAAAAAATTTACCAAAAAATTAATAATTCACAAAATTTTTTTAATTAGGAATATAAATACTTACGAGACAAGTTGGACATTGGGTAAGGTATTTTCAACTCGCTTTTTAAATTTGTGAGACAAATGTCATATTCCCCACTTAATTTTTTTTATGGTGTATGTAATTCCCCTTTGAAATATAATATCATTAATCCTTTTATATTAATTTTTTTTAAAACATTCATTTAATTTTATTCTTTCATTTGGATTTTAATTTAAAAATTTTCAATGTGGTATAGGACACATTGGAATGTTTAAAGATTATTTTCCCCAAGAATAATTTTAATTATTTTTCATTTCTATTTGAGGAAATTGTATGACCATTGTCCAATAAAACCTTTCATTTTATTATCCCTTGGGTATTCATATCCTTTTTCTAGTAATAACACTAATTTATACTCTTTGCTAGTCAAAATGTTTTAGAAAATGCTTTTTAGAAAACTAAACCTCATTTATCTCTTTAGTCAAAGAACCTATTTTCTTCTAAAAACCATGTTTTATTAAAAAAATTACATTTTAAAAATGATTTAGTAAATTAAATTTTACTATTTTCATTTTTACCAATTCTTTTAATGGAATATTCTTTTTTCCTCTGAACAATGCATTTTTCTGAACATTTACCATGAAAAATAAATTTTTTTTCACCTCATACGTCATGAATGGATTTACCTATCATCATTTCATCAAAGTCTCCTTTGAATGATTGAAATGTAACTTTTAAGAAAAAAATTCAAATTCTATTATAAAGGAAATGTTTATAAAAAAGTTTATTCAATATTGTTTCAATTTACTCTCAGATTATATATTCAATATTGTTAATACTTGTTTAAAGTGGAATGTGTTATCAGATGCACTTTGAAGAATATTTTATTCATAGTTTTTGAGCGAGGAGTCAGAGTAGTGGTCATTGTTACAAATACCATTTTTTGATGGGAATGGAGTACCTTACCTCTAGTTGATGGGTTTTAACCATTCAATTTTATAGACAGTCATGGAGGCTCAACTTTTTGATACCAACTTTGAGACCCTATACACTCAGATATCCATTGGACATGCTCAAAATGGATTTCTTGAATTAGGGGAGAAATAAATTATTGTTAAAGGATGCATGATGGTTCTTGGGAGGATTTGGGATGATGGTATGAGACAATTTCCAACATCTCATTTGGTGGTACAAACAAGTGTGTCAAAGAAATACCAGGACCTCTAACCATAGTTTTTATTACCAAAGATGATGAATAGAGTTATAGATATTATATCTCAATTAATTACAAGATATTAATTTATGGTTGTAAAATTTTTTCCAAAAGGTTAGCTAAACCCTTTGATATGCTATAGTGGATGTGGGATACTATATATATATACTTCTTGAAGGGGTTACAGTGTATGAATATGGGACATTATGGCATCTGGTTTATTATAGACCAACTCACCAAATCAAACCACTTACTATATATTCAAGAGTAGTGTTAAATAAAGATATTAGGATTCCTCTCCATGAAAGAGATAGTCTAACACTATAGAGTATCCTTGATGGTCATTTCATATCGTGATGCTCGGTCAAAATCATAGAGAGGGAGGGGATTACAAAAATGTTCTTGGAATCATCTAATTTTGGGAATGAATTTTCACCCCAAGACAAAATTCTAGACTGGGAGGGACATTCAGTTCATGGAGTAATAAATAGATCCATCCTAAGTCCTATATAGACCAGTCATAGAAGCCCTTGGTTTTCAAGTAGGGATACAATGTATTCCTACGTGTTTCAACTTGATGTATATTTTTGATTTTTTTTGATGAGATGTAATCTCAAATATTCATTGGAACTTTATGGATACTACATATAGATGGAGATTTGTTGTACACATTAAATGTATATCCATACTTAGACTGGGTACATTAAGTCTTCCACATGTCATAACTGAAGAGGTATATGAATGATTGAAGACGTACTGTCTACTAGGGAGAGGTAGACATCACAGATTTAGATACATTTTAGAGCACCTTATAGAGATTTATAATCGATTAGAGAGGATACTTAATTTGGGATCAATTCCCCTAGTTCTTGTCTGGTGGTATCTAGAGAATTATTAGGTGAGAAAGTGAAAGAGGGAGAGTTAGATGTGTGCCTAGTATCCATATCTCTTTGTGTTTACTTCACTATTATAGATTTCCAAGACATAAAAAAATAAATTTGGGTGAATTTAATTGCTCTAATTTTTTAATTTTTTAATTTATAATATTATATTGATTATTTGTTTTGGTTAGGCATGGAGATGGAGTGAGATTTTGAACCCAGTGTTCCGTGAATTAATTTCTAAAATATATTAAATATATTAAATGAGTGTGTGCGCAATTTTACATCAAAAATTAAATATAATCTTAAAAAAAGTGTCATATCATAAACTAGAGGCTTCCATTGGGTTTGGATAATGATTTATTCTCTACGTGCGATATAACCTTGGATTTCCTTAGACATTCAGGATGGGCATGTTCGTGGGTGGACATTTAAATAAACTTATTGGATATATTAATTTATTTATTTAATTACCCATAACTAATAAAAATTATTATATTGAAATTATTATTTCGAATCTTCATAGTTAGCCAAAATAACCCTTCAAATCGATAGGATCCATTGAATTGTGATGGAAGAGTTTCCATTGTTGAAAAATGACTAGAACATGGATCATCTAATGGTGTGCGATGGAGCTCGGGGATTTCAAAGGAAATATTAGCATGAAATTGTTATTCATAGGAGATTTATCTTATTTGAGGTAAGATAATGATTCATTTAAAATCATTCCCCATTGATTATTTCTATGATAAAAATTTATCAATCGACCAATGAATTGATTAGCGGATCCATCCTATTTGTAGGTATGATATTTATCAATAGGTATTTCTAGGAGAATTGATTAATATTTATTGGATATTCATCCCAATTCTAAAAAAGTAGATCACTCCCATTTAAACTACACTATGTTTACTTCCCCTTTTTCATGTATCTTGCATTTCTCCCACTATTCTTCATTGATCATGTGAAATTCCTTTGGACCACGGTTGAAAAAATAATGTTTAATGAAATATTCTACACTTTTCCGTGGTGAAACATATTGATACCATAGATATAGGTTTTAATCAAATATGATATTGAGGTATGATGATAGATATAGATTGGATTGGAGTTTCATTGTGAACGGTCAATGTGCAGCTACCAGGAGATGCAATAGGAAGATTTACTTTGTCTTTTGTGGGATCAATTCGGAAAAGAAGTGATGAAAAGGTATGGATGGACATGATCCAACCTTCTTATAGTGATTCAAACCAATAATGGATATTAGTGGAGTGGCAGATGATGTGGGAGGGGGAACCAAGGGTTCTATTAAAATAGCAAAACGTGTCATGTAATTCGGTCTAACACAACATGTGGCACCCCAGAAGTTTTTTCGGGTTTTCTGTGAGAAGACAAATATCACATGGTGTGTGGCCCCAATCACATGAAATGTTACACAACCTAAAAGCTTGTTTTTTTACCTCAAATGGTACATAGACACAACTAGGGGTACAAAGGCTCAATCACACCATGTACTCTAACACAGACACATCCAAGATAGGTATATATGCGAAGACCATGTACATGGACATATTCGAGAGTACATAGGAACAAAGACATCATATACTCAGATAAAAACAAGAACACAGTCAAAATAATGGGTCATGATACATGGTTAGGACCTAGTCCTGAAGGGACACACTGCGTACTAAAAGTACAATACATGTACTCATTGAAAAAAGGCTTAGATCCCTTGTCTTCTTCATCTTCATAATGTTTCATTAGAAATAATTTCCTAAATCCATTCTCTAAAGGATAATATGGATTTTTGAATTTACATATAGGATGGTTATCCCTTATATGGGACTACATGGATAGAGATGTTCTAATAATTATATGATTCCTGGAGGGAGATCCTATATCATCATCTTTCCCATGTGGAGTTCTTGTTATCTTCATGACCAGCACTATTCGGAAACCGGTCCAAAACATTGAAGGTTGTTACCGTTGGTATTCCCCATGGCCTTGAATTTGATCCAAATCTATGTATCATTTTCTTTAAACATCAATTGCATACCATTTATGGATAGACTCTATGAGAAGTATATCTCTGATGAACACCATCAGTGATATCTAACTCATGCAGCCTGAACTCCAAAAAAAGTTTTATACAAAACCTTTAAGGATAATTCAATGGTCGACATTATGATTATGAATTTAACATGATATGGTGTGTCATATTAGAGTATATCTATATTTTCTTGTTTTATGTGTTGTTTAAATATATATGTGATGACATAACTATTACTCATGATGTAATATGCCTAGTAAATTTTGTGGGTTGTACATGTTATTTTTATACACCACATTAAGTGGTATTTTCCCACGTGTATCATGTCATATGTAGTGGATAGAACATTTTATGGACTCTTATATAGATCATAACTTGTAAGACCATAGTGATATGGAGTGATCAAGGTGTTTTTTGGAAATTCCCTTGATAGTACACACATTTTAAACTTTTAATTTGGACTTTTTTACAAAATATTTTGTTTGTGATTGTATTATTTATTTTTTATTCCATCACTTCTTTCCATATGATAATAGTGGGATTTATGGGTATGCATGAAGAGATTATAAGTTTTTTTTATATTTCATAATTTTATGGGTGTGGACATGTGTGTATAAATGTTCATTAGGATAAGTCCTCATAGGTGAGTGATATTACTACTAAACCTTAGTTTCTAGCCCCTAGCCTATTGTAGGTGTTCATGTGGTATTCGCAATACATGCCCCATTTTTACAAGTAATAATAGTGGAGATTAATATGATATAGGGTCCATTTTGTGTGATGAAGCCCACTGTTCTCCTCATATATCATACTACCCATTATGAATTTAATCCCACATAGGTAAAATACTGATTCCAATATCATTATTTGTCTTCTAATTTATTATTTCATTGGAATGCACAAAATAATACACAATAACAATACACATGGTTATTTGTATGAAGTGCAATAGATATTCATATTTTTACAACACATTAACTCTCATGACTCATTCATTAATAAATGAAAGGGGATTCCACTTGGTACTTTTTTATAAAGGATAGTTAATCTGATGTGGTATTCTTTTCCTTTTTTCAAATTCTAAATAAGAATTCCATAGTCAAATTAATAATATGCAATAACACATTCATTAAACATTTCCTTAAAAATAATTAATCATCATATAAAGTAGTTTGTTGTCACATAGAAATTCAAATACATTAAAATATATATTATTATTTATTTTGCTAATATTTTTAAAAAAAAATTACATTTATGATATTTGATCTTAAAAAATTTTATTCCAAATATTATAAACTTTTAATAATGTATAAATTTAATTTGTTTTATATTAATTATGGTTTGAATTTACATATAAATAAACATATTCATTCTTTAAAATATTTTTTTACATGAAATATAATTTTTTATAATTAAATTGATATAAATTTACAAATTTTGTGAAAGTATTTACATTTAAAAAATTTATTTGTTGGTAGTATACATGTATTAAATTTTTCTATATTGTTTTCAACTATGTAATTTATATAAATTCAATGTCATATACTTTAGAAAGTATTAATTTATAATTCTTATTTTTGAAAATATATTATTTTAGATCAATTCAGTTCTTTGTTTTAATTATGAAATTATTTTTATTTTAAATTATTATTTTTGTTTTTAGTCATTGTTTTAAATTTCAATACCATTCTATTTATAATTAATATTTTCTAGTATTGACTACATTACTCGTTATAACATTATTTATTATTATTAATCACTCATTATGTTATTATCTATGAGTTAATTCAATATTTGTAATTTTATTTATATTTTAGAAATATTGTGTATTTTTTAGCCTTTAAAAATCACCTACATTAACCTCGTTATATTTCATGATCGTGAAATTGAAGATTGTAAATTTGAATGTATAATTAAACTATTAAGGAAATGTTAATAATTGATAGAACACATAAATTTTTTTAATAGAATAAAATGTTTCAAAGCATTATATAATAAATTCAATAAAATAAAATAATGTTATTTCAAAATAAAATATTACACTTTTTGTAGTTATATTCTTTCATGTCATTTTTTTAATTAATTTTCAAGCTCCATTAATTTTAAAATGTTTTTTATATTTTTTATCATTGTTTTGTATTTCATTGAGATATAAATTATTTTTAATATTTAATAATAATATATGGTCACATATATCAACCATTATTTTGTTTCAAGTAATTATAATTAAATGATTATAAATTTAAACGTATAAATATAATATAAATGAAATTATAATAATTTTTAAACACATAAAAAATAATTTATAATTAGAAACAATTTTGAAAAAAAAATCAATGACTTAAAAGGGTGATGTTTTAAAACATTACATTTACATTTAAAAAAAATTCTATTTATACATTTTTATCATTTATTTCTCATTTAAAATTATTTTAATTTGTAAATATATTATCATTATATTTTATTAAAAAATAATATTATTAAATTTTAATTATATTTATTATTTGAATTAATTCTTTTAAATTACTCCATTAATTAAATTACAATGTTATTTATTTTAAATTTTGATTATTAATATTATCGATTATGAAAATATTACTTATTTCACTTTATTTATATAGTACATATTTTTGTGATAAAAAATTAATTTTTTAATCAATATTAGCATATTTTTTCTATAGAGTTCTTTAATAATTGTTTTTAGATACATTATTCACAAAAATCATTATTCAATGACATTAAATATTGTTAGAAATATTTTGAACCATTAATGTCTTTTGAAATTAAAATTCATTTCAATTAATATTTTTTATTATTTTTTTTCAATTCTATTTAATTTTTCTCTAATTTTTTATTTTCCTAAATATTGTATGTATACATTAAAATTTATAATATTTAAAATTTAAATACATTAAAAATAGTAATGGTTTATATTTGATACATTGAAATCATATAAATTTTGTGTATTAGTAAAATCAAAATTAAATTTAAATCATTTAAATATACTTTATGTACCATTTGGGGTATTATGGTTTTATTTATTATCAATGATTTTTTTGGATGAAATTAAATGTTTTGTGATGTGGAGTGATGGAGGATGTATCTACCCATTCAAGAGGCTGAAAATATTTCTTATGCATTGATGGGTAAATAAAATTTAATGGCTACAGTATTGAAACAGTTAGATATAAAATTCTCTGATGTAATTATTAAACATTATGGTTGTTGTTATTGTCTATAATACTTTATTAAATTTTATTATAGAATATTGTGAATTTTATAAATAAATTAATTGGAGTATAAATATAATGTATATGAAACATGTGCCTGATAGGTTCTAGAGTTGTAATTTAATTTTTAATAATATTTAATGTTTTGAAGATATATGGATGATTTTTGAGTAAAAAAATATAATGTTTATTTGGCATATAGTTTGCTAATTTCAATATAAGAAATAAACATTCGTGAAGGTGGTTTGAAGATACTGTAGAATAATATATCAAAATTGATGAATCACTATATTAAGTTGTTTAAAATATGGAATTTATGATGATAACAAATCATCTAACGTCTCATATTTCTTATGTGACATTTCTGAGTATGGGATAGAGTTTTGTAAAAGTACGTAATATTCATAATATTAATCATCAAGTGAATGGAATAATTTTAAATGAGTCATTCCACATATATTATGCATCCTTTTATAGGAAATGGATTTATTTATGATTCATATTCATTTGATATGTACAATTAATTCACTCAAACATTGATAATTTAGGATGAAAGGTGGCTTAGTTTGAACTATTTTCCTAGAATTAGGGTCTATGCATGAGTCATATTACTTTATGTATGACTCATTAGGGACTCGCATTGAGTATAAAGGATCTTCATATGATTTTTAGATATCTATGTATGCTTTATTAATCTCTATATATGACTAATATGCATAAATTTCATTTTATATTGTGTTGGAGTCATTTATACAATTGTATTATTTAACCCATATTGATAATTTTTTAATTCTAAAGAATTCAGATTTGAGTTTCTGAATTAATTTTTTAAAGAGGAAATAAGATTGGGATTAACCTCGAAATTAATGATCAAATAATGAATATGATGTTTGAATCCAATATTCAAGATTATTTTCAAGAATATTAAATGAGAAACTTCTGATGAGATAACTATTCCATTGTAAATAAATTTTAAAATTACAATATTTGAATGTTAACATTCATGATCGACATAAATATTAAAACGAGATAGTTCCTAATTTGTCCTTTATTTTTTAAAATATTAAAAAATGTTTTTTTTAAGATGAATTATCTATGAATAAATTTGAAAATATTATCCTTGTTGTTGTTTATATACTCAAACTATGGTTTTTTGTATCATTGAATCTCATAGGTAAAATATTAGGTGTTACTTGACTTATGATTATATTTTTTTCTCTTTCCATAGAGGTTATATAAATATGATTTTTTTGGAGTAATTATTACAGTAAATAATGTATCAATTTTGGGAAAATAAATATCTCAAATCATTTCAATTTAGGGAGAAATGGGAGAGAAAATGGGAAGAAAATAAATTGGGGATTTTTTTTTAATTTTTTTAAGATAGCACTTGAGACACCTATATTGAGATTTTTGAAATATGTAGGTAAATGAAATTTTATTTACATACATGTAATTATTGAGATATTTCCATTTAGGAAAACATAAATACCTAAAAATTAAAATTGGGTTGGATTTTTATATAAAATTGATATTATTAGGAATAGAAGGTAGATCCACTAATATAGAGATATAGTGATAATAAAATCAGAATTAATTTCCTAGAACACATAGAGTATTTGATCTAGTGCTTAATTATATACAAAAATATGGTATCAAAGAATAATAATGAGTTAATTTTTTCAAGCTATTTATAAAAATCCAAACATATATTCTCAATTAAATTTGTGTGATAGATAAATTGTAAGAAGATTTTATAGAATATAGATATGAATGTAACATTTCAGATCATTAATACGGATATGTGAAACATGATTTTTAGGTGAATTAAGTGAATAAGAATATTTTGGTCCACATTAGTGAACTATTATGGATAATATAGATCCAGTTACTAGAATACATGAAACATATCTAATGGTTTTTGAATAATTCAACTTAAGAGATAATAATATTTGATATTGCTTATGTAATGAAATTTAGATCCGGGTAGAGGTCTACATAAAAATTTAAAGGATGTTTACTATACTAATCAATAAATTGAAGATAATGGGATTAATTATAAAGATAATTTAACATAATAAATATAGAGGAAATAACCTAGGTGATATGGTGATATTTTATTCAAGACAATAACTTCCCATCCCACTTATAAATGAAATCAACATTATTAGTGGGAAATCCATGACATGGTGAAAACAAGATCACAATATGTTTCATATATTATTATGGAACCACATAAAAACAAAATTTTCATAATAGTCATTTATTTCTAGTGGTGAATGTGGTGTATGATATTTTCTTGAAATAAAAATATATATTTAAATATAATGTGTTTGAACTGGTTCAAATATTAAATGATTTAAACCTTTTAAAAGAATAAATTTTAATTATTTAATTGTTTAGACATAAATTATTCACCCCCTCTCAGATCATTGAACATATCCATAGTGGAATTTAAAAAGTTATTAAAGAAAAAGGCTCCCTATGGTATAATTTAATATTTTACTTTCTATGGTGTTTTCGTTGAAATTGTATGATGTGAATATTTTGAGATAGTTTGAAAGATAATATTAAAAAAAGTTTAGATTTAATCCATTTTAATTTTGATTTGGAGGTTTCTTATAAGATTTATTGGTCTCTACAAAAGTATGTTTGGGTCAATTATGGAATATCCATTGAAAATAATTTCCTATTTTTATCTATTGATATTTTTCCAAATTAGGTAATAACTTAGTTCAAACAATATCATTTCACTCACTCTTACTAAGTTATTACAAGTGAGTAGAGTAAATACACAAAAAAAAGAATATGAGGATTTTTATGTGGTTAAACAAAACTTTTATAAATCCCAAGAGAAAAAATAAAAGATAATTTCAAAATACCAGAATCTAGTAAATCATTTTTTAGTGGATACCATGTTTGTGGATACTCCAAAACTAGTCTCACTACTTTTATAATTTAATTGGTCATTATAAATTCATTCCCAAGGATCACTTCTGTTATAATATAGTTTACAAAATTGAATTGAGGATCACATATATTTAAATTATATATAAGGCTATAATAGATTATGGATATTTTGTTGTAACATAATCTATAACACATTCATTGACTTTTCTTGGAATATATGTTGTTGATCTCTATGCTTTCTTATTCACAGGCCTATTTTGATCACATTAAATTGTAGTAAATCTCTCTTTATCATAATATTAAGATAAATACCTCATATAAATTATATTTTTACTCATTATTAATGAATTTTATATACTTAAACAATTAATTCTCAAACTTTTTATGTAAATCAGATCTTCACTGATGGAATAGGTTTCTCTTACTCAACCTTTGTTTTTATTAAAAAGATGAGGGTGATTGTTTTTTTATTTTACATTATTTTTAAATATTAAATAAAAAAATTCCTATTTGAAATATATTTTTCATACATATATATGTGTATTAAGGTTCTCAAAAGACACTATTATTTATAATCTCACCTTTATAGAATGTATAAATAATCAATCATATCTCATTCCATCAATATATAATTCAAATAATTCATTATCCTTAAATCATTCACTTTTATTTTTCTGTTATATCAGTAGATTAATTAGGAAATAAATTAAATAATTTACATAAGGAATACACCTTATATCATAATATAAGGAAATACACCATCTTGGATTTTCATGACTCCACAATTCCAAAATTCTGATGGCTCTAAGGTTTTGTTTTATATGATTTTTTTTTCTCAATGAAAATAACTACTTCAAGACACATTGGTCTCTCCTTTTATAATTATATTAAGTTAACATTTAATCTAGTAAAATAATTATGAAAAATAAATTTTAAGTCTATATGAACTCATGTTTACATTCTAAGGACACGATTTTTGAACATTGATGTTTGGCATAGGAATCATCTAATTTAGTAAGACACATTTAGTTACTAACTCACTGCAACCATGTAATATTCACAATTTCAATAGAATACTGTTTCCTTATCCTGGTATAAATAAAAGAGAAATACATTGAATAATATAAAGAAGTTATGTCATTGTAGAGATATATTAATTAAAATTCTCTCCACATCCAAAAACATGATCTCATGGTCGTTTTGGCCCCATATTCACAACACCTAACTTCTATTGTGCTCATTAATCCTTAAGAATGTAAATAAATAGTGTATTGCATATACCATTTTTTAGTTAATGAAAATTTCTTCTTAATTTTTCATTTATTCCCATTGTCATTATTATTCCAGAGTATTGGTTCATCGTTTCACACAACAATTATCTTTTTATGAAATTCTATGCACCATGCTTTCATGCACAAACAATCACTATTTTAGTTATGAATCAATCACTACAGTGATCAAAATATAATATATGTGAGTACATTATGATAATCTATATGACTAGATTTTTCTTCCCCATTCAGATAGGGAATCACCATAACTAGAAAACTATGTGAAACGACATGTTTCTCCCAGTTTTCACCATTTTACTATAATATCATGAAAATCTATGCAACCAACACCCCATCAAGATCTAATATTTCCATATTAAAATTCATTTTTCTAACCAGATCTCATTTTGGTCAAAATTACATAAAACATATCATGTTGTAATCCCTAATGTTGGATTGGTGTCACCACTGCTATAGTTCTCGGACATAATAGCTTGGTTGACCTTCAAGATCTTTCACTAGAATCATTCCATTATTTACACCTTTGGATGACATATATAACTTTTCCTCTCGATTTCTAGAACTCCAAACAAAATAAACATACTTTTATGCACATAAATCTAAAAAAACATCATTAATGTTTAAAACAAGTCCAAGTCTATCTAATACTCAATCCATAATTTTATGATAAAAATATATGTCTCTATTTTTTTTTGAAAAAATCATCAACATGCCAACATAATGGGACTTCTTCACCTCATTTTATTTAATTTCTACTTTGTAATGTTTTTTATAATGATTCACCCTTGACATAAAATATAATGTAATGTATCCCCCAAAACATAAATAATTTATAATTTGAGAAAATATAATTCCTTGTAATCATTGGTTTTATAAATGATTTCATACAACATGATCCCCATTTATTCTAGATTTAATAAAACAAAAACTTATTTTCATTTTAATGCTTCTTAGAAAATTGAATTTTATTATCTATTTATTAATGTGTTTTTCCTTTTAAACAACTTATTCCCCCAATTTTTAAAAACATGTAATGATCCAGATGCTCAATTATTCCAATATTTCACTACAAATTCCAATTCAGATATTAATTACTTGTTGATTCTATTGGTTGTTATCAAAAAATAATTTCCCCACACTCAGTGTTTTCCTTACATCGCATATAGATAGTCTATGATCCTCCTATATGAATATATTTCAATACTCTTATCTCAATATTAATTTTTCCATCACCTATTAAATTTATATAACAAATATATAGATATCAACTAATAAATTAAAATAATAACCATTTTGAAAAAAAAAATATAATTTTACTCTCTAGTACCATAAATTATTATTTATTTATATTAGAATATTGAACACACGTGAAGGAGTAGACTTACTAATAATAAATATTCCTCTTAAAAAACTATAATATTTCAAAGCAAGAGTCTTTTAGTAGATAATATGTTATTCAGATGTCAATACTATATTTTATTTAACTTAACTTCATTTAATTTCATGTTGTCACAAATATTTAGCTTCTATAAAGGAAATGTTCAACTAAAATATAAAAAATCACTAAACCATTATAGAAAAAACTTTAACAACATATTTTTTGAGTCTTTCCATGTTCTATATTTTGAAATCATTATTGGACACTAATATTAATACTAATATTCTGCCTAAATTACCAATTTTATAATAGAATTATACACATGTTCTATGAGATTCAATTCCTTTGTTTGTTGGGATATTTCCTTTGGATTAACACCTATAAAATATTCTTACATATCATATAAAATATCAAATCATGAATTTAATTCCAAAGAAAGAATTATCAATCATGAGAAGACTTATAATGTCTTAAAACCCATCGGATCGTAGAACAACCCAAACCACTTGTAAACCTAAAAAATAATTACTGAAAAATATTTATGTGGATGCTACAAACACAAGGTATATTACTCAATAATATATTCATAATTATATATAAAATTTTTTATATTAACATAAATATTATATTTGTTCCATTATACCATTTTTTAATCTTATTTTGTCTTCTATGATACTTATTATTTACCATCCCATCCAAAAAAACATATACTTATTTTATTCTTACAAATTCATGATGGAATTATGAATCATGGAATAATATTTTTGGTGTAATCCAATGAAACAAAGGCATTAATAATATCTCCACAAAATCCTGAAACAAATTACCAATATTTAATTTAATTTAACATTATGGGGAGAGTGTATAGTAACGTTTCATAATTTTTAGGAATTTAGTTTTTTTAATAAGACCTTATTTTTAATAAATCCTTTTAATTTTTTCATATTTTGGGAATAGAATTATATAACATCATCATGTAATTTTTCATTATGATATTTTAATGTAACTAGATTCATCAACCCTTTTCAAATGGATATTAAACATGTTTATCAAAAAAATTATATAAGGGTTCAAGAATTATTTTTTTGATGGATTGGTATTTTCCAAATTTTTTAAATAGATTACACTTGGATGAATATTTTATTTTTTCTTTGGAAATATTTTATTATTATTCTTATATATTTTTATTATATTGGATTTCATTTCATTATAAATTTATTTTTTCACCCTTTTGGGTTTTCATTAGACCACATAAGAATTCCAATTTCTTTATGTTGTTAAATTACAACATGGATTTTTTTATCCTATGTGGATTCTATGTCTCATTTTTGTTCTCCAATCTCATATCTATTCTATGAATTATCTTTTAGTTCTCTAATTTGTATACATTTTTTCTACGGTGGGTTTCATGAGTTTCAATATCTTAATTCTTGAGGTACCCTTCTCTAACATCCATATTTTACCATTGAAACTGTAAACATTTTTTCTAACATGACATGATACATTCCTAGATAAACACTCTCACAATATGTCATATAAGTATACTATATACATCATAATTTTTTTTCACTTTTTTATCATTGAAATTAAATAACAAAATTTCTTTGATTATAATAGATAATGAATATAACATAACACTCATAACTCATTTAACATTATTTTTATTGAGAAGATTCCATAACATGTTTTATTTAATAATTTTCCCCCGTAGTTTTAAAACACATGCCCATTATACACACATCCTATCCATATTAATATCATTCCTCTAGAAATGTTCATTAATACAATCATTTATCTATAATTTTTATGAAATTAATATTTTCTTCTAGATTCTAGACTTTATTTCGCCACCATAGTACTTGATAAGGCAACCCAATATGGAACTATTTTTTATTCCATTTTAGGAACAGATTATTATCACTAGTTCCTCAAACAGCCCATATTTACTTATCTATATTACACTCATACATTTAATAAATTAAGTATTATCGACTCCATGTTATTTTATTTGTTGATTTTTTTTAAAATTTAAATGAATATTTATATCAATTCATTCTAATTTTTATCTTCTTTCTGATATCTTGGTATATCTATCTGACAATATCACTTTATTCCATCATTTTAACTCCAATTTTCTTCATATAATTTCTCAAGGAAACATGTTTTATTGATATTATTTTACAAAGGAAAAATATTCAACTATTTCAGAGTATAAATTTTTCCTGAAAAACCATTGACCATCCTCCCTTTGATGTGATTGTTTCACTACATTTTTACTATATTGACAATATATGAATCAAAAAAACATTCAGTTTATAATATATTAATTAGAATCATTACTTTTACCAATATTTTAGGAAATAAATTATATAAAAATATCTTTCATAACAATGTTAAAAAAAATATAGTAATTGATTAAATGTTTTGTAACGTTATTGGAGAGGATATACTCCTGTGAGAATTCAATTTGTTTTTTCCATTATATCAAAATAAATTATTCCTTAAGTTTTTATTCCTCAAGAAATAATATTTATGTAATTATCCACATCAATTTAATGAATATTTTATAATAAATATTCTTAAAGATATTTTCTCTAACACACATTATTAGTAGATTCATAACATGGGAATAAATCTCCATGTTTCACTAATTTGATTCAAATAAATAACCATTTTGGAACAATAGAAATATCTCACTATGCGCAACTTCTTATGGGACATCAAAATATTATTCAATGTATTCCATGAAATAATAATTCCACAAATGTAATATTATATCACTATAAAATTGAATCTTTATTATGTCATTCATTTATTAAATCATACCAAAAAAATATTCAGAGGTTGAGCAGAATTTAAAACCAGTAGGCTATGAAACAAATTGATATTTCCATTACTCACATGAAGATTGGGGTTACTAAATGTGCTTCCAATTAAAACCTTTTCAGTTTCCATTTATTAATCTTGTTACCACATAGGTAATAACTTTTTCAGTTTTTATTTATTTAATATACCTCACTAAATTAAAAATAGTGAATTTTGTAAATGAAAATAAATGGAATACATTGATTTTTTTCAGAGTTTAACTCTATTGGGATTTTTCTAAAGTTTACTAATTTATTGTTTTTCAGTATGAAACAAACACAACATAACCAGATTGGTGGATTCAAAGTTAAGGGCCACTCCCTTCCTTTTCTCATTACTAAAAAAATATTTTTTGTTTAGAACAATTACTTTCTAAGTCTCAATATAATTTTTCATAATCATCCATATTGAATAATCCCGATAATACTAATTCTTATAGGTATTCTATTGTTTAAGGACATATTTTTCTTACTTGATAAAAAAAATTTAAATCCACTTGTTCTAGTTATATATTCTACTGATATTCACTACTAATTATTTAGAGGCTTTTTATGTACTCAATCACATAAATAAAATAACTATTAATATTCATAATAATATTATAATATCTCATAGATGACCCTTGAATCCATATTTATTTAATTTTATTCGATACATGAATTCAATCTCTATCTTCTTATTGAATTTATATGCTCAATGATAGTACAGGTTCCTCTTCCTATATTCATTGTTATCATGAATTTATGTGTGTATAAAAACATTCATTCTCCTTTAATTATCAAATATTATGAAAAATAATTGTTTTGTTTAAATATATATGGGTTATATAAATATATATAGTTATGATATTTAGAGGATCTCAGTATTCATTTTCATCCTTCTTCCCCCCTTTATTGATGCCACAAACCCTTATGTATTTATTTTTCCATGTATATGTAATGCCCAAATTTATTTCTCAATTATTTTTAAAAACTTTTCATTCCAACTTATATGATATTTATTCATGAAATAACATCTATAATTTAAATAAAAACCCACAAAAGATAACAACACCCTAAAATAATACGTCTTTAACTTTAGTGATCCTATCAATCAAAAATTATATTAAGTTTAGAGTTGAGTCTTTCATGACACATCATTCCCCATGAAAATAAATTTTTCTTTATGAATTTATATTTATTATTCAAATGAAATTATTTTATCATTTAAATCAACAAAATAATACCTAAATTTCAATTTCATTCTATATATCTATTAAATTAAATTAAATGAACTTGTTATTTAATCATTGATGGAAAATTAATGATTATTGTCACATAGTGATACTCTTTAATTTTCTAAATTATCACTAACATGATATATTAAGCATGCTACAAAATATATTGAACATCTCATAGAAAAACTTTAATAAAAGATCCTTAAATTTTAGATCTATGGAATGGTGTTGGTGCGATCTATTTAGAACACTCGTCAAAATAAATAACAACATGGCCAATTAACATTTTTATCATTAGTATTATATTTTTCTATAGCTACTATGAAAATAAAATACAAAAAAAAGCACAATTTGGAATTTTATATAATCCCATTAATCTAAGGATATAATTCATTAATCATATTACCTTAATTTACACAACCACAGCTATGATAATGTATTTGATTGTCATTTCACAATAGAATTATCTCAATATACAAATCCTTCTACAATAACATGATTCACACATTACCACAATTTTAGTTATGACTAAATCACTACATTAATCAAAATATCAAATTAATGATTCCAATACATCCATATCCAGTGCGATATTAGAATTATTTTATTGTAAATGGAATATACCTTATAAAATTTCTAATTGAAATGGCATGGATCTCTCTTTTCATTTGAATCATTTGTCTCTAATTTTTGGACAATGATCTTAACTATGACCATTTATAGCTCAAGTATTCGAAATTTGAACTTCACTATTGCATATTGGAACTATAATATCTCATAAATTCAAAAAACCCTATGTTTTATAATCCATATCAGTGTATTTATATAATCACAACTATAGTTCTTGGAGAACTTGACGTGATTATCCTTCTCTAGCCTTCCACTCCATCCTTACATTATTTATACTTTTTCATAACATGAAGTTTTATTAATTTTGATTCCAAAATCTAAAAAAAAATAGATACATTTTGAGGACTTCAAACGCATAAGAATTTTATTCTCTGAGAGAATTATTAAGTGAAGAAATATATCTAATCATAGAGAATTATATTTGGATACGAGGATAATTTTTATTACTTTTGAAAAATAAGATCCCGCTACTATTAAGATTTTGGAATATACCATCTATTTACACATCCTATTCTATAATGCAATGAATAATTCATAAAATAAAATGTATAAGGGTGATACAACATCTTTTAATGAATAATCAAAAAGAAATGTGGAAAAAATATATCCCCAGAATATATCAATGAAATCAAACTTTATTGACACACTAGTGAAGGATAAATGATTCAATTATTGAAGAGGAGAAAATATAATGAAAAATTTAAATTTATATATAAAAATAAATTTCAAATGGATAAATACATTACATAAAAGACAATAAATATTTGAAAAACAGAGTATGATTCGTTTGGTGATTGACACTCCCTGTGATGATTTTAAGATGCTATAAAATATTTAGGGAATCTAAAAGTTGGACTAACTTGTATAATCTAAGTTCATGAAATCACTATATGAATAATAATATATTATGAAAAATAGATTAATTGTCTCAATACTCCAAACAATAAAAGTATTAATATAAATAAGGAGTCAACATAGAAATAGAAGGACAATAATCCGATGATGGAATGTATGAAAATAAAAATTGTCTAGCATCCAAAACATTAAAGGAATTTTTTTAAATGATTTTATATCATGTTTTTTTCCTCACATAGATATTTTGTAATGGTAAAATTGTTTTATATATCTATTTTTCAGAGGTCAGAGTCTTTTTGGGATGCATAATGTTTGAAACGTGTCAATATACTATCCAATTGGGTTCACATTCCATATAGTGGTGGAGTGTGTGGTATCAATATTTATTCAAATCCCCCATTCCAACTTTTAGTTGTGATAGAATCCTTACATTCTTTCAAGGAACACTCAATAGTCAGAGTCCTGATATCACCCTACTGATGAGTGTTATCAGCCCACCGATGGAACCTAAAATCATTTATCCTTATTGGAATTTTGTAATTTTACCACTAATATGATTATTAAACAAATTCTAAAATTTGGGGCATTTATAACCCTGTCCACATATAGATATCTCTTTCAGTTCTCTAGGAATCACCTTCAACTCCTCTAGAGTTCTTGAGGTATAGATTGATTTGGGTTGTCATCTTTGATATGATCTATATATTCTATATCGAATTGTACTTCATTATCTGGCGATGAAAATAGATATAATCTATATTGGATGGATATATGGATCTCCACAAATATCTATAAGATGATTTATAATGACCCCAACTCCATTAGACTAGATTATGTGGTTAAATTATTACATTGGAATAAGATATAGGTAATTTCATCCTGAAAGAATGAATAGTCTAGTAGTGCCAGTAAACTATATACTACATGATTCCCAATTACATTTGAAAACACAATATAAAATATTTTTTTTGGGGATAATAACATCATTACCACTAGGATATCCTTGAATATCAATCATTGTACACTTCACGGATTTCTCATTAAAGGAAACAAAATAAGGGTGATATCAAATTATCAATTGGGGTTATGTATATCTGAAAATCTGAATAAATTTGAAATAATAATATAGAAAGGAAAAAACTTAATAAAATGTCATTTAATTAATATCTTCACCATAATATGGTAGGAATAACTGATGATCCAATTATTCGGTCAAAATAATCACAGAATATTGAAACAAAACCATAAATATTTTGGAAATTGAATATTCTAATTAAATATTTAAAAATAGTATCATCGCG
Organism: Viscum album; assembly: GCA_963277665.1. Taxonomy (NCBI): domain Eukaryota; kingdom Viridiplantae; phylum Streptophyta; class Magnoliopsida; order Santalales; family Viscaceae; genus Viscum; species Viscum album. Next base: position 1,292,266 of record CAUJRU010000127.1, read on the forward strand.
ATGGAATTTTTTGTATTTTACATCTAAAAAAATACCATATAGACTTCATTCCCAGACATGTAATACAATAAGGGATTTCGTCCCAAAATTTAATAGTGTGAAGGCATCATGTTAAGAATATAATAAATGGGTAAGGCATCATCTAGAACCATATACTATTTATATCAGGAAACATACCAATGCAGTGAGGGGATATAGTGATCCATATCTCTCGCATACTCTATCCAATGAATTCCTCACATGAAAAGGGAAAAACATAATAAACATAAATAATTTTATTAAAAATCTATCATAGTAAATGTGAATACTATCCCTAATCAATAAACATAACAATAAATCATCATGGGCAATATAGAAAATGGTATCAAAATAGAACAACCACAATCAAACTGATCATAAACCAACCAAGAAAATAAAAATGATGATACCAATATAATGAATTTATATTGATAATATGTAAAATATAGGGTTGATACCATTTAGTTATATAAATAGAGTAAAAATTTACCAATAAATGTTGAGGAAAATATCCCTTTCATTTTGAAAGTCACCATTAAAACAAAATGTCTAATTTTTTTGGAAATACTTTACTATGAAAATAAATTTGAATCTTTTTAAATGTTTAGTGGTAGTGAAAGAGGAAAAATTTGATCAATCTATACATCTTAAAACAAACATTACTTTAATAATTTTGGTAGAATCCAAAGGCGCAACATTTGGATAACACCATGAAGACTCCGTTGAAAAAATTATGTAAAAAGTATAAATGGGTAAAAATATCTTTGATAAATCATTTTAAAAAAGGTTGAAATAATTTTTTATAACATTATATTAGAAAAATTTACATGGAAAATAAATATTCCTCAATATATATATAAACATAATCATTCTTGAATAATAATTACATATTTAAATAATCCATTGCCACTTTATAATCTATTGAATCATATGGATAATGATTAAAAAAATTTTAGTAAAAAATAAAATATCATGAGAATAAACAAATTAGTGACATAGAATATCAATAAGGTAATACATACAACACATAAATTAATATGGGTGCTTAACATCAAAATAATCCACAACGAAAAAATAAGATGGTATCCATTACCAGAGCCAATTCAGTGAAGTGAGAATTAATAAAACGAATCATTTATGTTTATCAACTATAAATACAAATAAAAATCTAAATTAAATGTAATATGAATAAAATTCATTTCACACATAATATTTAAATGGTCTTATCAATGAATTAAAAATTTAACACAAGGAATGAAAATTGAGTTATGAAATCTCTTAACTTATACTTCCAATTAATTGAGCAGGCTTTAACCTTATCTATAATGGTTCGTAAAATATTATTAATTAATATATTTATAATAGCATATATGAATCTCTTATATCATCTTACCACCTATTTTTAAGTAATATTTTTTTATTACCCTAGTTTCTGGTGTTAAATGCCTTGTTTTTCTTTGCTTTTTTTCATCTATGTCCTAATTCTTGCGCATTGGTTATAGTAACATCATATTAATAATTACATTAAGTTCATATATATATCATATTTATTCATTATATATCATTTAGAATAAATATTTAACTATTAAAATGTAAAATGTATCATATCACATCATCAAGATGGTGGGTCATATGTATACACGAACGACAATATCATTCAATTAATGGGAGTAATGGTAAGGAATATAGTGATATATTAATATTAAAAAATATATATCATTTCATAAGTATGATATATATCTATTATTTACATAATTATACCTATCATTGAAAAGTGGTGGTGTAAAATGAATTACACCACAATGTATAGATAGTAATTTGTGTGTACACACGTGAAAGAAATTCCTTTTTCCTTGGATAGATAAAAGGTAAGATATGGTTTTTTCGTAAAAATGATAATATATATCTATATATATCTTATACATTATTTATTATTTTACTATTGATACAACATAATAAAATTAAGAAGAATAAGAAATAAATAAGAATGATTTAGTAAAGACTATTACCTCTTCTATGGAGAACATCATTTAGATCTCTTATTAGGGTTAATAGGGATACTCTATTGAGGATACCAAAACCTGAATAACATTGACAATATTATTCTAAAGAGAAATGGTTATGGTTATTTCAAGCTATATGGATCTAAGGGGTGTTGATACATGATGGAAGTGGGGCCCTATTATAATTGAGGTGATAGGGAATTTAGGAATTTCTTGAAATATTAAATTAATTTTCAATACATATGTCTTAAAACATTTTTATTTTAGTGAAAATATGATTATGTGATGAAATTATCACATGCACTAATATTTTTATATTTTTTCACCAAATTTCTATGGTTATATATTTTTTAACCCTTATTTAACTTCTTTAACTCCTACTATGAATACATACATTTTTACTCCATGAGGTTGTGTTTTTTATAAAATTAGAAAAAGAGCCAAAAATGGACCACATATGACATTATAAATTATATCCAAAATAATTATAAAAAACATATGTGTTTTCTAAATTTTATATCATTCCGTAAAATATTATTTACAATCAAATATTCATAATATATATTTTAAGAACTATTTATTACATTGAAATTAATAGTACCACTGTAACCAATATAATTAAAAAACTACTTTATTAAATTTGAAAACTGTCAATATTATCAATAAAATTTAATGATAAATTTAATGATATAATATTATACTTATTTCAATATCATTTTTATCAATTATTTAATTTTTTTATTTATTTAATAATTACTACTTCTATGATGCACAAGCATCTAAGGTAAATATTTCATTAGTAAAAATTAAAAATAAATTACCATGTTCTAGATAATGATTTTTTATTTCCAAGTCATATTTATAGTAGAATATATAATCTATATAACACTATATTAAAAATGGTATAGTTATTAAGATCCTGAATGTGATATCATTGAATTTTAATTTAATAATATTTTATGTTCATTTTAATTCCATAAAAATGGTTATAAATGGTCATATTACCAAAAATAGGATGATTATAGATGAAAATTACTTATAAAATAAAAAAAATTTCAAAATTATAGGCTAATTAAATAGTTATTATCATATTATATTTCATAAAAATTTTCCAATTAACCCTTTATTGTGGAGATTTTTTTACCAATGTTACTATTTATATTAGCTAAGACTTAAAGCAGTATATATCATAAGTTTAGATCTTTTAAATCCAAATATGTAATAAAGTTTTCATGATTATAAACACAAAATTCTCATTATATAGATTAATATTATTCCCACAAAATGCAACAATATTAAATTTACCTTAATCATATAGGGTTACCAAAATGAACTTATCCTTAATCCATAAATTCTTTGAACATAAAACAATATTTCATACTTACTCAGACATTACATGGGTCAGTGGTAAGCTCTTGACCCTTTTTTCCTTCAGTGGTTTCAATCCCAATGGCCTTGCTGGATGCTATGGGTTATCACCCTACCATTGGGATATCCTTTTTCTATACCAATATTAGTATAATACATAATTATTCATAAAATATTATTAAAATATTCAAAAATAAAATCAATAAATTCCACATTATTGAAATGATTTAACATCAATAGTTAACTCATAATTTTTATTTTCCTCTATAAAAAATATAATAACCCTTAATTATTCTTAAATAAAAGATCATGTGAACCCTAAATCATATCATTACCCTTAAAATTATGTCTAAAAAATGTAAAGGCGTCATTCGTTAAATAAAATTTTACAAAATCTAAAACAAAGGGATGTATTTCCATAAATGTCTCCCAAAAAATCATTACTCTTGACTAACTCCCATAACATAAAACTTCAAATGGTAATCTATGAATTTAAACGTATGATTAACATTGAACTCATAAACATAAGATAGTGTATATAACTCTTATGTTAATGAAAATATTTCAACAGAATTCCTTAAATGTTTCAATATTTTTATAACCAAAATTCATCTAGATAATAGTTCAACAATATAATTCTTAAATCTCAATATGTAACAGTTTGATCACATTTGATGTTAATGTGGTTCATTCTTCTTGAAGTGTAAGGAACCAGCCTCAAAACTTATATATTATACTGATTTTCAATTTGAAATATTTTTTATTCAATAATGATGATATTTTAGTATATGATTTTTATAATATTAGGAGATAACTCATACATAACAACTCAAAAAATAAAAATTATACACTTCTAATCAAAATCAATATTCCCACAAAACAAACGTGTTAAGCATAAAATATGTTTTCTCTTCATGAAAACTATTCCCATGGACTCATACAGGTCTCTAATATCCATTAATTTCTTTGAAAATAATTTCAAAACCTAGGATGAGCACGAAATATATTTAAGGGTCATCAAGGAAATGAAATTTTTTGTCCAATGAAAATCAATAAAACCATTTTCGTAAAAACAAATGATTTTATTAAAAAAAGGGAATTGTCTTTTCAAAAAGACCCATATATTAACTATTTAATGAAAATAATTATTGATAAAAATTCATATACACTATAAAAAAATTTCATCAAACATAACATCAACAAAAATCATGAAATATTGCATCCTAAAAACACTCTTTGTATAAAATTATCTTTTCATTTTGAAATCGGTCGTTTTGAAAAAAATCACACATTCAATAGAAAAACGTTTCATCAAATATAACCATATAAGATTAATATGTTAGAATAAAAATATTAAAAATATATAAAAGTGAAAAATTCTCTCCATTACTTATAAAAACATTCCTTTTAAAAAAGAATCTTTAAAAGTGTGTTTTTAAAGGAAGGCCCGTTAAAAATATTGTATCTTTGAGGTGGGAATAAATAAAAATAATATATTTTGTATATGCAGTGAAAATACACATAATTTTTTAACATAAATAGTAATATTTTAAAAAATTTATTTCACAAAAAATCATAAAAATACATTATCAACAGTGATGATGTTCAATCTAGAGAATGAAAATTTGGTTAAGAATTCCCTTACATCACATTCGACATCCATCAAATGTTTTCAAGCCTACTGTATAATGGATTAAATAATTATATTAAGTATTTAATAAACTTTATTAATATTTAAAATATATTATACAAAGATTTTTTAATATTGTATGAAAAATTGATTAATAATATATCATTATTTTAATGGTTTTGGGTGTGCTTGTTTCGTAGTTTCATGATCAGTTCACTTGGGTAATATTATAAACATTATTATAAATTAGAAACAATACACATTAAGTGGAATTAAATGGTATTAATTCACATCCATAATTATTAATGTTCAATTATTTAATTCTTATTTTTACATTATGAATATTCAATAGATAAAATGTTATTGACAATTGTTCAGGTTATTTCAGTTGTTTTTTCGGATACAATGAACTAGTTTTTTCGTATTTAATATCATGTGTCTAAATTAATTAAGTAAAATTATTTAGGTTATAATATACCTTTTTAAATATAATTTAACCCAAATAATAATTTTATGAAGAACCATGAAGGTGGTAATGGAAAATAAAAATCCATACCCACATAGATAGTAAACCGCCATAATTTGTTTTATAGATTCATTTCCTTGAATAAGAGTAGATAATTAAATGGATGTGTATAATATATTCCATTAGAAATATAGAATTAAATTATATAAATTTATATGGAATTTTAATTCTTTTATGTATGAAGGATTTGAGGATAAAGAAGAATAAGAAGAATAAGAAGAAAAGTAATTAAGAGACGTGTTTTGAGAAAATTACCTCTTGAATATCACCTCCATTAGAGACCCCTTAAAGACCTTGGAAATGTTCATTAGGTGAGACTAGATGCACATGTATGTGGGTATATTTAGTATGAGTGGTTTAAGGAAATATTTGAAGAAATTCTAGGGTTTTGAGTCGAACTGGGGAGATGAGGGGTGGTATTTATACTTGGCATAGGTGGGTTTATTTGATTAAAATAATAATTATTTTATATTTTGAGCCAGCCACACTAAGGTGTAGCTAATTTATTTGTCTTTTGATGATAATTAATATCATAGTGTATGTATATGATAGATAAATACCTTAATAAACCATTAAATATTGTATTTTTATTATTATTTCAAGCCTTTTACCTTTTTAACTTTAACCCGTTTTATTTTTGGATGTACTTTCGTATATATTGTTTTACCACGAGAACCATTTTATACATAAAAATGATAAGGTTATTAAATAATAAGGAGCATATGTATCGATATATGTAACCAATTTTAAAAAACTAAATTTAAATAATAAAAAAAATAGACATAAAATTATTCACATCGACAACATAAAAAAAGTAGGTTTTTAATTTGAAAAGTTCATGCATTGAAAAGTTTTTAAATACACTTACAATTTAAAAATGAATAAAATGATCAAAATAGGTCATAATATTGAATTGTAAAATAAGTTTTACTTTAAAACTGATTTATAATATAATTTAACAATTTTAATAAACTATATATAAAATTAGTCTTCAATTAGAAGTCAATATTTTTCACTATTTATAAAAATAATGAATATTCATTCAAAAAAACCAAAATTTCACTCTAATCTCATTTTGATATTTCTATTTAAAATTTTAATTTTTTTTCTAATAAACTTTTTATAATTTTCAAAGTTTAGTTTTAAAATTGGTTTGTTATTAAAAATCTACAAAATTTTCTTTTAAAAAAATAAATATTTTTTGGATTTGAATTTTGAATTTTTCTTATCAAAATCCTATAAAATACATTATATGATTTTAAAATTATTTTCATGAATATATAACATGTAAATTTCTTTTTATATTTCAATAAAAGTAATTAATTTATTTAAAGAATAATTATATATTTCAAAATAAATTATTCCATCAGTACCTGGGTAAATATATTCTCGTCCACTTCCAGAAATTGAATCCTTATAATTTTTTACCCTTAATAAACAAGTTGGTTTATTTTTATAACATAGAATTTTCTATTTTCTATTTTCTTCTCTAATAATACGGTTTCTTCACAAAACCTCAACATGGTATATAACCTTATTTTGAAAAACTGGCTCTCTTTGGTAAATAATCTGAAGAGGATATTCCATATATGAAAGGTTCTCTTAAAAATTCACTAATTTAGTACCCAAAATAAGAGATAAATCTATAAAATAATTTAATAACATGGATACATAAAAAACATTGTTTACTTAGGATAAACTCTAATGTAAAGACACTCGGTAGGCAACTGATCGAACTTTTTCTAAGATTTTATATGGTACAATGGTCCTTGGAATTAACATCCTATTATTACATAAAAACATAAAAATTTTCCTTGGAGATATTATAAGAATAACCTAATCATATACATATAATAAAATATCATTACTACTGTTATCCACCTAATGTTTCTTTGTCTTTTGATCTGACATCATGTGTTTCTGAATTATCTTCAACTTCTCCTCAATATCCATAACCAATTCTAGTCCCATTGGAACTCTTTCCCATAATTCTTCCCAAATACTAAAATTTGACAGAGTCTTCCATTTGAAGCTGCAAAATATGCCATCTGCATAAAGAGATGAAAAATTCTATTATAAGATAACCCAACCAAAGAATGATGTCGATCCCAGCATCAATAGTAATCCAATAAACAATCTAGGAGAATATATGCCAGTGACTGAAATTTTTCTCTCAGGTTATTCATTATAATTAGGATGAAAAGAATCTGTAAAATTAAATTTTTTGCCTAAATACTTTTTAGGACCTTGTCAAAAATTAGATGTGAACATGGGATTGCGGTTTGATACAAAAAAAGAGAGTAACACCATGTTACCTAACAATATTCTTGACATAAAGTATAGAATGTTTATTTAAATACATAGTATATAATATGGGATTGAAATGTTCATATTCTATTATTCGATCAATAATAACCCAAAATTTATTGTTGCATTGATAAGTATTTGGTAATTCCACTATGAAATCCATTTATATATTTTTTCCATCTCCAATCAGGTGTGGGAAATAGTTAAAATATCCAATTATTTAATTTTTGTTCTTCTTTAACCTACTAACAAATTAAAAAATTCATGGCAAATTAAGAAATATATCTTCTCATTCAATACCAATAGAAATACTCCTGAAGTTCTCTTTATATCTTAGTACTTCTTTGAGGAACTAAAAAATATAGAAGTATAAGATTTACTTAAAAACCATTTATTTAACTAAGAATCACTAGGAACACATAATCACTTCCCAAATCTAAAAAAACAATATTTATCGATGTTAAATTTTGTAATATTTCATTAATTAATAAATTCTACCCTTTTCTTTAAAATTTTTCATATTTATGAGATTTCTTAATTATGGTCAACAGATAATATTTCATTGATGTGTGAAAAAAACATATGAAGTACCTCTATACACCAATTCTCATATGAAATTCATTAAGTGCTTAACCATATTTTCATTTTCCAAACATAACATGGTTAATGAGGCATTATTTTTTTCACTAAAGGAATTATCTACCTTTATTGGTTTTGAGGATGGGAAATGATTTTGAAAACATAATCCTTAATCAATTCCATCCATCTTCTCTACCTCGTGTTTGAATATTTCTATATACATATAGACTTTAATAATGTTTTATTATTATTTATTTTATAATTTTATCTATATAAATTGTGTCTACAAATTTTTAAAGAAAAACCCACAACAGATAATTCTATATCATGTGTAGGATAATTTTTCAAGTTATGTTTGTATTGATGTGAATAAAAAATTTAATTGATTTTTCTACATCAAAACACAACCTAATCCCTTCAATGAAGATGATAGTATATTACAAAAATCTACACTCCTTAAGAGAATGTCTAAAAATAGAGCATCAACCAATATTCTTTTTACCTCCTGAAAGAAATCATGACATTATTTCTCCCATATCAATTTAAATCCATTCCATGTTTTCATAGTTATTGGGATAGATAACTAGGAATATTATTCAAAAAAATCATCAGTAATATCCTTATATCCCATGAAAACTACGACTCTATATTTTTTTTTGGGTCTTTGCCATTTATCAATTACTTTTTTGGTGGGATCAACTGTAATTCCATCTTAACATATAATGTTCTTAAGAAAAGAAATATTTTGTAACAAAATACAATTTTTTTAAACTACTGTATATCATATTTTCATTAATGGGTTTTATAAAAATTCATATATGTTCTTCATGATCTTATTAACTTTTATAATAAACCAAATTTTTATAAGAAAATATTTATAACTTATCCAAATATTAATGTAAGATACTTTTCATAATATCCATAAATATATAATGGGTATTAATCAACATAAAGTTTATTAAAACAAACTCATAATGCCTAAAACTAGTAAAAAATTGTATTTTGTAAAATTCATTCTCCTTCACCAATATCTGATAGCACCCCGACCTATAAAAAAATGTCAAAAAGTACTTTACTCCCTTGAGATGATGAAATAAATTCTCAGTATGAGGAAAAGGTTACTTTTCCTTAATAATGATTTTATTTTAATCTCTATAATCAATATGAATTCTCAAGAAGCCATCATTCTTCTAAAAAAAATAGTATCGCCCCATGGTGTACTGATGGGTCGAATAAAGTCTTTTTATATATAATCATGATGTTTATTTTTTTACTCCAAAGGTTCTACTTGTTCCATTTAGAAATGTCATTTTGAAATAGGTTTAGAATTAGTGACTAATTCAATAGTGAACTCAACCACTAAATCAAGAATAACTACAGGAAAATTCTCATGTAAACAACCATGTATTCATCTACAATTGGCACATCACTAATCTTAATAGTTCCATTTTGTCCAATTCATGTGTTATGTAACATTCAAAACTATTTATTATTAATTCCTCTACTTCCTGGTAGGTTATAAAATTTACAAAATCCTTGAACAAAACATTATTATCTCTGTAATCTCTCCTATCATGATAAACTAATTTTCAATCCATATCCAAAGTAATATAAAACATAGATATTGGTAGCTCGACAACATTTATTGGAAATCCCATTTTACTAAAAATAATAGGATGATTCTTATAAATAGTGATTGTCAAATTTGATACAACTAGAGTTTTTACCAAAATTTATTTTATAGATACATAATGTGATATTCCCTATATTCCTGAAAATTTATCTAAAATGAAAGAATTTGATGATCCGGAATAAAATTATTTATTTAAAGGATTTAAATTCATAGTTAACATACTTATCACCAATTCATTTTATGGCCCCTCATCAACCATAGTAGTATAATTATACTTTTCTGAACACTTATATTTCTAATCTTGTTGATTTCCCCCTAATTGACTGACTTTGGAAACCTTTAGAAAAATATACTAATTCATTGCAATTAAAAAATCTTTTTATCATATTTTCATTACTTATATTCTCATTTCCCTTATAGATATGATCCATATGACTAGTCTTTCAATATTTAAAGAATTTCCGATATTTTGATATAAATTCCCCAGGGTGGTTCAAGATACACATCTCAATAGTAGGGAAATTAATTTTCTTACCTCCAAATTTATTTTCTGAATTCATCCAAAATTCTTACCATCCTGCCCACATCATATTTCTGTCATCATGAGGAATGTACATGTCATAAAAATCCATCAAAAAATCATCATAGTGAAAAAGTTCTTTATAGCACATAAACACACATGAATCCAATTCTCTTCATAAAATTGGTTTCAAATTAGAGTAAAATATATTAATATTACTATCAATATTTCTAAATAAATATTGTGCATACATGGATAGTCTTGTAAAATTTTCTCCATATATAGCTACAAAATATTCATCCTCCTGTCTTAGTTCTAGAAATATGTTCCCCCTTGTGAGTCAAAGAGTCTTAGGAAAATAATTTTCTAGAAAAGAACATATAAAATCATCCCATTAAATAATATCAATATCACATTTCTCTTTATCATTCTTAACTAGAGACCACTATCGAGAAACATCACCTTTAGAATGGTCAATGACTAGGATTACCTTTTTGAATTCCAAACATCCCATGACATTGAATACCTTTTACAGATAATAGATTCATCTGTTCACAACTAAATATATGAGGTACCACTAATAGATACAGGATTTTGATTCATAAAATGATCCTTTATAGACATATACCTTTATTTTTTATCTGATTCATCCCCTGTATGGATACCACGACCATTTATATATTTTTTAAACTAAACCATCACTGTGAAAAATAGCTCTATTCTGATTCCAATCATCTTTGGTTTTTTATTTTGATGTATTATTTCATCAAAATGCCTTCCCACCATTGCTTCCATATTTTCTCAGTTTAAAACCACTCTAAATAGAAATGTCTTAAATGGAGAAACATGTTAATCTTTATATGCAACATCATCTAAAAAACAAAGTAAAAAAAAATATTATGTGGTATTCTGTTAACATTATATGGACCCCTTAAAACATGGGTTTATCATAAAATATTAGTAAGAGACATAAAGGTATGAATCTATTAGTCTAGTGAAAATCAACAAAAAAATTCTAAAAAAATAAATTTTTATTCTGGAAAGTGAATTACTATTTCAAAAAGATCAATATCTTCATTTTTGATCATCAATTGATTTTATTAAAAATTTATTTTTATGAATATAAAAAATAAGTAGGTACATTTTCAAACACTTTCTATATCACTCATACAAATTGAGTAACTTGTATGTCCAACCATGAACTCTGGAGTACCAAATGCAAAGGAGGTTACCACATAATGACCCGCCCTTGGTTTATCACGGAACCAACCATCATTGGTTTATCACATAATAAAAAAACATTAGTTTATCACATAATCACTGATAATTGGTTTATCATTTAACCACCCATCGTTATAAAAAATCATAAGGACCATAGCATAATCATAAGTCAAGAAATATAACATTATAAAAACACTCTCTCTAGAAAATGAACTTTACATTTTAAAATATCACATCATGAAAAGGTACGTAGGTACAAAAGTATTTTTTTTTAAATTAACTATATAATAATATATGATAATCTTAATTATCTTAATAAAAACATAAATTATACAAATCTATTCATGACTCATGGAAACATCCATTTTGAAATATAAACTTTAAAAGATTATTTTTTAAGGAATGTCTCTTAAAAATATCATATAATATTTTGAGAGTAAATAAAATTAATAGATAATGTAAATTAAATTTAAGTATACATAAAAAATTGGAAATAAAACATATGAAAATAAAAAATTCAATCCACACATATTCTTAGAAATTCATTATTAAGTAAGTTTATGTTTATCCCAAAAAATATAAATTGGTTTATGAATTTCCTTACTTAACATTTGACTTACTTTAAATGAGTTTCAGGTGTGTTCGCTTTATGGTATCATGATAGGTTGTTTTGTGTAGAATTATGGATTTTGATGTCCATTGGAAAGAATAATACATAAGTAGAATAGAAGTTTACTGAAAAAATGAATAATTATAATTGGTTTTATATGTCATCTTTCTTCATTACATGGGGATGATTTGTTAAATAAAAGGTTAATGAAAATTTTGTAGTTTATTTTTACAGTTTCTCTAAATTCTCTCCACTAGTTTCATCTTATTTAATATCATATTTATTTACTAGTCCCATATTATGAATTATTTTATAATATACTGATTTAAATAATATTTTATAATAAATATAAATTTAGGTCTATGCTTGAAGGTTATAATGGAAAACAAAAAATGCATTATTCATAGAGATAATAAACTACCACATTTTGGACAAAAGATTCATATACTAATATAAGAGAATGCTATAAAAATGAATTTTATAAGATATTAAATTAGAAACCCAAAAATAATATATATACATTATTATGGAGTTATCATGACTTTATGAATGAAGGATGTGAGGATAAAGTAGAAATATAGTTGAAATTATATGATGTGTTTGGGGAGAATTACCTCTCGAATATCACCTCTTTTAAGGAACCCTTAAATACCTTGTAAATGCTTGATGGGTGATACAAAAAGAACATTGAAATGGTGGGAGTTAGGTGGATTATTTTTTGTACATGTTTTATAAGATTCAAGGCCAATGAGTTAAAAAATAGTTATGATGGGTGGTATTTATAAATGATGATAAGTGGGTTCATGTGATTAAAATAATAATATTATTATATTTATTGCCAACCACATTGAGGTGGAATTATTTTCCCTGACTTTGGTTGACAATGAATATTATATAGGATGGTTATGGGCTTGAAATACCCCAAACAATAATTAAATGTTATAGTATTTAGGTATTATAAGATTTTACCTTCTTCACATTAACCCATTTCATTTTTTACCTCTACCAAAAATATTTTTTTATGATGGTAACTTTTTTATAATTAAAAATAAATTTAACTTACTAACTAAATTAGATGAAAATTTATTTTTCAAAAAAAATCAATATTTCTCCCTATTAGTGTCAAAAATGAATTGTCTCCAATAAAACTCATTGGATTAATTTAAATCATTTTTATGAGTATATAACATATTATTATCATTATTATATTCTTGTAAATTTAATTAATTAATAATTTTTAATAATTTTAAAAAAAATATTCTGCCAGTACATTGGTAGTTACCTAAAACCATTAAATAAACGCATAAATAAAATTATAAGATTAAAACAAAAATAATCAGAGTGATATGTGAATTATTATTCAAATTATGTCTACATTATTGCACAGTATTCACAATGTATGAATTAAAATGTTTATCCTATGGTATACATGGTCATTTCCAAATGTATAGTAAGTTATCCTATACTTATAATTATTCTAAAAGTTAGTTGTAGAGTTTTATTCCCTATTTTATGTTTTTATAAAACTATTTTCCAAGTTTTATAATAGAATTTCTCTAATTAAAATAATAAATACCCTAACCCTTGTATACCAAAGTTAGTGGTTATGATATTACATTGGTACATGATATAAGGAATCACATCTCAAAAGTCATAACATTTTTGTAGTCTTAGTAAACTCAATCTCTGCATTATTCCCATGTTACATTTCCGAGTCAAAAAACAACATATTTTGTATAGAATAAAATTATTTCCAATAGAATATCCTTACATAAGAATCATAGTACATTTCAGGGATTCTCGGTTAAATGAAATAAACAATGGGTGATCTCAAATACTCAATAAGGGTTAAGTACATAAGAAGCTATGAAAAAATATGGAATAAAAATGGAATGGAAAATAATTATAACACATTTAATTTAACAAATAACAAGAGCATAATACGAAAGGTATAAATGGTGAAAAAATAATTCCATATGAATAGTCACATTATAATTAAACATAACTTTGGATATTATATAAATAAAATAAACACATGTAATATCTATAACTAATCTCATAATAATGTAATACATAATGATGTGAATCTAAAACATATCATTGAGATTTCATGCCAAGAAGTCTAATATAGTCTAGGCATCATGCGAAGAATCTAATACAGTAACTTCTGTTTGTAATTAATCTAATAAATGAATAATGCATCACCCAAAACCAAGTCTCGATTGTCTCATGAGACCTATGGATGCATCGAGAGCCTATATCATACCCTACTCAACACATATTAAGTCTAATGCATTACTCAAATCTAATGGTAGAAACATAACAAATAGAGACAATTTTATTGAAAAACATGCATAAAAATGTTAATACTCTATATAATCAATAAACATAACTAAAAACCATCTAGAGTAATATGATGAATGGTATAAAAATAGTACAACCATAGTCAATCTGGTTATAAACCTTCCAAATAAATAATGAAGATGATATCAATATAATTTATCCTATGTTTATTATAATAAAAATAAATGTTAAATTTCAATGATTAATATAAATACCATAATATATCCATAAAAACTTATAGAGACCCAAGCTTTACATACAAGGACATTACAATTCTTTTATATAATACTTAATACATGACACAAATAGACGCCCAATGACCGTATTAGTTTAGTGTATTTTGAAACTCAAAATATAATCTTCTAATCATTGTGAAAGATCTTTAACATCTCCTATAAAGAATATACCATTTAGTTTTTCTACCTAAAACATTTCTTTATATACTAGGAAAAGTAAAACATAAAAAGGGTGATATAAAATTCTCAATGATGGTAAACATGGTGAACATAAAACATATCATAAACATTTAAACATAAAAACAAGTACACAAAGTCTAAACATCAAAATCTTGTGTGATGAAATAAAACTTGGTAGTATGTAAGGCATGGATAATAAAGTAACATTAACCATGTTAGAAAAGCATTATCCTTAAAAATATAATTGTGAAAAACTAATATGCACATAATATGATTTCCATAGTATCCAAGACATTGCTTCCAAGACCATCGTAGTGGATAAAGTCTATTACTGAATCGGGTTTACTTGTCATTCCATCCATGTATTACTGAACCAGATTTACTTGTCATTCCAGTCATATCTATGTCATGAGATATAAATCATTAGCCAATTCATTTGAGGGAGATTTAGGTCCCACCAATATCGTAATTAAATCATTATTACATGTCACACAAAACATAAATCATTTATCAATGCATAACCCAAGAAATAAAATGGGTTTCTTAAATATCATTCCTTCATAACTTAATCCATAAAAATATAATTCCATTATTAATGAAATAAAATCATTGTAATAATAGGAATATAAAAATAAAACCATTTAAGAGCATAATCTTATATGGAATATAATTTTTAAAAAACACATGAACTTAGTTCTTCAAGAAAATATCATTTATTCTTGAAAAACGTTTTCTTTCCTCAAAATTTCACACAATTTGAAAAGAAAATAATTTATTTGAAAATTAAATTGAAATAGTGTAGATTAAGATTTGTGGAAATAAGGTGTTGTTAAACCACTAAAAATATATTCATGTTGTATAAGTTAAACAAAAATATTCTATGAATTATTTTACCGAAAAAGTCAAAATGAACCTTGTATGGTAAACAGAAGAAAGATTCCTTACATACCATATAGTAAAAGTTGAAATGGATAAAAATGATATTAAACATACATGAATTAATAGTGAACATTTTATTAAAACCTTTTTTGAAAACATGGACATGGATGATAAATATAACCCCAGTAAATACGTATAAGAAATCTGACATATAAATTAGATTAAAAAATTATCCCTTAACAATTATAATCAGTGGAATCATATGAATAAAAAAATAAAAAAAAATTACATTCATTTGTAAATATCATAACCTTCATAATTAAAATAATAAATCATACCTGTGAATAATACCACACAAAATAAATTGGTGGTGTTTAAGGCATGTGCTTGGTCTAAATAAAATCAGGCAAAATAATCCATTACCATAGGTTTGATATCTTTATTATGTGTCCAAAAATCTCTTCCCTGACGTGACTCCTTTGAAATTTATTCATAGGGAACTAGTGTTTTTCTTTTGAGAATAAAATCACCTCTAGAATGTAACTATGAAATTTTAAAAGAGAAATGGATAGAGTTTCGTTGAGCTTGAAGGCTCAAAATGGAATGAAGATGAGAGGGAGGAGTTCCCCTTTAATAAAATAGGAGGGGTAACTTTAGGAAACTCTCAAAATATTAATTTATTATAAATTAAATTACAATTAAAAATGGTCCAAAACATTTTAAATTCCAATATAAGATGACTTTTGTTTGAATGCACGTAATCCAATAATTTTTAGACATGTTTTGAAAAACATATGCGTATCTTTTTTGGTTAACCCATATTTTACCCGTTTTAATCTTATCGTGATATCCTGTTATCTACACATTGTGGGTTAATGTAGTTACCATATTATGCCAAATGACCCACAAAAAGTTATTTATGACATATTTGAACTTATATTAATCATTTTTCCAAATTTAAATTTTTAGTAATTTAATAACATTTAATAAACCATTTTAGGTTTTATGTTATGAATTATGTAAATTTTGGATACGATTCACACTTGATTGTTTTTTAAAAATTCATACCTACCTAATTCCTTAAAACCAAAGTCATTAACACATTCATAATATGTCAATGTAATACATAAAATTTGTTTATGGAATCAAGATGTAAAATTATAATTATTTTAACATTTATAAATTCATTTATTTGAATGATTCATCAATGAGGTAATCACTACATTATAATTGTGTTATAAATAAATGTATTTATCTAATGTCTAAAAATTATAAATAAGATACCATGATGTGGGAAATTTTCTTATATTTTTAATTAATATTTATAGACATATATTTTAGTTATATAACCCTATAGTAAAATCTATTTAGTAAAATATATATGTTTAGGTTGTAATTATCTTTACCTTAAATTAATTCTTATAAATAGTCATTTTCACATCCAAGTGAATCCATGGAGTCCCAAAATCGACCCAAGGATAGACATGGTTGGAAATATCTCATTCAATAAGATTATGAGATGTGTTAGTGAAGTTTAATATTATTATAATATTATTTTTTTTACCCTTATTTACCAGATTTACCCTACATACCTAGTAAATAAAATAATTTTTAATGTCACTATTCATAATGTCTAAAATTAAAGGTGCCTATTTACATAGTTTAAAACATATGATTCAAAATATGGAATCCATTTTTACAAATTCAAAACACATAAGTTTTAGTAATTAATTTAAAATTAATTCTCGTTGTTAAAACCAAAAAGTGGGTTTTCATGAAATAATAATTATCAAAAGATTGACATGTGTTTATGTAAAATTTAATAGTGTAATTACTTCTAATGACCATAATTGGATTAAATGATAAAAATATAATCTAATTGAACATTAAAACAAATTAAAATGTTAATCTAACTATATAAATCAATTATACTAAAATTTTGTTTTGAATTAAAATGCAGTATTTTTCACTATTCATTAAAATTTGAATTTTATCAGAAAAATACCAAAAATTCAAAACAGTAAATTTTTAGGTGCCACTTCCAAATAAGAATTTATTTTCTCGAATTTAACTTATAAAAGTGTCAAAATAGATTTAAAATTGGTGTGCCATCAAAAGCCGTTAAAACTACATTTTTTTAAAAATACTTCTTTTATCCGAAGAAATTCATTTTTTTCTCATATCATGTTCTAGAAAATGTTTAAAATGAATACTAATGTTATGTAAAATTCAAAATTTGGGTAATACTAAGTATAACATCTAGTTTAAATCCAATAATATTTTAATAATATATCATTTTTTAGTGAAACATGGTATTGCGTACTACGTAATCTATCACTGAAGGTAACTCTTTCGTGTGATGAAAGCCATGTAAGTTTTTCATTTTATGGAATCTGACTTAAGTGTTGTTTATAACATAATCCAAACATAGTTCTTTTATACATTTAACAAAATCTATACATATTGTTGAGTGAAATTAATTTTATCAAATGAACATGAAATTGTGTGTAACACAAGTCATGTATAGTGTTTCACATACAACAAGAAAATATATTGTTTCTTATAGTGAAAATAATATTGGTATAGCGTACCACACAAGGAATCAAAGAACCTAAAAATAATAAATCTCATAAAATCTCTGTGTGTAACATTCTAACCCACATAAAATGAATTTTCCCCTCAAAATTCGGTGGGGTTATAAATAGTTCACTACATGAAAGATTGTTTAATGGAAACCCACATTGTAAACAGAGATATTAAAACATAATTTTAAAAAAGAAAGTTAGAAACATTATGGTTTCGCGAAGTAACTCATCACTCAATTTCCACACAGGATAATATATGTCAGGAGTGATAACATGTATATGGAATAGAAATATAACCTTCATTTTCGGATGGATAATGATAGAGAATAGGGTTTAGAGAAAGTTTGATACCCTAAATCCATAAATCTACAATGATTTAAGGGATCATCTAATTCATCAGATAAAAATGTACTAAGAAAACATTTTTGGTTTTGAATATGTTTTCCCAAAAGTTGAATGATTTTGTAGGAGAATAAATATATAATTGATTTGGGTACAATTTCATCGATTTTCATGCCTTGACCAATTTCAACTTCATCTCTTATTTAATGAAATTAATTTGAATTTTTCATTCTTGAAGTGTTAGTAGATCATGTGATAGAATTATAGGTCATTCCATATATCTCTATCACAAAAAGTTTAACACAAGTTATCAAATTTACATAAGTCCATCTATGGAGAGATTAAGTATATATGATTGAAAAAATAGACTTATACATCATCTATTATACCACTTAAATAAAATAAAACTAATTTATAATAACCAAGGACTTCTTGTAGGATTCTGGTATGTGATAAAGGCATGTCATACTTTGGTTGTGCATTCTATTTCTATAGCCTTGTTCGACATGACTGGTTTTCACCCATCCTATTGGTTGTTGTTTTTCAAAAACTATACTATTATAACATTTCTAAAAAACTTCATCCTTAAAAAATACTATCTAATGTACAAATTAATCCATTCCAACCTTTAGGATTATTCAAAATACTTATATCTAAACTCACAGTACAACAAAAATTACAAGAAAGGTTATATAACAAGCATTTGAATACCAACATTTATGCCCCATAAATCATAATATATATCTTTTTTGTCACATTCCAAACATTTTAATGGCTTAACCATGTATTCTCTTGAGTCATGGTAATAACCCCAATTACCATATATCCTTATTGAAAACATGTATGTTTCCTTATTCCAAAATTTACTGGATGTATTCCTTACATCCTTAAATGTTGTATACTTCATCCGTAAAAACATAAACCACATGTCAAAAAATCCTTAACCAGTTCTAAGGAAACTAATATCATCTATCATATCTTTATCCAAATATCATTATCTCAACATCATTATCATTTTAAGGGCTATCCTTCCCTTTATCACTTTTCTTATCCATTTTAACTATTCAACATATTCTTTAAAATACTTAGTGAAAAGCATAAACTTATAATTCTTATATAATTCACCATTCATCATTGTTGGATTCAAATACATAAATAATTTAATCCTTCGACATTAATGGTAGTCATGTAATAGGTCCTTCCTTATCTTAGAAGTAGATTATTATGTCTGGGAATTATGTTTTGTAATGTCTATGTTTTATATATATGAGACATTGAGCTCCATAACAATTCATCACTCTATGACCTTTTTTCCCATAGAGATAAAATATTCCCCACCATTTGAGGTATTCCTCAGGGTTCTTCTTACATTTTTATTGACATTTAGGAAGGTTATTCTTTCTTCCACTATTCTTCTAAAGGTTCACCTTTCTCTTATTCAATTTGTTAGGAATTTCATGAAAGATCGCATTTTTAATCATATATCATGATATCTGAGTCAGGATAATCACAATATATTTCTCTCTTTTCGTTATCCAATTTATTTTCTCATAATCACTATATAGTTCATAAGAATCAATTTTAATCCAATTCTTTATTGTGTCCTCTATTAACTAAAACAAAAAAAACATGGTGTGAGAAACAAATCTCATAGAAGAAAACAACATAATCAAGGGGGTTACATTCAATCTCTAACATCTTAGGTTTAATCCTAGGTTATTCAGGGTCATTACCATAATTCTTGGATAGTAACCTATAGGTAGACGTATCCATAGGGAAATCCCTAGACATCTCCTTAGAAATATCTCTAGAGATCTCACTAAAGTATTCTCATCCAAGTTTCCAATGGTTAATAAAACCGTCACTCTGATACCAACTATAGAGACCAAATATTGATGTACATAGACATTACATTTCTTTTTTGGAATATATAATACCTAACACAAATAGATTCCAAATGACTGTATTAGATTAGTGTCTTTGAAAACTCAAAACATAATCTTTTAATCATAGTGAAATATTTCAACATCTCCCATAAAGATCTTCCACTTTAATTTTACAACCTAAAAACTTTCTTTATATCTTGGGGAAAATAAAACATAAAAAGGGTGAGATCAAATTCTTAGTAAGGGTAAACATGGAGAACTTAAAAAAACCCATAACCATTTGAATGTAAAAACATGAACATAGAGTTTAACCATCAAAATCTTGAGTCCTGAAATAAATCATGGTAGTATGTAAAGAATATATCATAAAGGAACATTAAACATGATATAATAGCATTGGAATAAAACATGTAATTGTGGAAAAAAAATAAAAAAACAATATGAATTCTATAGTAGCTAAGGCAGTTCTTCTAAGACCATCATTGTTGATAAAGTCCATCACTGAAATGGGTTTACTTGTCATTTCATCCATGTATTACTAAACTGGATTTACTTTCCATTCTTCCCACGCTTATCTCCTGAAACATAAATCATTACCCAATTCATTAGAGGGAGATATTGGTCTAACTCATCTCATAATGAAATCATTCTTACATGTTCCACAAAACATATATAATTTATCATAGAATAACCCAATTAATAAAATGGGTTTCTTAAATAACATTCCATCATATCGTAATCTATAAAAAGATCATTCCATCATTAACATAATAAAATCCTATTAATAATAAGGATAGAAAACTAACTCTATTTAAGAGTTTCATCTTAAATGGAAAATAATTATGATAAAACACTTTCACTTTGTTCTTGAAGAAAATATCCTTTAATATTTAAAAACATTTTCTTTCCTCAAAATTCCGCACAATTTTAAAAGAAGTAAAATTAGTTGAAAACAAACATGAAATAGTGTAGATGAAGATTTTTGGAAGTAAGGATTTGTAAAACTATTAAAATAAATTTATTTTATATAAGTTAAACAAAAACATTCTCCTTTTACTTTTTCTAGAAAATTCTAAAAGTAACTCGTATGGTAAATAAAAGAAATATTCCTTCGATACCATGTAGTAAAAGTAAAAAATGTGTAAAAATTATTTTAAACATAAATGGAATAATAATAAACATTTTATGAAAGCCATTTTAGTAAAAATTGACATGGATGATAAATATAACCCTAGTAAATACTTACGTATAAGAAATCTCAGATAAAAATGAGATTTTAGAATTATCCCTTACCAATTTTAATTAGTGGAATCATATGAGTCATAAAATAAAAAAAATTACATACACATGTAAAAATCATAAAATTAATAATAAAAATAATAAGATATTCATTGTAAGCATACCAAACAAAATAAATAGGTGATGTTTAATTCATATTTCCCACAGAAATAAAATTGAGGCCAAATAATCCCTTATCATAGGTCTGATTTCTTCCGTATGTCTCTGAAACTTCTCTTCCTCGATGTTCCACTATTACATTTTCTATTAGGTCACTAGAGTTGGTCTTTTAAAAATACCATAACCTATAAAATGTATATAGGGATGTTTATAAGAGAAATGGGTAGGGTTTGGATGAGCTTGAAGGCTCAAAATGGAGTATAGATGAGAGGGAGGAGGTCCCCTTTTATAAGAGAGGAGGGGGAAATTTAGGAAACTCTCAAAATATTAATTTATAATAAATTCAATATTGATTAAAAATACTCCAAAACATATTTAATTTGAGTATAAGATTATTTTGGTTCAAATACCCATCATATAATAATTTTTAGAGAGGTTTTGAAAAAAAATTATCCTTATTATTTTGGTTTAATCCTTATTTTTTCCTTTTTATTCTTACCATGATATCTTGTTATCTACACATTGTGGGTTAATTTAATTACTATATCATTTCAAACGACACAAAATAAAGTTATTTATGACATATATTATACATATATTAACCATTTTTATAAATCTTATATTTTTAGGAATTTTATATCATTTAATGAACTATTTTATGTTTTATGTTATGAATTATGTCAATTTGGACACTATTTATATAGGATTTTTTTTAAAACTCATAGAAATATAATTTTGTAGAACCAAAGTCAATATAAGATACCTAATATGTAAATTTGATCTATAAAATTCGTGGATGGAATAAAAAACATCAAAATAACTTTATTTTAATATTTATAAATTCTTTTATTTGAATAATTCAATAATGAGGTAATCACTACATCAAAATTGTGTCATAAATAAATATATTTATCTAACGTCTAAAAATTATTAATAAAATACTATGAAGTATGAAATACTCTTATCTTTATAATTAATATTTGTAGATATATATATATATATTATATAACCCTATAGTAAAATTGAGTTAGTAAAAGATATATTTTTAGGTTATAATTATCTTTACATTAAATTAATTCTTATAAAATGTCATTTTCACATCCATGTGAAACCATGGGGCCCCAAAATCGACTCAAAGATACCCATGGTCGGAAATATATCATCCAATTGGATTAAGACATGTATTATGGTAGTTTAATATTATTATAATATTCATATTATTTTACCCATATTTACCAGATTTACCCTTTTACCATGGTAAATAAAATAATTATTGAAGTTACAATTCATAATGTCTAAAAATAAAAGGTGCCTATTTACACAATTTTAAAATTATGATTTAAAATATGAAATACATTTTTCCAAATTCAAAACACAGAAGTTGCAGTAATTAATTTAAATTAATTCCCATTGTCAAAACTAAAAGGTGGGTTTTAAAGAAATAATAATTATCAAAAGTCTAACATATGTTTATGTCCAATTTAAAAGTGAAATTAATCAAAATAACGAAAATTGAATTAATTAATAAAAATATAATCCAATTACACTTTAAAAAAAATTAAACAATTAATATATCTATATAAATAAATTTGATAAAAATGTCGTTTCGAATTAAGATGCAGTATTTTTCACTATTCATTAAAATTTGGATTTTATCAAAAAATACAACAAATTCAAAAAAAGTAAATTTTTATGTCTTTATTAAAAATAAAAAGTTTATTTTGTACAATTTAACTTATAAAAGTATCAAAAACTAGATTTAAAATGGGTGCACCATCAAAAGGCAGTAAAACTGCATTTTTTTAAAAAATTCTCTTTATTCGAAAAAATTGATTTTTTTCTCATATCGTGTACTATAATATGTGTCATATGAATTCTAATGTTATATAAAATTAAAAATATGGTTAATATTATTTATAACATCTTGTTTATATCCCATAATATTCTAATAATATATCATTATTTAGTGAAACTCGGTATTGCGTACTACACAAGCTATCGAGGAAGGTCGCTCTTACGTTTAACACAAGTCAATTCAGTGTTTCATTTAGTCCAAGATGAATTTTGTTTTGTGTAAAAAATAATCCAAACATAGTTCTTTTATACATTGAAAAAAATCTATACTTAGTGTTGAGTGAAATGAATTCTATCAAATGAACTTGAAATTGTGTGTAACACTTGCCAGGTATAGTGTTACATATACCACAAGATAATATAGTGTTCCATATAGCACAATATAATCTTGGTGTAGTGTACAAAACATATCATCAAAGAAATAAAAAATAATCAATCTCATAAAATCTAAGGCTATTACAAAAATTAATGAAAATGTCATATGCATTTTGAAAATCACCTTGTAAAAAATATCCACAAAACATTTTGAAAATACTTTCATTAGAAGATAAAATTCAAATATTTGTTTTAAATACTGAATGGTCAGGATGGATGAAAATTATATTCTTCACATAAACATTAAAACAATAATTCTATTCATATTTTCATAAAAAAAATAATAATATTTTTTAAAAAGATATGAATATTTCTTTGAATTTTTTTTACAAAGTATAAATGGGTAAAAATATCTCTGATTAATTATTTTAAAAAAAGATTTTCAGATTTTAGAAAAAAAAACCTTTTATAAAAATGGTCATCAAAAAGAAAAATTCATCAGTATAAAAGAAAAAATAAATATTCTAAAATAATGATAACAAAGTGAAATAAACTATTACAACATTGTAATAAGTTGAATAATATTCCTCAGGAATAAATAACATTTAACAAAACATTAAATATCATGAGAATAAAAAATTTCATGATATTAAAATTCATTGGGTAGTTATGTATTCCTCATGCAATAATATAGGTGAATAAAATAAAATATAATCACCAATGAATGAGAATTGAAATGAAGTCCCTTAAAACTTTAAATAATTTTAGTGAGAATTAATCAAATGAAACAATTTTGTATATCAACTATAAATATGATATTATCAGGACATAACCAATTATGTTGATGTGCAATGCAATAAATGTAAATTGACTTAAAGAATCCCTTACCATACAGTTATCTTAAATTGAATATAATTTAACCATATGTATAACGTTTTAAATCATATTATTAATTTATAATAGAACCATATTCATATATTATAATCTTATATAATTTTATCACCTTTTTGATAATAATATTTCACTGATACCCTTTTTTCAGGTGTTAAATGCTTCATTTTACTTTGCATGTTTCGTCATGTATGTCCCAGTTCTTGTGAATATGATATAGTTCCACCTATATATAATTATATTATGGTCATAAATATCATATATATTCTGTATATATATATAAATTATTCTGTAAGAACCTAATTTTTTCTATAAAATACTTTGGAATATTCTTGATGTTATTCCAGAGCAGCGCCTTCAGACGGTGTGGGATTCTGAGCCCCGCTGTGGCCGAAATTAAATTTTTAGTGCGTTCACACTGGGCACACCAAATATATAGGTTAACTCCTAAATGATAATTCAGATCCTAAATATGAGAGTACGAATGGGTCCTAAATTGTGTTTTTACCCTAGAAACGACATAAAACATGTCGGCGTGGGGCATTTGGTCCCCTCGCTCGCTATAAGAACGTGAAATGGAAAAATTAAATAATTAATTTATTCACTTAATGGTTAAACACATGTAACTCCTAAACGGTAGCTCAGACATAAAAACTGAGGGCACCATTGTGTCCGGAGCGTGTCGTTTACCCTAGGAGGGGTGTAAGTTTCACGGGAGCGGGCCTTCTGGGGAAAATGCCACCAGGGGCATTTTCGTAATTAAGTTGTCTCGGGTGTTAGATTTTATATCATTCGAACGGAGGATCATATTAAAATTCTGAGACCACCATTGTTCTTTGGAGGTGGTGTTTACCCTCGGCACAACGTAACTTTCACTATGTTTGGGGTTTTAGACGTGGTTTTAATTTGGGTTGAGTTTTAATTAATTAAAGGTAAATTTATTCTTTTTTACTTAAGTCCTTCTCCATTTCCCCCCATTTCCTCCCACCATCCTCCTCCTCCTCCGATCATGATGGGAGCGGTTGCGGCAAGGCACAAATCATGCAGTAAAGCTTCTGGCTACGCCCTGCAGGTAGGTCTTTTATTTGTGGATTTCTTATTCCCAACTATGAATAAATTTTGTTATTGTTTATATTGAAATGGAAATTTTATGATAAATATTTAACTCACTTCCACCCTTTCTTGAGTCTCGATGAACCAAAATGAACATGGTAAAAAATGGATTCAAATTTGGGTTTTCGTACTTTTTCTTCCTTCATACTACTTGCAATCGTCCTCGATTTAGGTTCAACAGTATCTAAACCCAACAGATTGTTGACACGAAAACTTCTTCCAACACGTCTTGGTAATTGAATCAAGATGATATCGAGGGTTTTAACCACAGATCTGCACAATAGAAGCACGGTGAAGGTGGTAGCGGCTTGCGGCGGCCAGCCTAGGGTCGAGCAGTGGTCTGAGTGATGGTGTGCGGCGGCTCGCTGCGGCTCACAGGCTCCCAGGCGGTAGCTCAGGTGAGGCTGGTTATGTAGTGGACCATGGGCAGCGGCGGACTGGTGTGTGGCGGCGGCTCCGGGTGAGCCCAAGCGAGGGCAGTGCGGCGCAGTTGAGCTTGCATGATATGGTTTCCAGGGAGGACGTGAGATTGGGGAGGAAGATGATAGGAAAAAACAAAAACAAAAGGAGGACTTGACCCACGTGGGGAGACTAGTGGATTCCCCTCTAATTGGAGAGAGAAGTTCCACCGAGAATGAAAGGATGTTTTGAAAAAAAAAACATTATAAAAAATTATTTTTAATAATTATAATAATGTTATAATTATTAAAACATTTAATTGGGCGTAAAATCCTCGTCCGGCACCCAATGCATGTTCCATCAGCGGTAGTGTAACTTTATCTTCGATACGGTCTTTTTAAGACCAATGTTGGGTACCTTTCGCTTACTTGTGGAGAGGGTAATTAAAACACCCTAAAAATAATAATTTTATTATTATTTTCAAGCGTGGATTCGGACGTAACTTCTACATGGAGTGTCGGATTAACGTTTCGTCTATGGAAGCGTGTCCATGACCTTGAGATGGTCATTTTGAATCCAATCTTGGATACTTAATTTGGGTTCATGGATCGGTTACCCGGAATTCCCAAGTATATTAATAATAATATTATTATTATTATTTGAGGGAATCTTGTATCGGACTATATGTCTGCATTCGACATCCTATTGACGCGCCGTCAACGGCATCGCGACCCTGAAGTTGAGGCGGACATTTCAAGATTGATTTCGAGCACTTAAACTGATATCAAGGTGTGGACCCTATAGGGCCCGTTTTGGGCGTTGACGGTGAATTTCAGCTACTCCACCGGGTATCCGTTTAGGACAAGCGAACAATCGATCTTGTGTAATTTTTCGAGAGGATCGCAATGGTGTGATCTGTTCATTGCACTTTGGGACCGGGATGCGGGTCCCACGAAGCACCGCTTGTGTGCGGTGCGGCGAAATGCATCTTCTTCACCGGGTATCTGTTCCAAGCGAGCAAGTAGTCAATTTGATATGTTTTTTCGAGGGGATCAAAACTGTGCAATGAGCCCGAATGTTTTCGGGGATGAGGCTTGGGACCATGGGACGCCATTCAGGCGTAAAGCGGTGTTGGACGACTTTTCCGTCGGGTGTCCATTTGGGGTGAGTAAACAGTCTATCTCGTGTGTTTTTTCATGAGGATTACAACAATACAATCTGTTTGAATGTGCGGAGTCTCTTTCGAGGTCTCATGTAATTTGGAAGCATGAAAGGTGATCCGGTGGCGGTTCTTCTTGCTGTGTTCAGAAGTGAACCCTTGGCATGTGATCGCATTCACTCCCATGTGAGTGGAGTTGATGTTTCAAAATATGTGGTTGGAAGTGCTAGAGTCATGGAGGAAGCATGTTGGCGAATTACATTTTCTCCCTTCACATGGACGTTGGGTGTATTGTGCATGATAGCCTTTAGGCTAGAGATGTGGTATACTCTGGGAGTATACGGGAATGCTTAGAGGTACATGATGTAGTATGTTCCTGAGAACGTTTGTGCTTGGTTGGGAGATGATCCTGGGACACATGTCGTGTGGGCCCCATTTGTGTGTCATGTTCTACATTACGTACCTTTGACCTCTCACGACATAGAGGGTCCTCCTGTTCTCGATGGTTTAGACCAGTAGAGTTGAGTGGTTTCCCCTGGTTTTGTTTTGGAGTTGGGTGGTTGCGCGATACCCACTCAATGTTCTGTTGGCTAGTGTTGTACCATCTAGTAGGGATGGCCAGAGAAATTCCGGGTTTACCCTCCAGCAGAGACTGGGTAGTGGGTTGCTCATCGACTTCTTCGGGTTTACCCTCCAGTAGAGACTGGGCAGTGGGTTTCTCACTGACTTCAAGCGTCTACCCTCCAGCAGAGACTGGGAAGTGGGTCACCCGACACTCTTAGGGTCTACAATCTAGCAGAGACTGGGCAGTGGGTCACCCGACGATTCTTGAGGGTCTACCCTCCAGCAGGGCTGGGCGGTGGGTCGCCCGTCGTCTTGTTCCAGGTTTACCCTCCAACCGGACTGGGCAGTGGGTCACATGTCGACATATTCCAGGTCTACCCTCCAGTAGGGTTGGGCAGTGGGTTGCCTAATGATGTAGTAGGGTTTACCCTCCAGCAGGGCTGGGCAGTGGGTCACCCGATATCTTATTATGAATTACCCTCCAGCAGGGCTGGACAGTGGGTCACCCAATGGCATTTCAGACTTAGTTCTTTCTACTAGGCTAATCCATGGATTTACTTTGTGACTACTAGAGAGGGACCCTTGTTGTACTAGTCAGTGATGTGACAAATTTGACTTTGAGAAGACCTTTTGACTGTGTGACAGTGACGAGGTGTGGTTTGACTTAACCCGGAACTCTCAAGTACGAGGGGCGCTTTCCCCACCGAGACGTGTTCTTGTGACGCGACCTAAAACTGTGCGGGAGAGTCAGTGCCGCCCAAATAGGATAGTGTCAAGGTGCGGTGATTTGATCCCCTTGACTTGCAGTTTAGGGCAGACATGCGGGATGCTGACCATCTATGGTGTTTATATCTAGGATTGTTGGCTACTCACTTTCTTGGGCTGAGCTACAGGATAGAGATCCCCTTAAGATCTTGTTCAGGATTCTTGACAGAGCATATATATATGTATATACCTTGTTCCAGTACCCACTTCTTGGGCTTGGTTACTCTCCCTCCAGGAGAGACGAAGACGCGCGGGGTATGCCATGTGCTTTCTGTGTCTAGCATCTCATGGTTGGACGAGTCTACTCTCCTGCTATAGGTAACGATGAATCGACGAGAAGTTAATCTACTCACAGTTTCTAGCTCCTTATGTTAGGACGAGTCTACTTCTTTCCTCTTGTTGGGTGGAGTTGTACTCTTCACTGCACTTCAGTTATACTCCTTTAATTTTCCCTGTTCGATCTACTGCTCACCTCTTCCATACCTCCTTTGTTTCTCCCTCGAGCCTTCGGGGAATCCTACGGAGTATTTTTATACTCACCCCTGCTTGGGCTTTGCATGAACTTGGTGTTCCCTTGTAGACGATAGACAGGTTGGTCATGAATTCAGTGGAGCTTAGGAGTTTGGGAGCTTGGACCGCGTGCGGTTTTCGGAGTCGGATTCCAGGTGGGGGACCCTTCCAGTTGTTTTTCTTTTGTTTACCTGTTGCCAGGTTGTGGCACTTTTTCTAGTTGGGTGCGTTTTTCCACTTTTCTTTTTCATTTTACCTTAAGCACTTGGTTTGTACTATTTAGAGGTCGATGCACTTTGTGGTTTATTTATAGTAGTTAGTACTTTACTTTTCCTTTTACTCTGCACTTCTGCATTGAGTGTGCTGCGTGTGTGTGTACAGATACTTAGGGAAAGGCCTCCTCTAGTTTTTTAGAATTCGGCGATGGTCGCTAGCCCCTGGCCTATGGAGGCGGGCTTGGGGTAGTTACGGGTCGAGCCCGGGTAGGGTCGGGTTGTGACACATTCATAAAAATTGAACATGGAAACTGAATCACATCGTGTCATTGAGAAGGTAGGCCTTATATATGCTCGAGCGACGATATAATTCCATTAATCGGTGAAACAGTACGGAAGTGGGTGGTATAATAATTTTTTTGTTTCAATATAATATCATTATTACCATATATATCTATTTTTTAATAACTATAACCATATTTCTAAAGTTGTGATAAAAAATGAATTACATCCCTATGTGGAGATGGTATGTCCTACATATGCACATATAAAATGTTGAATATAGTTTCATAATAATCATAATAAAATATATGTGTATAGATTACACTATAATTATAATTTAGTATATAAACAACACTTTAATTTAAATTAGAATAACAAATAAACACATAAAGATTCTATAAAGACGATTACCTATTATTCAGTATTCTTCTTTCAGGTCTCTTCTTAGGGAAACCAGGGTTGGTATTTTGAGGAGAACAGAAACTCGTGAATGTTTATAATGAAATTGGGAAGATAAATTGGAATTTTTTATTCAATATATATGGCTCAATGTGGTATAAATTTTTGATGGGAGGGGTTGCATTTTATAATTGAGGTGAGGGGTTAATTAGGAGTATCTTAAAATATTATGTTTTTATTAAAATACAAATAAATGGAAAATGGATGACATTATAAATATTATCCTAATATATATTCTGAAATTTTTATTTTTTTGGAATTTTATATCATTTAATAAAATACTATTTACTATAAAATATTTATAATGTATATTTTAAGAAATATTAATTACTTTCACATTAATAATATTGAGATGAAAATTAATATTATAACCAAGTATTATATAACAGAAATAACATATCATTATCATATATAAAATTATTTTATCTGATTAATTCTATCAAATTATATTTATTTATAATATTTATAATACCATTTATTTTATTTTTCTATTAATTTATTAATTACCACATGTGTCTTGCACATGATTTTATGGTAATAATTCCAACCATAAAAAACTTATAATAAACTGCTATGAAGTATATACGTATTTTTTTTAAAATAATATTTATTTCCAAACAGATCCTCTATATAACCATATATTAAAAATGGTATAGTTATTAAAAACATGAATATGACATATTTGACTTTTAATTAAATAATATAATATAAACATCACAATCTTTTCCAAATAACCACAAATTGTCATATAAGCAAACCTATAATTATTGTGGATAAAAATTTGTCATAAAATAATATTTCCTCATGATTTAGGGACTTTAAATGGTTCTCAACATTTTTTAACCTAAATTACCCAATTTACCCTTCACACTGGTAATAAAAATTATCAAGGTTACTATTCAAAATGAGTAGAAATAAAATATTTCAATTAACTGAAATTTTAACATAAAAATAAAAATATGGAATCCACTATTCAAAATTCAAAAAAGTATAATTTTAATTTAAAATTGATTCATAAAAATGCAATGAAAACCCATTTTCTTGAAATATGCATTTTTAAACACCAAAATGTACTTATATCAAAATAAGGTACACAAATGATTAAAATATAATTAATTAGATAATAATTAACTAATTTATAATAAATATAATTTTAAATAAAAATCATATCATAAAGTGGATTTTAATATAATAAAAAGTTATTTTTATGAAAATCAGTATTTTCTCTATTCATTGAAAAATAAATATTTTTTTAAAATTACAAAGATTACAACATAACTTAATTTTAATCAATTTATTTAAAAAAATATATTATTTTTATAAAATATAAACTATTTATATTCCAAAAATTGATTATAATATTAACTCTTAAAAATTAATAAATCCATTTTTTATGAAAACATATTTTTGAAAAATAAAATGACATCGGTAAAAAAATTAATTTCTTATTCACACATCAGTGACTAATACTTAAAAATAAGTTAGAAAATTGTATATTTCATATCTTGGTTAATACTATTTATTCCAAACAATTTAAAATCTAGGTTATAATGATCGCATATTAATATTTCATTATTTGATTAAGCTAAGAGTGGTATAGAACGTAAGCTATCAATGTGATTAAATTTAATTAAAAAGAGACATACTGTAAAATCATAGGGTGTTACTTAATTTATTTATGATTGATTAATCGGTGCTAAACCATTAGAATAATTGGCCTCTCAATAATAGATCAAAAATACTTTTTTTAACAAAGAATCCCTTTTAGTATGATAATGTGGAAATCATCTACGGGCATGATATTTCCAAAAAATTATAATTCAACAGACTCAATGATGATGGATTAAAAATTATTTTTTTTAATTGGAGTGGGTACATAATCCTTGTATTTTTATTTAGTGGATGTTGATATTTGATACTAATATAGTATTAGTTGAATTTTCAAACAGTCTTGAGCTATTGTATGGAATTTTTTGGAATGTTTAATTTTATTATATGACTTCTAAAATGACCCTTTCATGATAGGTACTATTGATTTCTGTAGGATTTCCCTTAAGAAAAAATTATTGTTATGGTTTTAACATTCCTTACTATTTTCTACCTTATAAACATGGTTCATTGATATCCAGTGAGATATATTGTTTTCCTTGTTATTACTTTTTATATTGATTATTAAATGTGGAATAATTTATTCAATATGGAATTAGTTTTATGATATATTTTTCTACAATATGAAATTCCTTACATGTCGATATTTATAGAGCCAGTAGAATATTTGTTTCAGTTTTCTGATTGAAAGGTGGCATTGATAGACATAATTGACCCATAGAGTGAAAGAATGGATGGAATAAATCATTAGTAATTGATCTGAATTATATAGATATCTTCAAGGGAGCCTATAATATTTTCATCCCAGTTCGAATACCATATACCATTAGAAGATTGTTCATCTATGCTAGTATTATCTAAAATTGGTGAACATCCGTTTGTTATGAGAAAGAATCCATTTGTTTAAGAGTGGAAAGTGTGCATAACATAATTGGAAAGTAGGTAACCATGATTCATGGTGGTCCATTATCATTAAATGATTATGGGGTTACATGTAATGATATATACCTTGTTATTAAATATATATGATATTATTACAGGATAGAGATGGAGTGGGAATGACTGAAGTTCGTGAAAGAGTTTTTAGAACACAGGTTCCTAATATATGATTGGATCTATACATTCATGGGATATTAACATTATATCATGAAATAAACCTCTATTAACATTTGTACTTATTATAATCTTTAATTGATGTTGTAATACAATGTTTATACTCAATCCCTATATATTTATCTTAGTTCTCATGAATACTTCATGATTAGGGGTCCCAAGAAAGTTAAGGGCCCCAGAAGTATATTTCTAAGGAGCATAGAGTCTGGATATAGATTTCATACTAGAAAAGTCTCTCTTTAGTAACTGAAACACGTGTGTCTATTATATTTTCATGTTTTACTACTTATGTTTGATGACTGGCCATATAAGAGGACTCTTGTTGTATTCTTTTATGACCTAACATGACATCTATTATAACAAAATGATTGTTTCTTTATTAAAATTTGTTGTTTAGTTGTATTTTGATGATGTTTTTTATTATTCTGATGATGTATAAGGTTAACGAGGTTATAGATTTCAAACATAACCTTATAACCTCACATCCATATGGTATACTTTAGTGTATTTGGAGTCGTAGAAGAGGTTATATAAAACATCAACTCAGTCGGTTGTTTTAGGTCATGGTGTTATAGCTAGACCACATAGATATTGACAACAAGATCGAGGGTGTTAAATAATAAATTTCCCCATATTTTTATAGATAATAAGTTTATTCTAACTAATTATTTTATAGAAATATAAAATTATTCTATACATTCCATAAGTGAACAAGTTTGTATAATTAAGAGTGACATAATAATGAAGGGATCCATAAATAAAAGAGCCCAAATGAAAGGGGTTTTTGGGTGGGTACATAATTTTCAACATCATTTATAAGTCTATAGTGTTTATGATGATATGCTTTTCTAAAATATCATCTGATTAACCTACTTTGAAGAAAAAATTAAATTTTAAAAGTAACAAATACTTATGTATGACTTCATTCATAAGCTATATAAATAATGTCAATCTATAATTGATAATATATCAACTCATTTATTGATTTCTTTGTACCACACATTAGATATCATATATTAATAATTATCATAATTTAACTAGTGTAAAAATAAATATATAATATATCATAGATAAGTATAATCAATATCATGTAAAATAAATACCCCTCTATTAGGGGGATCCTACAAGAATGAATGATAACTGATATTCATAATTTCTCAAAAAATATACAATTTTTAAAATACCAAGAAAATATGATGCTTTGGTTATGGTTAAAAATTTTCCCATCAACTCATGGATGTATATTATACATAGATAATATGTTGGAATGTGTAAAAACCCTGACCCTAGTAGCCTTGAGTAAGTGGTAGTTTTATTATAATGGCATAGATATAAGAGATCAAATGAACAAGTATTGATCAATTTTTTAGTCTTGATGAAACAAGATACATAAATTATACCCTTATTACATTGTTAAATAAATATAAAACCTAAGAAATGAAAATAATCTTCTACCTTGGAACATATTCAATAATTTCATTACCACAACCTAGGGAAGGAAAAAAAATAATAGAGTGAGATCAAACCTTCATTAAGGGTTATATGAAAAAATAATAAGTGAAGTAAATTAAATAAGGAATAGCTATTTTGGAATATAATTTATTAGTAAAAAAGATTCCACCAGTACACTGAGAATGAAAATCCATCCATAGATTTTTTTATTGTGAAAATACTCAAGATAATAACTACATAATACCGAATAAAGGAATGTAAAGACCTAGAAATTCCATATAATTTTTTTAAAATTATATGGAATTATTTTGAGACTGAAAATTCAACGACACATGATTCCGAGGCTTGGAGAGCCTGAAACGATGTTTTGAACATTTTTAATGTATTTCCAGTAAACGTGTGAGTAGGATTTTATATCTTTTGAATCAGTGCTTGGATTGAAACTATCAGGGCACCGTTGAATTTAACATGTCGTTATTTCATTAGGCGAATCATAACATCGTCTAGCAAGGGCCAGATGAAAATTTTAAATTTTTTACTTTTTGGAAAAATAATGAAAATAACACTTTGAGTAATTTTATTTTTTTCTTCAACCAATGGGCGACAGTTGGAAAAACCGCAGCATAATGACAGGCATTAATTAAGGGTCATCTGATGACTCATTTCTTTTGTTGTGAAACTGCAACACTTGTTTAATTAATGGTACATCAATTATGGATCATTAAAGAACCACAATAATAAACACAACGTCAAGATCAATTTCATTTGATTATTCAGTCCATTGGCGAACAAATGAACGACCATGGGAGAGACCTCTTATATAATGTCGGCAACATCTCCCTCCAATGATGAATGGAGAACAAATGTTGATCATAGGAGGATCCGATCGTAAGATCGACCAGCGGTGATGAATGCCAACAAACATGGAACATCAATGAATGAAGAATTCCTCCCTCTTCCAAAACGGATTCAACCAAACATGGGTAGGGGATTTAATTTCTAAAACTGTTTAATGACTCCTATAACTCATTCTTAAAAAATACAATGAACATGGATAATCCAAATAAAGGATTGATTTGAGACTCATTCAATATTGTGGGTAGATGTTGAGGGGTATACATTTGGGTATTTTCTTATTCTATATGATTATTTTTATCACCCCCATGATAAAATGCTAATGTGGAGGGTGAGCATTACACCCCAAACACTTCATGGTATATTTCTCTTAGATACATTCTAGTTATAGCCTATATTTCATGAATCAATGAGCCTATATGGAACAAAACATGGTTACTTATAAGAGATATCCATTACCTAGCCATTAAACTTAAATTTTCCAACTCTGTGAATTGAATTTTAAGAATCTGACATACACGGTTGTGTTTAAGATGATATTTAGAGTTTGATAGAATTAACTTAATTTTTTGTGAATAGTACCCTACCCTTATGAATAGTAACCTACCCTTATGAATAGAAACTTCCCCTTATGAATAGTAATATGACTCTTATGAATGGTTTATATGCCTTTGAATGAATAAATGAATTTAGGCGCCTTAAAAATGAAGATGAATTTTTTAACTGTTTATATTTTTCAATTAAATAATTATTTTAATTAAATATTTAATTAATCATATTTAGAAAATTATTTAAAAAAAATGGAATTCATTTTTGGATTCTACATGTTGAAAAATGGTTATGGTGAATATTTGGTATTTTTATGAAATACTTGAATTTTCTATAAATAGTAAAATCTGATAATTCACAATAAATGCTAAATAATGGATTAATTGAGTCATTAATGATGATATGATGATGTAAGCCCAGTTTTTTCAAAGTAACATGCATATATTACTTATATTTGTCATGAAATACTCACTATTGGTTGTTTTGAGAGGAAATAATAAATTAATGATTATAATATTAAGAAAGCTCTTCTCCCCTCCACTATATAAAGCCCACCTCACCCTCTCTTCCTATCACACCACTCAAACCTTGTGCCTTGAAAATATTATGCTCACATTTCTCCCCAAGATCCTCTCCCATGTCCAAAATCTCCTAACCTCTTCAAAATACCAAAACCTCTCCCCTTAAGAGGTTCTCAAAGGAGGAAGTCTAAAGAGGTAAATTCCTCTTTCCCATTCCTTCAATTCTTTTAAGTTCTTTTCTTTTTGTTTCCTTATTCACCATAACAGTATTATAAATCCAGTAACATATATGTACTGGAATTGTTTCATGATAATGTCATGTTTCATTACCTTCTCTCCTTTCCCCCACCATTTATTTGATTGAAATGAAAGCACCATTTGAGATGTGCTAATTTTTCACATTCAAGGACAACAGTTTATCAATTTATTTTATAATCTTTAATTATGTTCATGAAACCATTTCTGTTATGGTTGAACCAGATTATTATATATGTAATATATCCTATTATTAGTTCTGCAATCCTTTTGTACAGATGGTATTAAGTTTTAATGAAAAACATGTTCATTGTAATCAAACCCACCATTTAGCTAAAACGGTTGTCACTTAGGTTATATATATATATATAATAATTCGACTTCACTATAAGTAATAAAATTAAATTTAAAACAATTTAATCCTATTTATGTTCAATAATAGAATATAACTTCATTTTTGGATGACCACATCCATCTTATATATTTATCCAAACTTGAATATAAGTGAACCGATCATTAAAAACCAAGTAAACAAACGAGACCGAACAATGAAATTGATCCTTATTACTAATCAAAAAGGCCATTAATGAACATAATAAGGTTATAACACATCAATTAAATATTTATGAGGTTCTGGAATTATTAATTAATGTATCTAAATTTGATTATTTGGGTCGTTAAGAACAAACAAGAACACTTTCGAGCGTACGACAACGTATCCTCTCTCTCACTTTTCTTCAAGAATCTTCCCTTTGTTGTGACCTATTATTTTTAATTCCTAATGATGGGATATGTTTTTACACCTCCCCTATACTTCCCTTGTGATATATAAATAATGTAATACCCCTTTACCTCTCATTAATCCCTCTCAACAACACTTGTTACAATGCTGAAATGTTTGTAAGGGGTTTCTCATCTCACTTTCATTTCTGTGAGATTTTCAATGTTTTCCACTTATTTCTTGTATGTGGTATATGTGTACTCAATTTGGATATATAATAACATTTTTATCTTTATATCGGTGTTATTAAATGACTAATTTGAGGTTTATTAAGTTCTGTTCATATGATTCGACCGATTACATTGTTGTAAGTGACTTTGTCTCAACTACTATTTCATTGCGACTAAATTTGTATTGTGCACATAATAATCCTTACGTGGTGTACCTAATTCCCATTTGAGATAAATTTTCATTTGAAATTATATTTATATAAAATATCCATAATCTTATATCAGGGATAGGATTTTTTTCTAAACTGTATACCATTTTACATAAGGTGTTTATTTGGAAAGTTATTTTAATTATGGAAATATTGATGAATATATATACTCTACTCTATATGGATATTTAAAAGGCATATTTATCTTCTATTTAATCAATTTATATAGAATTATTTGTACATTTAGTGGCGGTTGGGGCTCACTACAGCCCCTTGATGCATCGGTAGGTCTCATGAGATAGATCAGTTGGCGACAAACCCTTTGAGTTTGTTTCCAAATATCAAATGTGTTTCTACCCAAAAAACTAAACCGTTTTAATAGTATTATGGTTTCATGTTCCAGATACATGATTTCTAATTAATAAAAATTTTCTTTATTCATTATCAGTTATTATTATTATCCATGAGGTTTTCACTATAACAAAATCTATGGATGCAGTTTCATTCTCAGTTTATTAATGCGATTAGTTATTCATTTATTCACTATGCCATATTTATTACCTCATATTGACAGTGATTCAATTATTATTGTAATCATGATTATGATATTTTTAACCCTTACTGAGAATTTGAGCTCACCCCTTTCATTTTTTACTTTCAATAGGTGACAAAGTGGAGATCATTTATTGATTTCTTGTGGATGCAGTTTTTAGTTTTCATTATGTATTGTATTTTGTATACTTTTCCAATGTAATTTGAGTAACATCTATGTATCTAGTTTCTTCAAGACTACTAAACTGATCTTTCCTTTGGGATTTTCATTTCTTCTGACCATGCCTATATCACAAGTAATACACCGGCTCCAGCCTAGAGGGGTCGGGGTGTTACAGTTGGTGTGAGAGGAAGTTTATTAGAAAAATTGTAAACTAGAGTAGGAAATATATAGTAGTGAACAAATAACTAAGGTAGTATTTGAGGATAAACGTACAAGAACGTCCTGGTATTTTTGCAAGGAATAGAGTATGTGGATCTTTTGAGCAATACAACCCTGTCTAGATATGAGCAGGTAGACGAGGCACTGGCGTAGATGTATCTATGGGTAAAACCCAAAAACACCGCTTTGAGATAGACTCAAACAGGAACTGGTGCATGACAGCATTCCTTGATGCACTCTTTGTTATGACTCTCCCAGGGGATATGCTTAGGATAATTCACATTTTCTTTACAATCCATTATGAAGGAGTTTAATTTAAAATTTTCCTCAAAGTAACCATGTTTACAACATTACATATGCATAGAATTTCAATCTATGTTGAGTTCTTTTCTATTTGAGATTCATAAACTAATCTAGTGTATCTCACTATTTAGAAATTAGTTCTAACTGAAGAAGGGTAATAAATACTCATGGGAAAGGTAGGGATATCCCTATTGAGCAAGTCAACACATTCAATCTTAGAGTAGATCAGATCATGACCATATTCGGACAACTTACTCAGGTTGTAAGGAATAACTATTCCACAGCTGTGTTGGATCGTTTTATGCGGCAGAAGCCCACATCTTTTAGTGGGACTACTAACTCAGTGGTTGGTGAGCAATGGATAAAATCCCTTGAAAATATATTCACGGCGATAAGATGAAATGAAAATGAAAAGGTACTACTGGAAGTATATTGTCTCAAGGGTGACACTGATCAATGGTGGTCCTTGATTCAGAATACCATGGAGTAAGAAGAAATATAAGATATGGAATGGAAGACTTTTAAGGATATATTATTTGAAAAATATTTCCCTCGTGAGCAATGAATTTAAATGAAGAGGAAATTACATAGCTTAAAACAAAGGTAAGAAGATAGTGTTGCAGTGTATGAGGCTACTTTAACAAGGCTAGCCAGGTAATCCATAGTTTACGTACGTGACTTGGTAGATAATATTAATCATTTTTTTGAATATCTTAAGACAACTCTTCTAAGGGAATTGTATTATCAATCATTTTCATCATATGATGAAATTGTATCAAGTACCATCAATACAGAGAGGGATTTTTCTAGATCAAATCATTTTAAAGGAAACCCAGATAAGTAGTGATACTCTGATAACAAAGGAAAAGGAAAAGTACCAAAGAAGAGAAAGGGAACAAAGCTATTCACATTATGTGAGAGTTGTGGAAATAAACTTCTTGGGAAATCCTTAAATGGCATGGGAGTCTGATATAAATATGGATAAAAGGGTCATCGATCTAATGAATGAAAAGGTAAGAAACAATTCAATTATATTCAATGCTACAATTGTAGAGAGATAGGACACTATGCAAATGAGTGTCCTAA
Source organism: Viscum album (assembly GCA_963277665.1). Classification (NCBI taxonomy): domain Eukaryota; kingdom Viridiplantae; phylum Streptophyta; class Magnoliopsida; order Santalales; family Viscaceae; genus Viscum; species Viscum album. The sequence goes on from CAUJRU010000127.1 coordinate 1,332,892, forward strand.
GAGAGAAGGAAACATGCCTCAAAAATGCCAAGAGAATAATGGAGAGCCTATGCGATTACAACCATGGAGGTTGAAGTTCCTAATGACGTGGTGGCAGGTACTTTAATTGTTTCCTCAAACTTATCCAAAACTTTATTTGATTTTGGATCATCGAATTCATTTATATCTTCCCAGTTTTCCATGAAAATTATATATGTCAAATTTTATTCAATAAAGGATTTGTCAGTCAAAACTCTCAGGGGATGTATCATTACAACAAAGGCTTGTAGATTAGTCCCCCTCCTGACACCAAAATGTGCTTTAGTTTCTAACCTTATCATCATACCAATGATTGAATTTGATATAATTCTCGGTATGGATTGGTTTTTAAATTATGACATGAAGATTTATTGTAAGAAGAAGGAAGTTTCAATTTTTTAAAATGGTGTAGAATCCCTTTTCTTTAGCGAAGAAACTTCACCACCTGATTCTTATCTAGAACCACCCCTAGTAAATCTACTAAATGCAATACTTGGAGAGGAAGATAAACCAATTTCTATGGGATAGGAAATAATTCTTCAAATTGAAGATGTGAACATAGTGTAAGAGTACATTAATGTATTTCGAAGGGATTTACCAGGACATCCCGCAGAGCGGGAAGTTGAGTTCTCTATTGATTTAATTCCTGATACAAGACCTATATCAAAGAATCCATATAAAATTCCCATTGCATAATTAGTAGAGATAAAAAAACAACTAGAGGATTTGAGTGAAAAAGGATTTATTCGACCTAGTGTTTCTGCATGGGGATCCCCTATCCTCTTTGTCAAGAAGAAAGATGGATCCATGAGGTTTTTTATTGATTGCATAGAAATAAATTCTATTAAAAATAAAAATAAGTATCATTTACCCCGGATTGATTATTTATTTGATAAAATTCATGGATCTCAATAATTTTTGAAGATTGACATTCAATCCGGATATCATCAGTTGCCTGTAATGAAGGGAGATATTCCTAAGATAGCATTTCGGACCGGGTATTGGAATTACGAGTTTACAATAATGCCTTTTGGACTGACAAATGCACCCTTTATTTTCATGGATTTAACAAATAGAGTTTTCATGGAATATCTTGATAAATTTTTTGTGGTACTCATTGATGATATCCATATATACTAAAAAAGCAATGAAGACCATGATAATCACTTGCAGGTCATTCTGAAAACTCTTATAAGCAATAAATTATATGGGATGTTTATAAAAGGTGAATTCTGGTTTCAATCAGTTTTTTTTCTAGGCCATATTGTCCCAAGGATTTAATCCTAGTTGATCCTACGAAGACAAAGGCAATCCAAGATTGGCCCACACCAAGAAACAAAACTAAGGTATGCAGTTTTATTGGCTTAGCAGGTTATTATCGGCATTTCATTCAGAATTTTTCCTGATTGGCTAACCCACTAACCAAGCTCACATGCAAAGGAGTTAAGTTTTTGTGGACAAACTAAAGTACATAATTCTTTGAAGAATTGAAAAAAAGATTGGTCAACGATCCAATTTTGACTCTTCCATTTGGAAGTGATGGATTTGTAATATACAGCAATGAATCGAAGAATGGAATGGGTTGTATCCTTATGCAAAATGATAAAATTATTGCTTATGCATCAAGAAAGTTGAAGACACATGAGAAAAAATATCCAACTCATGATCTTGAGTTATTAACTATAATCTTTGCTCTGAAAATATGGAGGCATTATATCTACGGAGAGAGATGTTAGATTTATACCAACCAAAAGAGTTTAAAATACATTTTCACACAAAAAAACTCAACATGAGGCAAAGAATATGGTTCGAGTTACTCAAAGATTAAGATTGTTCAATACACTACAACCCAGGAAAGGAAAATAAGGTGGTAGATGCATTTTGTAGGAAAGATCATGGCCTTATGACTCAAATGAGGATTGAAAGAGACCATATATTCATATACCTGTTAAAGATGGATATGGGAATTGTTAAGGAAGGAGAAACATCTCTACTATTTCAAATGATTTCTAAACCATCTTTACTAGAGAAGATACAAAGCTCTCAATCTGATGATGAGAATCTGCATAAGAAAATTAATGCAGTTAAGGATGGGAGACTGGCTGACATCGTGTATGAAGAAGGAGTTCTGAAATTTGGGAAGAGCATATGTGTTCCATCGGTACCTTGGCTAAAAAGAGAACTATTATACGATGCTCATAGCTCAAATTTCTCTATACATCCAGGTAGAACCAATATGTATAGAGATCTGAAGGAATATTTTTGGTGGGGTAATATGAAGCAAGAAATTGGTGAATACGTGTCAAGATGTCTAGTTTTTCAACAAGTGAAGGTAGAGAGACAACATCTACAAGGAGAGATACAACCTATACCTATTCCTATGTGGAAGTTGGATAACATTACAATGGACTTTGTCAACGGACTACCAAGGACACCTAGAAGGAATGATGCAATATGGGTAATTGTTGATCGACTCACAAAATAAGCACATTTCATTCCTATAAGAGAGGATTTTCCACTTGACCGCTTGGAAAGACTTTATATTAATGATGTTGAAGACTTCATGGTGCACCTCTACAGATTGTTTCTGATCAAAATCCCTGGTTTACATCAAAATTCTGGAAAAGTCTCCAGAAAGCATTGAATACTGATCTTCGTATGAGTACTGCTTATCACCCCCAAACCAATGGGTAGTATGAATGGACTATTCCAACATTAGAAGACATGTTGAGGTCATGATCTCTTGAATTCCAATGTATGTGGGATCGATACTTTCCTTTGGTGGAATTTTCCTACAACAATATCTTCCATTCTAGTATTCAAATGGCTCCATATGAAGTATTATATGGAAAGAGATGTTGAACTCCAACTTGTTGGGATGATGTTGGTGAGAGGAAACTTATAGGCCTAAAACTTATTGAAGAGACCACGACAAAGGTGAAGAAGGTACAAGACCATATTAAAGTAGCCCAAAGTAGTCAGAGGAGTTATGCAGACAACCATAGAAAGGACTTGTAATTCAAAGTGTGAGATCATGTATTTCTAAAATTATCTTCATGGAAGGGTGTCTTAAGGTTTAGAAAGAAAGGGAAACTGAGCCCTAGATACATCAGATCCTTTGAAATTCTGGAAAGAATCGGAGCTGTACCTTACAGTTTAACGCTGCTACCAAATCTCTCCAAAGTTTATGATGTGTTCCACATGTCATTGTTAAATAAATACATTCCAAACCCAACACATTTACTCACATATGAAGAAATTCAAATGGAAACTGATTTTTCATACTGTGAAAATCCTATTGGGGTTCTTGACATAAGGGAGGAGGTATTGATAAATCGAACAACTCGCTTTGTAATGGTTCTTTGGAGAAACCAGAATATGGAAGAAGCAACATGGAAACCTGAGGATCTTATGAAAAAGAATCACCCACATCTTTTCGGTGAGTTTCATACATAAAATTTTGAGGATGAAATTTACGAAGGGGGGAATAATGTAGCACCCCAAACACTTCATTGTATGTCTCTCTTAAATACATTCTATTTATAGCCTATACTTCATGAATCACTGAGCCAATATGTAACGAAACATGGTTACCTATAGGAGATAACCATAACCCAGCCATTACACTAAAATTGTCAAACTCTGTGAATTGAATTTTAAAAATCTAACATACACTGTTGTGTTCAAGATGATATTTAGAGTCTGATAGAATTAACTTAATTTTCGGTGAATAGTAACCTACTCTTATGAATAGTAACCTACCCTTATTAATAGAAAATTACCCTTATGAATTGTAATATGACTCTTATTAATGGTATCTATTCCCTTGAATGAATAAATGAATTTAGGCGCCTTAAAAATGAAGATGAATATTTTAAGTGTTTATATTTTTCGATTAAATAATTGTTTTAATTAAATAGTTAATTAATCATATTTAGAAAATTATTTTAAAAAAATTTACTTCATGTTTGTATTCTACACATCGAATAATGTTTTAGGTGAATTTTTGGTATTTTTCTGAAAAACAATATTTTTTTAATAGTAAAATTTGATAATTCACAATAAATGCTAAATAATGGATTAATTATGTCATTGATGATGATATGATGATGGAAGACCAATTCGTTTGAAGTCAAATGCATATATTACTATTCTTGTTCATAGAATACTCACTATTTGTTGTCTTAAGAGGAAATAATAAATTAATTTTTATAATATTAAGAAAACTCCTCTCCCCTCCATGATATAAAGCACCCCTCACCCTCTCTTCCTCTCACACCACTCAAGCCTTGTGCCTTGCCAATATTCTGCCCAAGTATCTCTCCAAGATCCTCCCCCATGTCCCAAAACTCCTATAATCTTCAAAAGAAGAAAACCACTTCCCTTAAGAGGTTCTCAAAGGAGGAAGTCTCAAGAGGTAAATTCCTCTTCCCAATTCCTTCAATTCTTTTAAGTTCTTTTCTTTTTGTTTCCTTCCTCACTATAATAGCATGATAAATCCCGTAACATACATGTAATGGAATATTTTCATGATAATGGTATATTTCATTACCTTCTCTATTTTCCCCCACCATTTATTTGAATGAAATGAAAGCACAGTTTAAGATATGCTAATTTAGCACATTCAAGGACAACTATTTATCAATTTCTTTTATAATCATTAATTATGGTCCTGAAACCATTTTTGTTATGGTTGAACCAGATTATTATATATGTAGTATATCCTATTTTTAGTTCTGTAATCCTTTTTTACAAATGGTATTATGTTATAAAAAAAACATGTTCATTGTAATCAAACCCACTGTTTAGCCAAAACGATTGTCACTAAGGTTATATATATAATAATTCGACTTCACTCTAAGAAACCAAATTATATTTAAAACCATTTAATCCTATAAATTTTCATTAATATAATATAACTTAATTTCTATACAACCACATCCATCTTATAAATTTATAAGTACTTGAATATAAGTCAAAAGATCATTTAAATCCAAGTAAACAAATGATCTCGAACAATGAAATTGATCTTTATAACTAATAAAAAAGGCCATTAAGGAACTTAATAATGTTAAACCATATCAATTAAATGTTTATCAGGACTTTTAATTATTAATTAACTTAGCTAAATTTGATTATTCAGGTCATTAAGAACAAACAATAACACCTTCAAGCGTAACGTAAGGGATCCTCTCTCTCACTTTTGTTCAAGAATCTTCCCTATGTTGTGCCCCGTTATTTTGAATTCCTAATGATGGGATATGTTTTTTCACCTCTTCGATACTACCCTTGTGACATATAAATAATGTAATACCCCTTTACCTCACATTAATCCCTCTCAATAACACTTGTTACGATGCCGGAATGTTTTTAAGGGGTTTCTCATCTCACTTTCATTTTGGTGAGATTTTCATTGTTCGCCAATTATTTATTGTATGTGGTATATGTTTACTTACATTTGATATATAATAAAATTACTCTATTTATATTTATTTTATTTAATGATTTATTTTATGTTTATTAAGTTCTAGTCATATGATTCAACCGATTACATTGTGGTAAGTGACTTTGTCTCAACTACTATTTCATCGTGACTAACATTGTATTGTGCACCTAATAATCCTTAAGTGGTGTACCTAATTCCCATTTGAGATCAATTTTCTTTTGAAATTATATTTATGTTAAATATCCATAATCTCATATCATGGATATGATTGTTGTCTAAACCGTATACCATTTTACATACGGTGTTTATTTGGAAGGTTATTTTAATTATGGAAATATTAACGAATCTGTATACTCTACTCTATAAGGATATTGAAAAGGCATATTGATATTGTATTGAATAAATGTATAAAGAATTATTGGGACATGAACTTTTCGGTGGGGCCCGCTACAAACCCTCGATTCATTGGTAGGTCTCATGAGTCAAATCAGTTGGCAACAAACCCTTCAAGTTTGTTTCCAAAAATCCGATGTGTTTCTACCCACAAAACTAAACCGATTTAACAGTATTATGGTTTCATGTTCTAGATACATGACTTCAAATTAAAAAAAATCTTTATTCATTATCAGTTATTATTAGTATCCATGAGATTATCACTATGACAAAATCTATGGATGCAGTTTCATTCTTAGTTTATGAATTGAATTCGTTATTCATTTATTCACTTTTCCATATTGATTATGTCAGATTGATTGTGATTCACTTATTATTGTACTCATGATTATACTACTTGTAACCCTTACTAAGAATCTGAGCTCACCACTTTCATTGATTACTTTCAATAGGTGACAAAGAGGAGATCATTTATTGAGTTCTTGTGGATGCAATTTTTAGTTTTCGTTATGTATTATATTTTGTAAACTTTTCCAATGTAATTTGAGTAAAATATATTTATCTAGTTTCCTCAAGACTGCTAAACTGATCATTCCTTCGGTATTTTTATTTCTTCTTATCATTCCAATATCACAAGTAATGCACCGGCTCTAGCCTAGAGGGGTTGGGGTGTTACAGTGCGGGCCAATCTGATCAAGGCCTGGACCATCCACCGCTCTTTTATATTGTTTTTTCGTTGTGGTAGACCAAGAAACATGGTGGAAAGGAATTTTTGGGGGATTCATAGTGATGGTGGTGACACGAGAGGCTTATAGGCTCCAATGGGATGGAAAACAGACCACTAGAGCATCTCTGGTGGCCCATAGAAAGTGTCATCGTCGCGGCACCACTAGTGCTGCAGTGGAAAGAGGTTGCCGACTCTCATCGGCCACATGGATAAGGAAAAGCCTCCCATGCCACTCAGTGGATGCACAAAAAATTCATCCTTCTACTCGCCATTTCAAGAGATGAGGTGGAGCCCTACTGGTGTCACTAATTGAGAGAACCAGATGCCCCACGTCCGATCCAGTGCAACCGGCCCACACCACGTAGGTTGGGTTCTCCAGGAAGGTCGGACCCTCCTGTCGGGCTGGACCAGTTAGCAGGGTCAGACCATTTCTAGCCGATTCAGACCCATGCCATTTAATCCAAACCCACTGTCCCAATGGGCCAGTCGTCCAGAAACCTCACAAGACCCGATCAGACTTGTTTTACTAAAATGGTTGTAACTTATAGACCGAGCATCTTATTAATGCCTACTATATGGCGTGAGGACCCTTGCGGTGAGAAAATCATTTTGAGACACTCCACCTATGTTTTGGAAGAATTTGGAGTATTTTGAGGTTGGATCAGACTCGAATCAAACTAATCCCAATTTTCCTTTTTTCATATATCTTACAGATCGGGCGTCCGATTGACACATAGTATGTCACGTTGGAACCCTTACGTCAAGAAGGTATTAATGTTACTTATAATTGGGACTTTGTGGAGGTTAAGTTATGACTGATGGCTTTAGGATTAGATCCTCTAATAATAAAGAATGCTATGTGAGGGAATCTAGTGGATGATAGTGACGTGATGAAGGAATAACGATCATCTGTTGGTCAGCACTTAGCAATCCTATTTGGGTATGCAATTAGTGAACCTCTATGGTTCAGTACATAGTGATCCTCTATGGGTCGGCACATAGAGATACTCTATGGGCTAGCACCTAGCTATCCTCCATGGGCCAGCATGTAGTGATCCTCCATGGGTCGTCACCTAGTGATCCTCTATGGGTCAACACCTAGTGATCTTCTATAGTTTAGCACCAAGTGACCCTGTGTAGTCTAGTAGAAAAAGCATCTTGACAAAATTATATTATCTAGATTTATGAATAATCATCCTTATTCTTGTCCTTAAAGTTTTATACCTGGTGTGAGTTGTCTTTTATTTTGTGCCCTATGATTGAGATCATGCTTTGTGGTTTTTCATTTTGGAATTATAAGATACCTTTGGGGGTCTTATGGTACTACTGAGTATTATTATACTCAACCCTACATGGGATTCACCCAAAACATCTTATGTCTTCTGTAGACGACAGACTGTTTGACTGAGACTTTGGAGAGTTAGGGAAAGACGGTACACAGAGGTAACCAATAGATGTGTCAAGATAAAATGAAGAGTTGTACTTACCCTTCAGGTAGGATCCATGGTGGACAATCTATTAATCTTGTTTTTTTCTTTTTTGAAATACTAATCTTTCAGTTGGGCTTGTATACTAGGCCCTTTTCTTTTAATACTTACTTTTACTCTCAGGGATGGTTTTTTGTGGTAGTTGTACCATTAATTTTTTGCATTGTTATTATTGTGTGTAGTGTTCCCTATCAGTGTGTTTACAGGTTAAAATTAAATGCCTTCACTTTTGGTTTTTTTCCTTTCCTGTGCAAGTAACCTACCCCTTACCTATGGAAGGTGGTCTTGTGGAAGTCATGACATGGGCACTGGGGAATGGGTCATGACAAAGTGATATCAAAGGGCTCATTTCTACTAGAAGAAATATGACTCTGTATTAATTTAAATGAGGCAATAACGTTAAGTGTCTTGAGTTCAAATTTTAGTCCAGGGAGTCCAGTGTTGGTGTGGTGGTCAACGTATCCATACCCCAAGACCCTAAATTCTGATTTATGACTTGGTACATTAAAAAAAATTTCATGTGTTTTGGAAATGTTTTTCTTTTGATCTGTTTTGATAAATCTCTCCAAGTATAAATTATTTGAAATGGTGCATCTGTTTCTTTATAGGATACCTCCAACAAGATAGCTATCCAGGATTCTAGAGAGAGATCTTGATGAGGGCCCACTAATCAATGAGGCATCCGTGTAGGTCCCTCTTATAGAGACAGAACTTTTGGGTGGTGTACCAGCAACACCACCACCCGTAGGGTAGTATTTTCCACCAACTACACTAACGAATAGTGCATGCCAACTAAAAATGTTTCACGAGTTCTAGAGATAGAGTCCACTGAGGTTTCAAGGAGATAAAATCCACAAGAAGTTGAGGACAGGATGGAGGCTGCGGCACAAGTTTTTCACTTGGTTGAGATGCCATCATAGTTTCCAGGAGCTAAGGTCAATACTAACATGTTCACCCATCTTGAGGCTACTAGAAGAGTTCATTGGGTATGTTGTCTGCCGCGAAGCATCAAGGAATGGACTGGGATGTTTCATGATGCAAGAGCAAGTGTTGATGGCGTACGACTCATGATAGGTGAGGCAACATGAGCAGAACTTCGCGACCCATGACCTGAAGTAAGTGGCAGTAGACTTTGCGTTGAATATGTGGTGGCACTGCGGGATGGGTGAATGGTTTAATGTTTTTTATGACCACAAGATTCTCATGTATATATTCACATAAGGACTTGAAGATTATATAGTGACGATGGTTGGATTTCCTTCAAAACTATGACTTTTAGGTAGTCTACACTCATAGGATGGTGAACGTAGTAGCAGACGCACTTAGTAGGAGGTCAGGTCTCCAGCTACAGAGTGAGTTGATAGGGAATCTATCCACGTTATAGATATCCTTTGTAGATAGTAATAGATTAGCATAAATCTAGCCTCTTACTGACAATCCCCCACTCCATCAGCAAGTTTGGGAGGCGCGACTTGGGGATGATAATTGTGAGGACCGACGTACTCAAATATCCTCAGGATAAGCTTCTGATATATTTTCGATTGGTGAGGATTATGTCATCCTTTTTAGTGGATTCACTATGGTACCGGTGATGATTTTGTAGGAGGCATTGAGGGATTCCGAAAAATCCTCTTTGGTGGTACACCCTAGTGTAGAAAAGATATACCAGGATCACTAAAGTCATTACTAGTGTCCAGGGATGAAGAAATCAGTGGTGGAGTCTGTTTCATGATGCCTAACTTGTTAGCAAATAAAGGCAAAGCATCAAGTTTCATCCGAATTAGCACAACCACTAGACGTACTAGAATGGAAGTGGGATGATATCTCTATGGACATCTTGAATGGGTTACTCCACACTCCTATGGACCAAAACTCTATCTGGGTGATCTTGGACCGACTCACCATGTTCGCCCATTTTCAACCCATCTGAGAGAAGGGTTCAGTAGAGGGCTTAGGACACCTCAATGTGAATGAGATAGTACGGATTCATTGGATACCATTGATGATCATTTAAGATCATGATGATCATTTTACATACTAATTATGGAAGGGATTATAGTAGGCGTTCGAGATTTAGCTACACATGAGCACCGCCTTTCACCCTCAGACAGATGGTCAGATGAAGCAGACCATACAGACACTTGAGGACATGCTTCGTGCTTGCATCCTTGACTTTGGACATAGTTGTGAGGACCACCTGCCACTGGTAGAGTTCTCATACAACAACATATATCACTCCACCATTCAAATTTCATCATTTGAGGCCTTGTAGAGATGACCATGCAGATCACCTCTATGCTGCACAGACCTAGGGGAGTCTACACTTATGGGTCCTGAGTTGGTATGGGCAACCACATAAGAAGGTGAATATCATCCAAGAGAGGATTAAGACTACAAATAATAAGTATAAGTCTTATACTGATAAGAGACAGAGACCCATGGAGTTCAAAGAGAGATACTATGCCTTCCTACAGGTCTCACCTTGATGAGGAATTTAGATATTTGGATAGGGCAGAAATATATATGTGAGGTTCATCAGACCTTTTTAGTTCCTGGGCTGATTTGGAGGGGTTTCATACCTCCAATATCTTCCCCCACATATTCACAAGGTGAATATTGTTTTCCATGATTCGTAGCACACACCATCAACTAGGGTGAGTTGGACATTGATGGTGGGGAAATGTTTGTGTCGATCCCAATGGAGATAGAGGATAGACATGAGAGGGTTGCACAGGGTGGTTTATTCCTCTGGTGTGTGTTTAGTGGTAGCATGGGAATCTCAAGAAGATCACATGGGAGCGGGAGGCTCAGATTTCTACTCAGTACACCCATATGTTTGATTAGTTTTGTATTGGATTTTGGAGAGATAAATCCATAAGGTGAGGAGAATGTAAGGACCTAGAAAGTCTGTATAATTTTTTTAATTATATGGAATTATTTAGAGACTTTGAAATACGACCGAAGAAGATTCTGGGGCCCTATAGATCCTATAACGGAGTTTTGAAATTTTTTTATGGTACATTCAATAAATGTACGAGTGGGATTTTTTATCTTCGGAACCAGTGCTCAGATTAAAAATCTGAGGGAACAATTGAATTCAGAGAACTGGTATTCACTTAGGTGAAAATTAACTTCGACTGGAAAGGGTCTTACAGAAAAGTTATATTTTGAACTTTTAATAAAAATAATAATGTAACTCCTTGATTTATTTTATTGTTTTCTTCAACCGTTGAGTGACGGTTGGAAAAACTGCAGCTTAACGAGGAGCATTAATTTAGGGTCATTTAATGAATCATTTCTTTTGTTGTAAAACCACACCACTCGTTTAATTAATGGTTAATTAATTATTGTTTATTAAAGAACCACATTAATGAACACAATGTCAAGATATAATCTTTTTATTATTTCTTATATTATAGAATTAATGAATGAACGTGGGAGAAACCTCTAACATAACGTCGGAGACATCACCCTCCAACTAAGAATGGATAATGAACATCAGTCATTGGATGATCTGATCTAAATATTGACCAATGATGACGAATTCCAATGAACGTGGAACATAAACAAACACAAAATTCCCCCTCATCCACAACTGATTCAACTGAACACAGGTATGTATTTAATTTCTCTAACTATTTAATGATTCCACTTATCTCATTCTTGAAGTATAAAAAGAACATGGATCAACTGACTAATGGGTTGATCTGGGACTCATTCATTCTTTCAAGTTGTTTTAGAGGGGTTTTAATATAGATATTTTCTTATTCAATTGGGTTATTTATATCCCCCCATGATAAAATGCTAATGCAAAGGGTGTGGTCCAATCAGAACCAGACCCAAACCCTCTACTACTCTTGGATATTGTGCATTCTTCTTCGGAGATAGAGCAAGGTGGTAGAAAGGAAATTATGTAGGCTCCGTAGTGAAGGTGGTGACCCAAGAATCCCATATGTGTATACAAGATAGAAAAAGGACCACCAGAGCATCTCTGGTGGCCCACAAAAGAAGTCATTATTGTGGCACCAACGGTGTGGCGACGCCGGCGACCGTTGCCAGTTGTCGCATGGAAGAGGCGGTGCCCATAGGCATCGTAGTTTCAAGAGGCAGCCAGCTGTCATCGGAAATGTGGAAGAGGAACATCCCACTCGGAAGATATGAAAAATGGTCAGCCTCCTACAGGTTGTTTCAGGAGACAGGGCGACACCCCACATCTGGTCTAGCGCAACTGGCCTACACCGCACGGGCTGCGTTCTCCATTCGGGCCAGACCCTCCTGTCATGACTAACCAAATCTAGCTAGGATAAATGATCACCAAACCCTAGGGTCACGTCAGATTGGTCTGACCGTCTTGGGTCGGTTCAGTCCGACCAGGTCGGATCAGACCCGAACCCCACCGGGTCCATTTAACTTAAACGACTATAACTTGAAGACCGTGCATCCAATTGATGGGTCGTTTATGGAATGAGGACCCTTGTGATGAGACAACCCTATTGAGATACTCCACTTGAGTTTTGTTAAAAATTGGAGTATGGATGGGTTGGATCAGACTCGAATCCAATCGGGCCTTATTTAACTTTTTTCCTACCTCTTACAGGTTGGGTGTCTGATTGACGCATCATCTGTTATGTTGGAACCCTTATGAAAAGACAATACATGGGGTTATTTCTATGTGGGACTTCATGGTGATTGTGGTATGACTGATGGATTCATGAGTGAATCTTCCAGAAATCAAGCATGATAAATGAGGGAATCTAGTGACTGGATTTGACGTGATGAAAGAATAGTGATCCTTTGTGGGTTAACACTTGGAGATACTCTATGGATCAGCATATAGTGATCCTCTGTAGGTCAGCACTTAGTTTTCCTCTATGGGTCAACACATAGAGATCCAATGTGGGTTATCACCTACTGATCCTTCATGGGTCATCTTGTAGCAATCCTCTGTGGGGAAGAACCTAGAGATCCTCTGTGGGTCAGCACCTAGAAATCTTCTATCAGTCAGCACCTAGGGACCATGTGAGGTCCAGTAGTAATATCCTCTTGACTGAATAAGATAATCTATCTTTATGAATAATCACCTTCATTCATATCGTTAATTTTGAATACCTGGTGTGAGCTATCTTTTACTTTTTTTCTTGTGATTGAGATCACGTATTGTGGTTTTCCCTTGTAAAATTCTGAGATACCTTTGGGGGAATCAGGGTACCTACTGAGTATTATTATACTCACCCCTACACAGGCTTCACCCGCACCTTGTTGTGTCTTTTGTACATGATTGACATCTTCACTGAGACTTTGGAGAGCCAGTGTTTGACGGTACATGGAGGTGACCGATTGACGTGTTGAACTTCAATGATGAGCTCTTCCTACCATTCATGAAGGATCCTTGGCATAAAATCTCTAGATATTTCCTTTTTCCTTTTTTGTACTACTCTTTATTTTGGGATTGTGAACTATCCCCTTTAATTTCAATGCTTACTTTTACTCTCAGTGGTGTTTTTTAGTGGTGGTTTTACTTTTCCTTTTCTGTTGTGTTCGGCTTGTATGCAGTGTGACCAATCTTTATGTGTATAGGTTTAAAGTAAATTCATTCCCTTGTTGGTTTTATCCTTTCCAATTCTAGTCACCATCCCCTAGCCTATTCAAGGTGGGCTTTGGGTAGTCATAGCATAGACCCCAAGGAATGGGTCATGATAATAAGATGATCATTTATTGGATGTCATGTATCTAGAAGATAAACCATAATACCATCAAGAAAATTTATGAATATGGGAAGAAACAAATCTAATTATATTTTTAAAATAATCATGAAGGGTTCTTTGCCAACTATTTTGTCTCATGAGACCTTTTTATGCATCGAGGGGCTATAACATGCCCATCTTGTCACTACAAGTCCAAAGAATAATTCATATACATGTATAGTTCATGAAAAATAGGACTTATCAAAATACCAGTACTGAGTAGATTATTTAACAATGGATGTTGACATATATAAATAAACTTTCAAATGATACCATTGAAAAGTTCTTGGGAATTATAAAAACATTTTGAAGTGTCCCTTACCACTTTGAAACATATCAATCATAATCCATTGGAAGTAATAACATTAAAAGAAACATTGAATATAAAAAGAATAATAAGACTAATGATATGATATATCAATGGTAGTACATACACCACACACATGGACTAAGTGCTGAGCAAGTCATATATCTCCCAGAAGTAAAAATGAGATAAGAAAAACCCCTTTTACTTAAAAAAAGGTTTATTTGGGTAAAAAAATTTATTTTGTCATAAAATAGTATTTTACACATATATATCCCAAAAAATAAAATTTAATTAAAATGAAATTATTTTTCAGACATCAATGATATCAAGCATGTAAAAATATTTTTTAAGAAACAGTAGAATTGAGCCTCTTTAGTGTATTTAAAAAAAATATTATAGAGTCATTCAAATGAAAAAAATGAATTAATGTTTATATAAAACTTAAAATGAAAAAAATAGTTATTCATGATAGAATATGATATTTTAGAAATATATTGTTACTTGAAAACAAATTATGGAAGGTACTTGAATATGGGTATGAAACTGGGAGGTTCCCCTTTATCGAGCCTACTTATTAGGAGGAATTGAAAAGGAGGCCTTCTAAAACATGCATTACTGACAAAATAAAAATGAAATATTAAAGATACATGGTTATCTATAATTTAAAAATAATTTATAAGATATATATATATAATAAATGAAGGATTACATTTGTGTAAATAGAGATAAATCATAATCTGGATAAAAAATAGAGGTCTGAGATGAATCCCTTACCACTTAGAAAATGGTCAAACTGTACGCCCCTTAGAATTAATGATAATCAAATGAAACATTTAAAAAATTAATTTAGACTCATACTAAGATACATAAATTTGAATTATACAAACACCCTATACATGAAAAATGTGTGGATATGAAATATCTAACAGAAATAAAAGTGGGATGTGAAACCCCTTACCTTAGTCTGAATGTGTTCTTCACATGATCATAGTGTAATTTATAATCATATTAAATCCCATAATTAATTAATTAATAACCTTTTATATATTTATTTTATTTAGTATAATTTTATTAAGTTCATTTACTTTCTTTTTGATGATTTACAAGATACAATTTTATCATTTAGAAACATTTATTTCTTTGGTTTTCATGATATGTTTACTTGTATATATATATGGAAAAGAAATTAAAAGGTGAATAGTTTTACATAATTGAAATAAAATGTTATTTATGAACTTAAAAAATATAAAATATTTTATATTTTATTTGTTTATATGGTATGAGGATTGATCATTAGAGAAAATGTTAGTGATAATTATCTAGATTATTTCAGCTTTTAACGATTATCACGAACTAGTTTTTTTATTAACTAATATTGTGCATATATACTGGTTTCAAAACATTTAATAATAAGTAATATAGATAATATAATATTTTGTAACCATAAAATTTTTTTTATTACCAGTGTTGAATTTGTAATTGAAAAAAACATATCATCTATGAAGGTAGTAAATCGGCACATTACGAATGATGTTTTCATTTTAAGCATAAAAATAATAGTATAAGAGGCATGATGGTGGATTTTTCATTGTCATAATAAAATTTTGTTATATATAAGAAATTATATTTATAATTCATGTTTAGATAGATACATTGAGGGAAATATAATAAAAAAATAAAATGAAATAAATTGAAAGGGAAGGACTAAGGGTTTTAGCTTTTGAATTCTTTTCTAAGAAAACCTCCTTAAGGGACATGGGTTTGGGATGTTATTGAGACCAAAGGATCCATATGTGTGGTGATACATGGGAAGTTTAGAGGTAGAAATTTTACAAGATTTGAGGCTTTAGTGGAGTGGGGAGAAGAGGTGGTGAGGGGTGGTATTTATAGTTCTGGAGAGGGGTGTTTTTTTATCATTATATTCATTATTTATTTCTTTTTCCCAAGGAAAGAATTAGTAATTTTTATTGTAACTAAATGTAGTAACTATTGAATGTTACATTTAAAAATTGGAACTTAAATCGGTCATACATCATTTATGACACAATAATTCATGTATTTAGTTTATATTGTAAATCACTATATTTTACCATTCACAAAAAATTCAACTATTTTAAAAAAATCCCAAAAAACACCATAACCATATTTATATGGATAGAATTAAAAATGAAACACTAATTTTTGAAATTTATTTTCAAAATTTTGCTAAATTTAATTTTTAAATAAAATCAACATTTACTTGAAAAATACAAAATTTTAAATTATAAGTAATTTAATGACACTTTAATAATAAAATAAGTTATCATAAAATTATCTAATAATAATAAGAAAAAAAATTAATTTATGAATATATTTTTTAATAATAAATTTTCATTTAAGTCATTCAATTATTTATAAAATTTTAAATAAACATATAGGTCATACAAAAATACTAATACTTAAATTATGATATTTAAAATCATTATTTACTTTTTCATTGATATAAATATATAATATTTTCATTTATGAAATACCTAATTTATTTATACATTCATAGGCAAGATCTCATTCAGATCATAAATATAATTTTAATGTAACAAAACTGTTTGTTTTATAAAAATTAGTACTTTTCACTATTCATTGTAAAATAAATATTTTCAAAATAATACCACAATTTCACCCTATAAAAATTTTAATATTACACATTTAAAAATGAAGTTTATTTTATTCAATAAAATTTAAAAAAATGTAAAAAATAATTTTTAACTCTTGTGCACCATTAAAATGTGGTAGATATTCCGTTAGAACGATATTGCCTTTTAATTCATAAAATTTGATTGAATCTTATCTTATTCCTATAAAATTGTTTTGATGAATGTAGAAACATTTGATTAAATAGGTAATAACTATGATTTTTAATTTTTTTAATACTACTTATCCAACAAATTTAACAACTAGGTTATAAAGCTCATTTTAAAATAAAGATATTTAATTTTATATAATTGTTCTCTTAAACATGGCATTGTGTAAAACCTATATTACTGAAAAAATTAAATTTAAAAATTGACTGAAAATAAAATATTAGTGTGATACATTCTACCCTAATTTTTTAAATTTCTCCCATTTAATTTAAAGTTGTACATCAATGTATAAGGTTGATACACGGAAATTCCTTTTTATGAAACCCTCAATGGAAATGGGGTAAATAAAACATCCACTTTATAAAGAGAAATGAAATATATAGATAAAAGTAAGAAAGGGAAGTAGAGGGAAACTATGAAAAATATAGGTATAGTGAATAAGTGAAAAAAAATATTTTCTAACATTTTATAATTATGGTATTAAACATCGTGGTATATACTTATGAGGAAAATGAGTTTTCTTCATGTGTGGAGAAAAGGGTCGCCATGCTCATAATTTGAAGAGAAGGAAATAATTTTACAATATTAATTTCTTCATTTGTATGGATATGATACACTATGAAAATGATTTTCCCAAGTATCAAGGAATTATATCTCATTAAAAAGTAAAGGGACAAATGTCAAGCTTATTTTTTTACTAAACTATATGTGGAATAATTATTGTATTTCTGATTTTGGATTCGAGAATTATGTTCTGATTTTTTATATGAATTTTGAGATATATAAGCATTGTACTACATAGATGTTTCTTTATGGATTTAGAAGAAATGATGTTTTCATTAATGGTTTATGTTGTGAAAGAATTCAAATATTTGGTATGTGGGATTAAGAGATACATTATATGGTCAATCTTATGTTAAGTTGATTTTAGAAATTTAGTGACCATCCTTCTAATTTTTTGGTCATTCAATGTGGATATACTTTTTTATAGGAGTATTAAGATTAACTACTTTTGGAATGGATCAAGATAAACATCGGAAAGTATTCTTCTTTGATAAAATATGTTAGCCTTCTTCATTTTAGTAAACATTTAATGGTTGAGGGAGTGACTTTAGAACCATATAATTTATTAAATGTTCTTCAAGGGTGTAAAATTCATTTTGAACATTCATTTCTAGGTGTAAGGGATGAATAGAAAATATATTGGAGAAGGAACAAAGAATGAAATGATTATTGTCAAATGGAAAGTAAGGAAGTAATTTTCTTTATCTCATGTGTCTATCAGAATATTAAAAAAAATCCCTCATCTCTTGGTAAAGTATTCTGGAACAAAACACATTATCTCTTTAATTTTATTACTGATTAATCAATAGTCTTTTAACCAATTTTAAATTAATGGCTTTGTGATGGTTTACATTCTAGTGACCATGTTCTCTTTCACTCTCTATAAGAACTTGAGGGTTAGATTATTCTTTTATTTTCCCATTTTAACATTTTACTTCTGTTATCATATTTTAATAACTTGTTTTTTTTAAACCACTCCATTTTCCATTCCCTCTTATCAAGAGGATATTTTATTAACCCTACTTCTAAGGTGGGTTTTCCTCAAAATAATTTTGATGTATAATCCATTGAATTTTATAGTACAATTTCAAATTGTGAGGACACATTTTATTGAATTAGGGGAGAATGTAAAACCTTAATATTTAATGGTATGTCTCATTTTAAATTTAATTTCTTCGACAACATAGGTTCTACACAACACCAAGCTTAAGAGACCATAAACATACAATTAAATATCATTATTTTTAAATGACTGGTATATCCTAGATGTTAAATTTGTGGGAATTAATAATATTAACCAAATTATGAAATTTATATATTATATTTTATCATAAATTTTTTTTATACTCGTCCAAATTATTTTTTTCGCATAATATAATATTCAATCCAATTTTACTCATTAAAATTATATTTTTCTAAAGGCATTTGTACCAACTTTTAATGGAATTCCTTTTTGAAAAAGAAATTTTTAATCATTCATATATTCTATTGAAAAAAATGAACTTCATTTTCAAAAGAGGAATGTAAAAATTATCATTGGTTGAAATATTGGTATTTTCTAAAAATATTTATTTTCCAATGAATAGCCAAAATTGAATTTTTTAATAAAACTCTATATTTTTTCTACTAATAGAATATTTATGATTTTAATTAGTTCTCACCTAGGAAACTATAATTAATCTTTTGCAATGTCATAAATTAAAATATAATATATTTATAACATGTAATCAGTAAATAAAGGTTTTAAAATTGAAATATTAAGTATTGGTATGTGAGACGTAAATGAAAATCTAATATTTTATAATTAATATAAATACATAAAATAAAATTTATTTTCAAAATATATATATTCATAAATTAATTTTTTGTTTTCGTATTATTATGATATAATTTTATGAGACCTTACTTATTTTTTAAAACTGTAGTAAAATAACTTATAATTTAAATATTGTAATTTTTTGAGTAAATAATCATTTTAATTAAAAATTAAATATGTCATATTTAGAAAAATTATTTTGTTAAAATATGTTAATTGTTTTAATTTTACAAATCAATAATTTTTATGGTGAATTTTTTGATTTTTTAATATAGTTGAATTTATGGTGAATAGAAAAATACTTTAATTTACGATATCAGAAAAATACCTGAATTATTGAGTGATAGATTATGTATGGATGATGTACTCAAAATTATATCAAAATCACATGCACTAGTTACTATATTTAGTCAAAATAATCATCACTATTTCTTGTATTAATAAAAATGACAAAATAATGAATACAATAATAAAAAACATCCCTCTTCGGCACTATAAACACCACCCCTCACCACATCTTCTCCTAACTCCACCAAGGCCTTGAATATTTTCAAATTTCTACCCATCCTCTTCCCAAGCCCCCACACACGTCAATAAGCCTTTGGTATCAATAAAATATCAATCCCAATCATCATAAGGAGGTTCTTGAGGATAATAATTCAAGAGGAAAACCATTAATCATTCACTTTTTTATTTTATTTTCATTTTTTATCCTACCATCACATTCTTTTCCCAAAACACACATGATAAATCTAGATTATTGAAACATTGAATATTGTAAAATTCATTATTTCTCTAGAAATTATGAGAATGGTTTTCTTTTTCTCTGCACATGAAGAAAACTTCTTTTCCTCTTATATATATACCAAGGTGTTTCCTTCCAAAATGATCATATATGGTAAAACACTTATTTTAATTTTATATTTTACTGTAATCTTTCTAGATTCCCTATTCATCAATTACATCCCACTTTATAAATAAGACTTTTATAATTCTTTCTTCTTCTTATTATATCATTATATTATCTCTTCATATGATGATAACTTTTGAGAGACTAGTTCCCTAAAAAATACTTGAATAAACCCATCAAATAAATAATCATTCTTAATATTTGGATCAATAACATTGATGTGGTTCAAATTCCTTCATTTAATCATCATTTTAATACATTTAAATATAGTATATTAAATTATAACATTATGAAAAATAATTTATAATCCCAGAACTATAGAAATACATAATAGAAATAGAAAACATTACATGTAGCTATTATCATAATAATAAACACGGTTTCTCTAGTAAAATATTCAATTTTAAATGCTCTATAATAGTTTATAAATGGAATGTGAATCGACCTAAGAATCTCCCCAAGGAGTGTAAAACCCATCCAGAAATAAGGCACATTTTTGTGTACCAGGTTAGGTAGAGTCAGGATAGATGCACCTTGTCCAAGTTGTTACCCCTAAGTACATATGTTCTAGAACCACGTCCATGTGTAGTGTCCATAAAAGATGTATTTATAGGAATACCCAAATAATATCTACATTACCAAAAATATATGATGTTATTATATTATTATCCTCAAAGTTTATCTTACAGTTATATCCATTAAACTCTATTTCCTAAATCTACTTCCCTAGGTTTCTACAAAATTTTCTCTAATACCAACTATACCAACCCCAACCTCAGTATCCAAGAGATAGTGGTCATTTTATTAAAATGGAATAGATATAATAGATCACATTACCAAGGATTGGTCAGTTTATTACGCATAAAGAAACCATATGCAGACATGTTACCCTAATTACATTGGTAAATAAACATAGAACATAACAATGGAAAAATAACTACTTCCTTGACTCATATTCTATGATTTCATCTTCACAACGTAAGGAAGAAAAAACAAATAAAAGGGTGTTCTCAAAAGCTAAATAAGGTTCATATAAAACAATAATAAGTGAAGTAAATTCATAATGGAATAAAAATTATGGAAATGTAAATAATCTAAAAAACCCATTCCATAAGTAAACTGAGAATGAAAATTCATCCATAGATTTGGTTATTGGGGAAATCCACAGGATAATAACAATAGATTACTCAATGAATGAAATGTTTAAATATTTGATACCATGAATCTAGAATCGGAATGATAATACCATCTAGTTAGTTTAATTATGTTTGTATAAATTGGTCTGTATCTATATAGAAACAAACTCAAATGGTTTTTCACTAACTGTTTTGTCTCATGAGACATGTCTATGTATCGAGGGGTTATAACGGGCACCAACGATCACTACAAGTCCAAGTAATTCTTCATAAAAATATCCATTTCATGAAAAATATGAATTATCAAAATATTCATAAAAGTGTAATATTAAAAAATTATGTTTATATATATTAAGATACTTTTGAATGTGACCATTGAAAACTTCTTGAGGATAATAATCGTTAAACATTTCAATGTCCCATAGCACATTGGAATATTTAAATCAAAATCAGTATAAAGGAATTACATTAAATGAAACCTAAAATGTCACTATAATGATAATAATATTAATATGATATATGAAGGGTTTTATATACACTGAACACAAGGAATAAATAGTGAAAATTCATATATCACTCATAAGTAAAAAATGAAACAAGAAAACCCCTTTTACATTGGAAAAGAGTATTTTTTGTTAAAATCATTTATATTTGTCATAAAATCCAATTTTAGATATGTATATCCTATAAAATAAAAGTATTTGATAAATAAATTATGTTTTAGGCATAAATGATATCCAACATGTAAAACATATTTCAAAGAAACATTAGAATTGAGACTCTTTAGTGTGTTTTAAGGAAAATATTAAAGTGTCCTTAAAATAGAAAAATGTATTTGTTTTTATAAAACCAAAAATGAAAAAATACTTTTTAATGATAAATTTATTTATTATATAAAAATATCGATTGATTAAAACAAATTATGGATAGTACATGAAAATGGGTAAGAAATTAGGACGTTCCCTTTAATCGAGATTGCTTTTTGGGAGGAATTGAAAATCATAGCTTTTAAAACATGAATAAACCATTAAAAATGAAATTTCTGGGAAAGATGTTTTTAGAAAATATATACATAATTTATAAGAATTATATAAAATTAATTAAGTATTACATTAGAGTAGAGTTAGAGAAAGCATAACCTGGATTTCAGGGAGAATCCCTTACCACCTTGTAAACACTCAAACTTTATACCCCAAAGAATTAATAATAACAAAATATATAAATTAATACTATGAAAATATTTTCAAGTTATTATATATATATATATATGGGATGTATACATACACCACACACAATATATGGTGGAGAATAAGGAATATCTCATAGAAATAAAAGTGAATTGAGAAACCACTTAACATATGTCTGAATGTGTTCTACGCTTGATCTAAAAGTCTTGGATAATCAGATTACATACATCAATTAGTTAATTAAGAACCTTTTATAAATGAATTTTTTTTATTCTTATTTTATTAAGTAATTTTATTGCCTTTTTGAGTTATATTATACAATTTTATCTTTCTGATGTGTTCGTTTGCTTGATTTTTATTATCGGTTTACATGTATACGTGTATGGAATATCATGTAAAATGATAATCATTTTCCAGAATTGAAATTATCGTTTATTAATGAGAAGAAAATAGTATAAAATTGTTATATATTTCACTCATTTATATATTTTGGGGATGAATAACTAGATAAAACGTTAGTGATATTCATTTATATTTTTTTTGCATTTTTCAATCATTATGAACTAGTATTTTTATTAATTAATATTATGCACACATACAGGTTATAGAACATTAAATAAGTTTTAATACATATATTTTAATCTATTTTAACCATAAATTTTATATGACCATATTTTAATGTGAAATTGAAAAACGAGAACATGTCATCCATAAATATGGTAAATCAGCACATCACGGAAAACCTTTTCATTTTTAGAATAAAAGGAAGAGTAGAAGATAATTTATTCTTTATTCTCTATTGAAATAATAAAATTATAGTATATATAATATAATATATTTATCATTAATTTTTTTAAAGAGAATTTGAGGGGAGGATAATACACGAAAAAATCGAAGAAAACAAAAGGAAAGGATTAAGGATTTTTCCTCTTGAAATATTCTCCTTGATAACCTCTTTAAGGGAATTTGGTTTTTCATTTTATTGAGAAAAAAATGCATATATATTTGGTAGAGAGACTCGAGAAGAGGACTGGGTTGATATTGGAAAATATTCTATGCTATCATGGTGTGTGGAGAAGAGTTGGTCAGGGTGGTATTTAAATTGGAGGAGATAGGTGTTTTAGATAATTCTATTCATTAATTTTATTATTTTTGTTGAATATAAGAATTAGTGATGATTCATGTAAGTAAATATAGTAACTAGTGAGTGTTAGTTCTGAAAAATGGTTTTTATATCTTCTATACAACATCTATGGCTCAATAATTCATTATTTAACTTATATTGGAAATTACTCTATTACCCTATTCACCAAATATTCAACTATTTTAGAAAACTCTCTAAAATTATCCATAAAATTTTTTTATGTATAGAATTAAAAACTTAACTCAATTTTATGGAATCAATATTCTAAACATGAGATATTTAATATTTAATTAAAATCATCACATACTTGAAAAATCCCAATTTTTTAATTATAACTGATTTTATAATGCATTGAAAAAATAACTAAGGAATATTAACAACACCTTATAATCATAAGATGAAAAAATATTAGTTTATGAATCTTTTTTAAAAATAAATTTTCTTTTAAATCGTTAAATTAATTATAATATTTTAAATAAACCTTTAATTCTAAAAAAATCACTATACTTAATTTATCATTTCTAGAACATTTATTCACTTTTTCCATGATATAAATATATTTTATTTTCATTTATCAAATACCAAAATTTTATTTATAAATTCAGATGTCAGATCTAATTCAAATCATAAATATACTTTTAATATTAAAAATAGAAGAGTTTAATAAAAAATTCTATTTCTCACTAATCATTTGAAAATAGATATTTTGGGAAAAATAAATAAATTTAAACCTAAGATAATTTTGAAATTTAACTTTTAAGTTTTCTTATATTTTTCAATAAAATATATAAATCTGTCAAAATTTAATTTTAAAATAATTTTTCCATTTAAATGCGTTCAATTGCCTTTGTAAAATTGTATCCTTTTATGCGTAAAATTAGATTCAATCATAATTTATGCATATAAAATCATTATTATGAATATAAAAAAACATTTTATTAAATATATAATATATATACATTATAATTTGGATAATACTGTTTATTCCCTTTAATATAATAGCTAGTTCATAAAAGTTATTTTAAAATAATGATTTTTAATTATCTATAATTGTTTTCTTAAGGTTGGTGTTGTGTGATACCTATGCTATCAAAAAATTAAATTTAAAAAGATGGATACCATCAAATCATAGTGTATTATAGAATGAATATCTAAAAAATGAAGGGATAAAAATTTATCATGCACTTGAATATTTCATATCTTTTGTTGATGTTGAATACATGTTCATAAAAATTCTTGAAAATAGGTTTATATATGTCCTATAAAGTTTAGTTTCAGTTTGTAACACATTGTGTTTTATATATGGATATCCTTTTTACTAAAATATATCAGTTTTGTTTTCTATAGTATTTTATCTAACTTGGATGTAAAGTTAATTATTTGATGGAACATTCCTAAGAAATTTTATCCCACCTTTTTCTCATGTGGAACTGACTATTTATCTTAATGTAGTGAAGAAAAAACATGGAACAATAAGACCCTACATTTAATTTCGTGTTAATTTTACATAAAGGGGAGAAAAAATTAATTGAGTTTTGAAAAAAAAATATTGGCATTATCAATAAATAAATAGACGATATTGAAATTACCTTTGTAGTTTTATAGATGTATTTTTATAAATGAATTATTTTTAGAAAGGAAAATGTGTAGTCATGTTTAGGGATGAAGTATCCACTAAATTAGAAAGCGTAAATATTTTCCTATACATATATAAGACAAATATATGATGTTGAACAATTTTTTCACACCTTTATGGAGAGGTTATATTTTGAATCCTTTATAACTAATTTTGTTGGAGTGATTTTAAAATGAATTATAACATGTGTTAATGGAATAAGTGGAATTTTCTTCAAAACGATACATCCGACACTACTTAATATTTTTTTTAATTATACTAGAAAACTAGAAAATTTTAATTAGAAAATGATAATACATGTTCATGGTTTTTAGAGACAGGGGTGAGTTGTGAAGAATCCATCTATATTATTTTTATAATGAAGAAATATAATTTGAGTGTAATAAATGCTCTTATATTATGGTAATTTTAAGATATTAGAGAATTCAAGAGATCAGTAATGGAATACAGTATTAAATTGAATGAGTTGTGGCAATTTTTATACATAAAAGATGATTATGTATATAAGGCCTCGGCCTTAAACCTTACTTAATATTGAATTAAATGAATAATTCACATTGAGGATCTTTTCAGGTTTAGAGTTTTAGAGAATTAGGACATAACTATTGCATCTCAAAAGATTACAAAGTAGTCACTTCTACTAAATTTCAATACAATAAAAACTCTTAATAAGAAACATGTCTAGTTCCATGTTTTAGATAGCATGACTTTCCCTTGATCCCATCCTTGACCCTATTCCACATTAAGTCCTGTGGAAAACATTTCAAAAAAACTTGGGGTGAGCATAAAAAGCTCAGTAAGGGATACACAAAGAATGAAAACTGTTAGTTTTTCAAACATCAAGTAAACCATGTATACTTTATCAAAGTAATACCTTCACCTTTATGAAGTAGTAAAAACTCTTCACTGATTAAAATATCCTTACATACCCTTTTGTAACCAAAATATTACCATAAAACCCATATAAAGAACACATAACATATAAAGGTAACTTGGGACATAAACATACTTAAGTGGAATAACCATACAGTCGACTTCCACACATATCACTTAATGGAATAGCCATACGGCCGACTTCCACACATACTTAATGGAATATCCATACGGCCGACTTCCATACCCAATGCATTGGAGGTTATAACGTAACCACCCATCCTGGTATTCACGGGACCACTCATCATATGGTTTATCACGTAACCACCCATAAAATTTCCAAGTACCATAATTACACATAAAATATTGAAAATATAAACATTTCAATAACAAAATTTCATTTGCAATCACAATAAGTAATTCCAAGATATTGAATTAATCAATCCATTTTCAAAAACCAATTAAAAGGGATTTTTGAATCAAACTTCCATATACCACTTTGAAGCTTTTAATGGAATTACAATTCTAAAACATTAATGTCCATATAAATAAATACTGGAAACCATTTTGAAAACATGGACATTAAAGATAAAGATTTATAATAATGAATCTTTGAAACATTTAAAACGATATTTTTGTTAGAGAATTTTTAACAAAATAAGAGACACTTGAATAAAAATAATTTCGGAATAAAATTTAATCTGGACATTATAATATCATGAGAATAAATGGATTCATGATATAATATGTCAAAGGACAGTATACACACCATATAAGAGTTTATTGGCACATAACAACAATGAAGTCTCAATGGAAATGTAAATTGAGATGAAATCTATTATAAAGATGGTATCCTTTATTAAGGATAAATCTATCACATAATTATGTGTGAGAAATATAAATACACTCAATATAAGTGGATATTATGTGTCAAAAAATCAAAGGTCATTCACACATATTCATAGGATGACATGTTCAAGAAGTACAAGTTGAACCCAACGAAATAGAAATTGGGTTAAGACGGTCCCTTGTAAATATTCGACAGCCTAACAGTGTCACTTCAAAATTCAGAAAATTGTTCGATGAGAGAGTGAATGGTATCTCATCACTTGGGCATAAAATTTACATCAATAAGGATATATAAGAACATATCCCAACATAATAAGATTTAAATTAAAAGACATAACAAAAGATGTCTTTTAAAAAGAGGAGGGTGAAAGGTCCCCTTACCGTGTTGGGTAACTTTCGAAACGTACACCCCATGGAAGAAGGGTCATAAAATGAAGATGTAAATACCCATAAATGAAATTATACTACAAAAAGTGTATAATTATGGGCAGTACATACACCAATCAAAGGAAATATTGGCAAACGTAGAATAAATGTCACGGGAATAAAAGTGAGATGAAAAATCGCTTACGAAAACTCGGCAGCCTAATGACGCCACTTAAAACTTCCAAAAATGGATTTATGAGATCAAATAGGGTCACTCATAATATTACCATAAAAATTACAGTATAAGGAATATAAAATAACATCCCCAAACATAATAAAGATGAGCTTAAAAGAAATGACATAAAAGATATTACTTAAAAAGAAAGAGAGAGGTAGGATCCCTTATGAAAATTCGACAGCCTAACGGCGCCACTCAAAACATCCAAAATGGATTGATGAGAGAATATAGGGTCCATCATCATATGAACACAAAAAGTAAAGTATGATTAATATAAAAGAACATCCCAATCATAAGAAAGATGAGCTTAAAATGAATGACATAAAAGAGTGTACTTAAAAAGAAAGAGAGGAGTAGGATCCCTTACCTCAAGTCCAACTTGTCTTGTTCGTTTCTTTATATTCCTGAATAATAAACTTTGGTCAATTTATAATTGCTTAAGGACCTCCTATAAAGATTATTATTCAGTTCATATCACATATTTTAATGTTATAATAATTGGTTAATAATATGAGTTCATATTAGACGTTTTTGTCGATGTTTGGTACATGAGTCAAAAATTGAACTTGTTGGAAAATAATTTTCAATGTAGTTATAGGTAAATCATATCGAGAATACTATTTATGTTTTAAATATCATATATATCCATTATATATTTATTTTATACTATTCCATAGCATTTGGAGATAAAAATTAAAAGCACCGTTCATGGAGACGGTAGGTCGTACGTACGCATGAACGCTACATTAATTTTTTGTCATATTAATGAAATTAAAACAAAATGAGAGATATATATATGTTATAATTCCAGAATTATATCCATCATTTAGATGTAATATATTACATATATATCCATTATATATATGTACTTATAATAGTACATAACATTTTGAGATAAGAAATGAAATGTACCGCTCATGGAGACGGTAAGCCGTACGTATGCATAGACGCTACATCCATTTCTATTTCATATTTAATGGAATTAAAACATAATGATACATAATAGTATTTTAATTCTAGTATGGTATCATATATAATATCATTAAATATATCTTTTATACGTACCACATATGGTATTAACGAATCAAATCACTTTGAAGGGGCGGTAGTCCGCACTTCCTTAAATGAAGATATCGCGTTTACCCATAACGGAAACCATAAAGGTATGACATAAATGAAAAATACAGAAGCTTAAGTAAAACATAAAAATATTATATATCATATATAAATATAGTGTCATCTTAATGGCCACCTTTGAAGGTGTTAGAAATTTTTTGAACAATCATCGTTTCGTGAGGCAGAAATTCGCCATCCACAAAAACAATATGTTATTTAACCATTAGATGTAAGTGTGTGTAAGTGTAGCTAGAATATTTCTTATAAAAACATCCTAGTAAATTTAAGATACTATATTTGTTACAAAATAAATGAATAAAAGGAGTTTAGGTGGTTGGAGAAGCAAAATAAAACATAAGAACACAAGAGAAGACACTACCGTTAAATCGGGTAACTCCTTTTGATTTGAGCTCAAAGGCTTCCTTGGGAAGACTTCTGCCCAAAGTGAAGCTTCAAGGAGTAATAGAGTGATGTGGAGAGACAAAATGGGTAGGGGTTGGCCGATACAAAGGCATTGGAAGTGTGGGTAAGGTGGTAGAGGTGGGGGACTTTTATAAGAGGAGAGGAGGGGCACTCTTGGAAAGTATGGAAATGTTACATTATTTTAGAATTAGTTTCGGATATTAATGGTCCTACATTGATGTGTTTCTAGGATAAGGTGATAATGGTTATAAATCCACCCATCCAATAGGTTTTGGACATGTGTAGGTCTTATATTTTACATTATCTTTCCATTTTATTTAAATCGTTAAATAATGAGGTCATCGCTGCATCATCATGATGTCATATATAATTTAATTTATTTAATGTCTAAAAATTTTAAAAAAATACTATTATGTAAGAAATCGTTCTATATTTCCAATGAGTATTTATAGTCAAAAATATGACTTGTATAACCCCATGTAAAAATTGTTTTAGTAAAACAACTCATGTTTGTGACATTTTAATTTTAACATTATATAAAAAGGTATTAATGTCATTTTCCAACCAAAGTGGCTCCATGGGGTCCCCAAGTTGACCCATGGATTGTCTTGGTCGGTCTTGAGACATCCAATAAGGGTAGGAAATGTGTATAGTTCATTTCATATTATTAAAACATTATTTTTACCTTAAACTACACTAATTACCTCTAATCGTGATTAAAAACATAAAAGTTACTATTCGCCAAAAAAATTATTTTAATCTCATTGAACCACATTTTACTTCTTAATGACATCCATGTATGTCGGATTTTTAAAAATCAAATCACAGAAGTGGCAAAGTTTCATTTAAACGAAAAATCAGTTTCTTTAACTACCACTTAGTGGTTTCATTATTCATCAAAAATTGATGTTTTTCAGAAAAATACAAAAAATTCACCCTAAGTTATATTTGATATTCCGAACTCAAAAATGATATCTATTTTACAAAATTCAAAACATATAAGTTGAATTAATTAATTTAATAATTAATTACCGCTGTCAAAACAAATAGCATGTTTTTAAGAAACACTATCTATTAAACGATTGACACTAGTTTAAGTCCAATTTCAAAGTGAAATTAATTCCAATGACCACTATTGGATTAAATGGTAAAATATATTCTAATTTTACTTTAAACACAATTCAAAAGATAATCTAATCATATAAATAAATTAGATTAAAAAGTGGTTTTGAATTAAAATACAACATTTTTCACTATTCATTAAAAAATGAACTTTATCGGAAAAATACCAAAAATTTACACAAAGTAAATTTTGATGTCCCGATTCTAAAGAAGAATTTTATTTTGTCAAATATAACACATAAAATTGTCAAAAAGTGTATTTAAAAGAGGTTCTCCATCAAAAGGTGGTAAATCGACCCTTTAAAGAATATTAGAATGTTTACGCTTAAAATTGGATTCATTCGCATTTTTAATCCTCTAACATTTACTGTAAAGAGTAAAAATATTTGACAGACATATATAATCATTGTGTAGTTAATTTTGTTCATTCCCGCCATTACAACGGCTAGGAGTTAACTACCATTTAAAATAATATTATTTTATTATTAGAGTGCAACGTAAGATTTCAAAGGAACTCATTGTTGCGTATTGGGTAAGCCATCGAGCATAGTGTTCCCTTTATATTAATATTAAAATTTCATTCACAAATATGGATAAATATAAAAATTTAATATTCTTTATTTACTTGGGGTGTTACATCCTTCCCCCCTTTTGGTAATTGCGTCCTCGTAATTTTAAAATTGGGCTCGGAAGCATCCTTGAAGGTCCCACATCGGAATAAGAGTCGGTAAAACAATCACTTTAAAATAAAGAAAGATAAGTACAAAGGTCACCCAAGTCAACCCATACTAGGATTCCAAGAATGAAAATATGAACATGGAGGAAAAACAAAGGGTCATGTTCTGATGGAGAGTGATAGTAAACATGTCTAGGAGAAAGTTAACCATAAGAAAATCACAAACTTGTGATGGGTTAAACAGTATTCGATTCCCCAGTATGAAAACTTAACAGACAAAATTTTTGTTTTAAGTTACTCTTAATTGAGGAATTTATTTTTGATCTTAAGGAAACATACTTACTTGTCATGTTGACTTTCAACTTTTACTATATTTCTTACACAAACTCATACTTTCCCCAAAAGATGAGTATTTAGGAAGACTTGTTCACATTAAGAGTACTATAATCAACTTCTAGAGAATCACCTATTCCACAAAAGAGAACTATATACTTCCCATATCTTTAGACCTTAACCAAAACCAAAACCAAAAAGGTTAGTACAAGATCAGATAATCCAGAAAAGGATAACCCTTTATAAAAAGAAAATCTATTCCTAATCTCTAAAATTTGTCCAACAAAACCCAAAGTTCAACGAGGACCATTCGATACAAAATTTGTCCATAAAATTCTTCAAATTAAACCAAACTAAGATTGAAACACAATTATTTGAAGGATTTAGTCACATAGTCTTCCAGGTTAAATCGTAACATTTATCTCCAAACAACATCAGTTGATCTTAAAGTCTCGTATTGAAAAGTAATTAACCTAATCACATATCCTCCATGATTGGTTAATAAATTTCCATATATAACCCAAAATCAATTTACTCTTAATTCATAAAATCCCCTAACTAAAAAGAATAAGTCATACTAACCGGGGACTTCACGTAGTCTAGTGGTAGGCGATAAATACCAGTTGCACTTTGGTTGTGGGTTCGATTCCCGCAGCTTTGTCCGACGTGACGGGTTGTCACACGGTCTGCGTGTTGTCCTTTTTCCAAAACTATATAATTCTCAAAACATTCCCCAAAATGAGATAAAATCTTCAAAAATAATCATAACATATTTTAACTTCAAGTTTATCTCATGCCTTTAATTTTCCATCATAACATATAATAACCCATAATTACCTCAAAAGTAAGGATCATATAAACCCTAATGGTTACCTTTATAATTATTACCTGAACTACCACATCGATTGGTCATCTCATACATGATGCATTACAGAACATACCAAGGTTCAAGTGGTTGATCATGACTCCCTGATAGTTGGTTTAGAACAACCATGAGTTTCCTCATTGAATACCCCATTTCATCCAGTCTCTTAATCAGAGAACCACCACAGTTTCCTTCAAACCTATTGTCACTTTGGTGCCTTCTAGATCCATCCATTCACTAAAAACAGAAATTTAAGTGTGATTATATCAACAAAACCATCATGTACTAATTAGGAAGATAACCACTAAGATATACTTACTCATTCACTTTATCTAAAACTAGGACTCTTTCTGAAATCCTATACATTATGGTACTGTCACTTATGCTTAGAGAGTACCCTAACCTCTAAAGCTATCTAAACCAACCTTTGATACCAACTATAAGGCCTCGGCCTTAAACCTTAGTTAATATTGAATTAAATGAATAATTCACATTGAGGATCTTTTCAGGTTTAGAGTTTTAGAGAATTAGGACATAACTATTACATCTCAAAAGATTACAAAGTAGTCACTTCTACTAAATTTCCATAAAATAAAAACTCTTAAAAAGAAACATGTCTAGTTCCATGTTTTAGATAGCATGAATTTCCATTGATCCCATCCTTGAACTTATTCCACATTACGTCCTGTGAAAAACATATAAAAAAAACTTGGGGTGAGTATAAAAAGCTCAGTAAGGGATTCACAAAGAATGAAAACTGTTAGTTTCTCAAACATCAAGTAAACCATGTATAATTTATCAAAGTAATACCTTCACCTTTATGAAGTAGTAAAAACTCTTCACTGATTAAAATATCATTACTTACCCTTTTGTAACCAAAATATTTCCACAAAACTCATATAAAGAACACATAACATATAAAGGTATCTTGGGACATAAACATACTTAAGTGGAATAACCATACGGTCGACTTCCACACAAATCACTTAATGGAATATCCATACGGCCGACTTCCACACATACTTAATGGAATATCCATACGTACGACTTCCATACCCAATGCATTGGAGGTTATAATGTAACCACCCGTCCTGGTATTCACGGCACCACCCGTCATATGGTTTATCACGTAACCACCCATAAAATGTCCAAGTACCATCATTACACATAAAATATTGAAAATTTAAACATTTCAATAAAAACATTTCATTTTAAATCACAATAAGTAATTCCAAGATATTAAAATGAATGACATAAAAGAGAGTACTTAAAAAGAAAGAGAGAGGTAGGATCTCTTATGAAAATTCGGCAGCCTAACGACGCCACTCAAAACATCCAAAATGGATTGATGAGAGAAAAATAAGGTCTATAAACATATGAACACAAAAATTACAGTATTATTAATATAAAATAACATCCCAATAATAACAAATATGAGCTTAAAAGGAATGACATAAAAGAGTGTACTTAAAAAGAAAGAGAGGGGTAGGATCCCTTACCTCAAGTCCAACTTGTCTTGTTCGTTTCTTTATATTCCTGAATAATAAACTTTGGTCAATTTATAATTGCTTAAGGACCTCCTATAAATATTATTATTCAGTTCATATCACATATTTTAATGTTATAATAATTGGTTAATAATATGAGTTCATATCAGACGTTTTTGTTGATGTTTGGTACATGAGTCAAAAATTTAACTTGTTGGAAAATAATTTTTGATGTAGTTATAGGTACATCATATCTAGAATAGTATTGATGTTTTAAATATCATATATATCCAGTATATATTTATTTTATACTATTCAATAGCATTTGGAGATAAAAATTAAAAGCACCGTTCATGGAGACAGTAGGCCGTACATACGCATGAACGCTACGTTAATTTTTTGTCATATTAATAGAATTAAAACAAAATGAGATATATATATATATATATATGTTATAATTCCATAATTATATCCATAATTTAGATGTAATATATTAAATATATATCCATTATATATATGTACTTATAATAGTACATAACATTTTGAGATATGAAATGAAATGTACCATTCATGGAGACGGTAAGTCGTACGTATGCATGAACGCTACTTCCATTTCTATTTCATATTTAATGGAATTAAAAAATAATGATGCAAAATAGAATTTTAATTCCAGTATGGTATCATATATAATATCATTAAATATATTCTTTATACGTACCACATATGGTATTAACGAATCAAATCACTTTGAGGGGGCGGTAGTCTGCACTTCCTTAAATGAAGATATCGCGTTTACCCATAATGGAAACCATAATGGTATTCCATAAATGAAAAATACAGAAGATTAAGTAAAACATAAACATATTATATATCATATATAAATATAGTGTCATCTTAATGGCCACCTTTGAAGGTGTTAGAAGAATGTTGAACAATCATCGTTTCGTGAGGCGGAAATTCGTCATCCACAAAAACAGTATGTTCTTTAACCATTAGATGTAGGTGTGTGTAAGTGTAGATAGAATATTTCTTATAAAAACATACTAGTATATTTAAGATTATGTATTTGTTACAAAATAAATGAATAAAAAGAGTTTAGGGGGTTGGAGAAGCAAAATAAAACATAAGAACACAAGAGAAGACACTACCTTTAAATCGGGTAACTCCTTTTGATTTGAGCTCAAAGGCTTCCTTGGGAAGACTTCTTCCCAAAGTGAGGCTTCAAGGAGTAATAGAGGGATGTGGAGAGACAAAATGGGCTGGGGTTGGACGAGCCAAAGGCATTGGAAGTGTGGGTAAGGTGGTAGAGGTGGGGGACTTTTATAAGAGGAGAGGAGGAGCACTCTTGGAAAGTAAGGAAATGTTACATTATTTTAGAATTATTTTTGGATATTAATGGTCCCACATTGATGTGTTTCGAGGATAAGGTGATAAGGGTTCGAAATACACCCATACAATAGGTTTTGGGAATGTTTAGGTCTTATATTTTACATTATCTTTCCATTTTATTTAAATCGTTAAATAATGAGGTCATCGCTGTATCACCATGATGTCATAAATAATTTAATTTATTTAATGTATAAAAATTATAAAAAAATACTTTTATGTAGGAAATATTTTTATATTTCCAATGAATATTTATAGTCAAAAATCTGACTTGTATAACCCCATTTAAAATTGTTTTAGTAAAACAACTCATGATTGTGACATTTTAATTTTAACATTAAATAAAAAGGTATTAATGTCATTTTCCGACCAAAGTGGCTCCATGGGGTCCCCAAGTTGACCCATGGATTTTCATGGTCGGCCATGAGACATAAAATAAGGGTAGGACATGTTTATAGTTCATTTCATAATATTAAAACATTATTTTTACCTTAAACTACACTAATTACCTCTAATTGCGATTAAAAACTTAAAAGTTACTATTCACCAAAAAAATTATTTTAATCTCATTGAACCACATTTTACTTCTTAATGAAAACCATGTATGTCAGATTTTTGAAAATAAAATCATAGAAGTGACACAGTTTCATTTAATGAAAAATCAGTTTCTTTAACTACCGCTTAGTGGTATCACTATTCATCAAAAATTGAAGTTTTCCAGAAAAATACCAAAAATTCACCCTAAGATATATTTGATATTCTGAACTCAAAAATGATATATATTTTACAAAATTCAAAACATATAAGTTGCATTAATTAATTTAATAATTAATTCTTGCTGTCAAAACAAATAGTGTGTTTTTAAGAAAGAATATCTATTAAAAGATTGACACTAGTTTAAGTCCAATTTCAAAGTGAAATTAATTCCAACGACCACTATTGTATTAAATGGTAAAAAAATATTCTAATTTTACTTTAAAACCAATTCAAAAGATAATCTAATCATATAAATATATTAGATTAAAAAGTGGTTTTGAATTAAAATACAACATTTTTCACTATTCATTAAAAAATGAACTTTATCGGAAAAATACCAAAAATTTACACAAAGTAAATTTTGATGTCCCGATTCTAAAGAAGAATTTTATTTTGTCAAATATAACACATAAAATTAGTCAAAAGTGGATTTAAAAGAGGTTCTCCATCAAAAGGCGGTTAATCGACCCTTTAAAGAATATTAGAATGTTTACGCTTAAAATTGGATTCATTCGCATTTTTAATCCTCTAACATTTATTTTAAAGAGTAAAAATATTTGACAAACATATATAATCATTTTGTAGTTAGTTCTGTTCATTCCCGCCATTACAACGGCTAGGCGTTTACTACCATTTAAAATAATATTATTTTATTATTAGAGTGCAACGTAGGATTTCAAAGGAACTCATTGTTGCGTATTGGGTAAGCCATCGAGCATAGAGTTCCCTTTATATTAATATTAACATTTCATTCACAAATAGGGATAAATATAAAAATGTCATATTCTTTATTTACCTGGGGTGTTACAATGTACTTGATTTATTGTGATTAATTTATGAAATTAGGATGAAATTTTTTCTATTTACTCTATTAATAAATGAGTTGTACTTGAGTGATGGAAAGTTGAATATGAGTCAATCCACAAACCCTATGATTTATTTTTGAGGAAAATGATCTTCAAATGAGTTTTCAACCTATATGAAAAACTATACATTGTTTATAATTTATTTCATAATTTATTACATAAATACACACATTATACAATCTCATATGACAAAGGGACATAGTGTATCTGGTAAATTAGATACATAGAATAGTAACATGAAAATAACAATATAGTGGAATTATATAAAAACTCCACAAAATGCTCTTAAATTCCATTGATCTTATCATAAAACATGATATAACATTGTGATGTATATGGGAATGTGTCGAGCAAGAAATCCCAACAAGGGAATAATTAAATCATATCATAATGTAATGTTCAGCATGTGAGTCAAGAGGCACAACATAGTGATTTAAAAATTTGATAATCATGATCAGGAACATTGAATCATGAAAAAAGATGATAACATTTTTGAATCATATGAATATAAAATAATATAAAACATGACATCATAATCATGTGTCTAGGATAACTGTATATAAATAATAACATAGTGTGGTTAGGATACTATATGTGCACCATACATGGTATCTCATGATATAAAAACATTTCCTACCAAGTTGGAGTGATATATAATATCATTTCGACCCATTATATTCATGTTATGTATATGAATTTATTTTTTAATTTGATCATAAAACATCCTAATATCATTAATATATTTTAATATTTCTGTTACTGAGTCTGTTTGGCTTATATGGAATTCCCCAATCATTGGAAGATATGATAACATGTAGAATAAACTTGAGTGGTAATGGGGAATAGAATTCAAAACTTAATAATATTGCATGAAATATAAATGAATTATTTTAGAGGAATAATTGGTGTGAATAATAGTTCATGTAAAGGGATAATGATAGTGAAAAGGTGGTCTCTTATTTCATAGACATAACAAGTATAGAAAAATTACTTTTATAAAACACATGTCATAATGAAAAATTTCAGATCAAAATGATAATTTATTGGAATGTACTTGACTGAAGAGGAAGTGTACGAGAATACCTTACATGAGATATTACTTCAAAAATCATGAGAGGTGCCTATAAAAAGTTTAGGAATAACTTGGGATATTTTTTGGGAGGAATATGGAGACAAAATTCACGCATCTTGGATTTGGATTTAAGATGAGAGGGGGTATTGATGGGTATATATTGCAAAAATAGAGGTAAATTATTTATTAATTCTAACTCATGGATTATGATCTCTAAGAAATATAAAATAAAATCCAAAAATATCTACATGCTTTTCTAATATGGTTTTTCATAAAAAAAGCTCGATTAAAATATTTTATTATTTTAATTAAAAAATAATTAAAATAATACTGTTTATTATGTTCAAGTGATTCATTTTCATAATGAAATGATTATTATAAACATTAAATATAATATATATTTTTTTAGGATTAATTAAAGGTTTTTTAAAATAATCAAAAGGCATAAAAACTATAATTTTAATTGGAAATCCTATTTTTTCTAGATGACATTTTATTTTATTTTATTTTCATCACATTTTGGATAATATGATGTCATTATATAAATTATATATTTATACCTTATCAAATTTTAAACTAAAAATGATACTCCCTGAGAAAATGATAACAATTTTAGTATTATATGTTTTGTGTTCAAATTTATTAAATTATATTTATTTCAAAAATAATAATTTTTTAATATTAAAATTTTAAATATTAAAAAAGTATCCTTATATACTTATTAATACTAATTTGTATGATAATAAACAATTTATGAAACTTTTTAAATTTTCATAGGACATCATTAAATTATATTATCATGTATATTTATATTAATATTATTTAATATCACTATTTAATAAATAGAAATTTTATTCAAAAACTATTAGATATATCAAAATACTCTTTTAATTGAAATTATTTATTTTTAAAAATATAGTTTTTTTTCATCGTATCAAAATATTATTTTTATCATACTCATTATATAATCATATATTTATAAAGTAATAATCCAAAGGGATGAATTTAATCAATATTTTATCATAAAATACAGAATATACAAATTCATACTTCTATGGTAATGATATATAACCCCTTATTACACTGTATTACTCCTTAAGAAAATAGCGTCGAATGATAATAATTTCTTGGGTGGATTAATGAAATGGTTTTCCAGGAGATCTCTAAAAACATGTACATAACCCATAAATGGTTTCCCTTGAGTTTCAGTTTTAAAATCAAGACATTCACTTGTATATGAGAAAATACAAGTGATTCAAACTCTAGTAAAATCTTAGATAAATGGGATACATTGGGTATGATCCAACTGAATGAGGACATGTATTCATCCTTTTGTTTCAACTAGATTTTATTATAACCCTTAATATATAAAAATATTAATGGTCACTATAGGATTAATTTATTAATTAATGTTTTGGTTCTTAATAATCAATTATTCCCGACAGTCAAATCAATTTTATATTTTATAATGGTATAAAATAAGAAAATAAATATAGTACATTTGTTTTCTTAAACTTCATTACCTAATAAGGCATTTATTTATTCAAAAGGGTATATATTTATTAAAATTTTTCATCCCCAATATATACTCCCATGTAGAAAATTTCCATAAAATTTTCCTTTTTTATTGAAATAGATTGGGGTAATTCTATTTCATCACCACATAAGGTTCTCATGTTCCCTCCATCAACTTGTGGGTCTTCCGTGGTGTATTTACTACGTGAGTTTTTTGGTTTCAAATAAAATTTTTTCCATTATCAAGTAATTTATTAGCTATAATTCTTATTCAAGTTAATTTTCAAAATGTGTAACCCCTAGATTCAGTACATGTGAAGATTTAGTTATTGACTTCCATAATATGGATATAAGGAATCAATCATATACTTGAGATTTTCTAGGTAAGATTGCAAGTCTATTGGTCGAAGATCTAGTGTGACCAAAGATATCAAATGGGATGATGTATATTTTTATTAACATTTCCTTCTTCTAAATAATGATGAATTTATTCCCTAGTTATATATTATATTAAACCTTATCTTCAACCCAAATCATGATGCCTCGTTGATGATTTTTTTGTAGATTTTTTTATCTAATTATGTGGAATTAATATTATGGTGATTGGTTTCAAAATTATTTACCACATCTTAGATATGATATTTTCACATGAACTAATACTTTCGGAAATCATCCCAACTTATTATATCCTAACACATCTTCCCAGATAGAGACTCATAAAGTTTTATTTGAATAACAAAATGGATGTAGTTATTATTTTAAAACACTACTAAGGGAAGTTGAGAACACAAACATCCTTATAATCAATTTTTTGTGATATATTTCTATCCTATAGATTTTTAATTGTTCTCCATTACTGACCATCTATACGAGGTTTATAAGAAGTTAAAAAACTATGCTCTATATCCAATACTTAGTAGAAAATTCTACATAACCTCAAGGTAAACCTCATTAATGTTCTGATAGAGCATAGAGTGGTACTACCTGTAGTCAGAAAACAACACTTATGTATATAAGAATGAGTTGGTAAAGGTAGAAACACTTATCAAGATAAATGAAATGAAATGATTTTTTAATTTGATCAACTTTTATTCAATTAAAATTATAGAATTTCTATGTCATGGTGTGAAATATAAGAAAATATTTTTATAGTTTCTCGTTTTATTAATATTTTTGGAAATAGTTCAGTCAAACCATTAGATT
Source organism: Viscum album (assembly GCA_963277665.1). NCBI lineage: Eukaryota > Viridiplantae > Streptophyta > Magnoliopsida > Santalales > Viscaceae > Viscum > Viscum album. The sequence continues at coordinate 1,373,393 of CAUJRU010000127.1, forward strand.
TTTTTCAACCTTGAATTCATTATATACCAAGAATCGATATAAAAATTCTACAATAAAACTCATCGTGTTATCCCACAAAATGTTTTCCTTATAATTTTTAAAACTATTAGTACTTCCTAGTTTATTATAATAATGATTTCCAATCATTTAATTATATAAAATGAATTTTACTTATGAAATATAAATTTTTCTATAATGATATATGTCATAATTCTCCCCATATAGATATTTCTTACACATAATCAATGTGAATATCCCTACCAAAAATTCCATATTAAGTGTAAAGTTTTTTTTATTCTAGATCATTAATTTGAAAGAGGGATATGCTATCAAACATTAATATTTCATACATAAATAGACAAATCTATTTTGTATATGTCATTATATATCATAAACCCTTCACCACATGTGCATAATGTGAGAATTGGTGTATAGAGTAGCCTTTATATTAACCCTTCTAAATCACTATATAAATTTAACAATCCACAAAAACAACTCTCACATTTGAATTATATTCATTAGTGAAACTAAAACTCATGATAAGTTTGTTACAAATCTATCATAGTACCTTGATTATCTAATTAATATATAGAACCCCATCATAGATGTTGGGATGGTCCATCCTTCAATTACACATATCATCGAAAAATCAACATATATCCCATTTTTCATGAAAAAGTTCTTCAGGAGTGTTGTATTTTACATCTAAAACGTTCATTTACTATAATAAATATATAACATTAACAATCACAAGGTATTAAGAAAAAAATTTAATTTCACCTCATATTCCTCCATACATTTACTGCATATAATCATATCATATATAAAGGATTCTAAAAACTTATTGATGTGATCCATTATAACAATAATCATTATGTATAAGTTGTTATCATGTGCATCAGTGTGTCTGAATGGAATCACTTAGAACTTATAGTATATATACCCAATAATAATAGAAATATTGGGTATATCCACCTTTTTCAAATTAACTTCATAATATTATGACTAAATATCCACCAAATAGAAGTACTATGATCTTTGTAGATGAATAAAAAATTCATAAATCAATAATATATGATACTTTTTCTTTTTCATTATCTCAGTGAGATCCTAAAAATACAATCAGAGGCACATCAACCAATCATTCCTATGAATTAAAATGACTACCACTACCCATATTCTCACACATCATTGTATATAAAATTTATATAAATTTTCTATTATGTGAATCATTAGTGATTTGAGTTAAACATTGGATATTTTGTATAGTGTATTTCATATTGTGGAATCATTAGGTATTAGATCGATTGAGAACTCAACCTCTCAGTTATGAAGAGGACCATACAATTGTACATAGAGCACATTAACATATTTTATTAGAATGGGAATGTGATCGAGAATGATTATTCCTTAGTACCACAAATTTTATATAGATACTATTTATCATAATGCTATAATAAAAATTATTTGGATAAATAATTCAATGGAAATCCATCCTCCTCCTCACACCATTATATAGTCAGAATGTGATTAATGATACATAGGGTGATTTCCTTCTTCTAAATATTAATGTTTCCCTATACAAATAAATCCAATACATAGTTATAATAGAATTGAATACAACTAAATATAGCATCATAAGGTTCTCCAAGAAATTAATCAATAAAATATTGACTAGTGAGAAGTTATATTCATGGGATGAAATAATAACTTGATTTTATATTATCATCGATAACAAAACTTCCATGTCCTGATATTATGTTTCAATAGTTCTACTAAAATATTAGGATATCAAATAAATCTTTGGGAATGACTCACATATTATTTTTATTATTATGTAATGAGAAACAAGAATATTTATCACATATTTATTATTAGAATCCACCTTAGTAGTTATCATGGAATAAGGTATCCATTTCTCTTTAGGCCTTGAAGTGGTTGTCCCAAATTATCTATAATAACCCTAAACCTAGCACATTGGAATTGATAATATCCTTGTTCATTAGAGTTGAAATATTATACAATATGAGAAGGTTTTACGGGGATATTCCTTTCATCCATAACCTTTTTGGGTTTCTCCCATTAGTGTTCATTATCATAGTGCAATATTGAACATATTTAAATAATTTACTTGTCTCATTGAATAAATATTTGGGATATTTCTTCCACACTTTTTGAAAGATGAATATTAAAATATCATAGGATCATGAAATTTCTCCATCCCTCCCCTAGAAATAAATCCAATTCTAAACATTCTTTCTCTAGTCCCATGAGACCCATGAAATTCACCAATCTCCATTTCGACTATGAAGTCACATTATAAAATTTCTATGTATGTTTTATTGTCTTAAATCACCTATAATTTTGATATATTCACCTCTTGAAAAATAATGATGTGGTAAAATTTACTTCTGTGTTAAATTATAATGTTGGTTGTGATCATGCATACCTTATGATTTTTTACTCATACACCCTTACGGATTCTTCCACATTTTTCTTGAAAAAAATTGTCACCCTCTCTATTTTAAGTAGGATATTACAAGGAATCTATTTACAAAAAATTCTAGATAAAGTCCCACTCTATCACTTTGATATATTTCCTTGGACTCATATTCTTGTTGAATTTCCACTATTAAAAAAATTCTTCCTCCAAGTGTTAAACATCCATCATTTCCATTTCATTCTAATAGAATTGAAGGATAGTGGAAAAAAAATTAATTGAAATTTTCAATTTTTTGGAGATTAAGGGAACAAAATATCCCTCTAAATTTGGGGATATTTTTTGTATAAATGTCTCAATTGGGAATTTACCATTGTTAGGGGTATTTTGGTGTCGTTCCTTATTCAAGATTCTGCTAAAACATGATTTAATTGAGTAAATATTTTTAATACAGATCACAATGACTTCTTCTAATTGATTGATGATCACATATGGGCACTCATCACATTCGTTTTTTAATTGGTTCCTCCTAATTATAGTCATTGAATTACCTAAAGAAATACCAGTTATGTTAATTCTTAAAAAACAAATAACCTAATTTGGAAACTATGAAACATAAAGAGATATAAAAAAATGAAATGTATTCTATAAAATATAAATTTATAGGTTTTAGTCAATGCTATCAATTTTATATTTCCTAATATTAAAATTAAAATGTTGTTTTCTCATAATAAAGGTTTGTAAAACCCATGAAATTAACCAAATAATATCTATTGATTGTGTCTAGATATGTGTGTAGTCTTTGGAATCTTATTATTTTACTATTTAATTATTTATATAATTCCCAATGTTCCCTTTTAGAGTAATATTCCCTACATAAATCTATTCTAAAGTCACATCAACTTTTCTATATCTAGATATGGATGTATTTTTAGGGAAAACAAAGAACCATGTTCTCTAACAATATTTACTAGTGTTTTATTATTTTTATTCTTATCCTTATTATTTTCAATAGTTTTTTATAGTCCCAATCCCTAAAAATTACGATTTCATTCTTTGAAACCAAATTTTAACACTGAATGATTTTAGATACTATATTTTAGTACATGTTAAATGAAGTTACATATAATAAACTCCCATAAAATTAAGAATCATATTATCATTATTAATGTATATACATAACACATTAACATAAAATATGGATACAAAGACATTAATTAAAAAATCAATAACATTCCCATCAATTCCAGTTCTTTTCTAATATTATATAAGGTAACCTTGGGAAGTTCATAAAAAGGGCATGATATATAAATCCAAATAATTGAATAATCATGGTGTAACAAATATTATATCAATATATGTGACTCTATAGACATAATATGGTTGAAATAATGGTTAAATTCATAGTCAAGAACATCAAAGTATAACATAAAAAATAACATCAATGCATTATAAGAATTTGGAAACAACCTAAAATAAGATATAATGAGAATTAGTAAAGTCTAAACGTTGAGATTTTTTATCATGTTGTGCTTTGAAAAAAAACTCAATCTCTATACATGGTATATAATGAGAAAATAATATTAACCAATTCATTTGATATTTATAATATTTCAGGTCCACCTATGATATTCATATCATGTAATGGATTTTATAGACCTATTGATCCTACAAAATAAGAATGTATTTCATCAATTTCAATACCGTGATTCATTAAATCAGGTTGTGAAAATTGAAGTACCCAATAAATAATATATCTATATGTAACAATGTTAATACCTATGAGTGGAAATATGGATGCTTATTCAAAACCCAAATTTTTGGATTTTCAAATAAAATAATAATTTCATCAACATAAGAGGTGCATATGATATATAATGGAATGGGATAATGAATGTAAAAGGTGGTCACTAAATAATTTCGAATAATAAGGATAATAATTTTATGTGTTGTAAACACATGTCATTTGGAATAGATTAAAATAAAAATACTAAATAAAATTAATTTTATTGAAATGTAGAGAAATAGGAAATGAATTCGTTACATGATTAATTGATTCTAAAATCATGATAGGTTCTCCATAAGAGAGTGTAAAACATTGGGATGGTTTTAGAGAGTAGTGGGGATAGAAAATTCATGCTTCATGGAATTTTAGTGAAGCGTAAATGGAGGATGGGTAGGAATTAATAGAAAAAACTGAGTGGAATTCATTTTTAATTTGGAAACATATATTTTAGACTCTAAGATAAAAATTAATACAAACTAAAAAAATTGCAATGGTTTTGACCCTGATTTATTATATAGGGGATCTAGTTCTAGTATATATTTATTTTATAAAATGGACTCTGTTAAATAATAGAATTCGTGATGTATAGGTGACTTGTGTTCATAAGGAATAAATTTTGAAACATCAAAATAAAATATAGTTTTTAAAGGATTGATTATATGTTTTTAGTGTTAATAAAATTACATCATAAAACATTATTTGAAATGAAAACATATATTCAGTTAGGAGGCCCCTTTTAGTATTTATTACATCATTATTGGTCTATTATGATTTCATAATGCATACAATATATTTATTTTGTTATATATATTTACCAAAAAATTAGAATATCCCTAGATATTATTTAATAAATAATATTTGATATTTTTTATTGTATTATTTATGAAATCAAATTAATTTAAAATAAAAAATATTTCACATATGAAATTTTCCATTTTAAAGTAAAATAATTATTTAATAGAGAAAAAAATATGAAAATAAAACCATTATGACCCTTATTAATATTTAATGGGACATCATTAAATAATTTTTCCAGTTTTATTTATATTAATTTCAGTACCCTCTATTTCTAGTATGTAACCATTTCATTATAATTTTTTAGTATATAATATTTAAGGGTGAGGATTGAGATAGTTTGGATAACTTTTTTAGAGTTTTTGGATATTCTTTATAGGTGCATGGATATTGCAGTATTTGTGAAAACCATGACCCACCTATAAGAAACTATGCACAATAAGATAGGGGAAAAGAGAATATGCACTAGAATCACATAGTATGTTCAAAATGTATGGTTTCCTAGTAGAAACTGTGTGATTTGAAAATTTTATTTGGTCATTTTTAGGTATTGTGTTCGATACAGATGGTTCATGGTTTGGAGACCATGTTAGTTTACTATGTGAGGTTTTTCATTAAGGAAGAAGTTGGTGCATGACTAGTGCATGGTTCTCCTAACCATGTGATTAAACCCTATGCATTAATAAACCACTTCCTTAAGAAGTGGATCCCACACATTTTTTCCTCTAACCCACTCATTTTTTCTATTATATAGCCATAAATTGGGATTTTTCTTTCCCAATAGTCAAGGAAAGTTCTTCCATCAATCCAAAGGTGATCTAAAGGCATCCATTGGTGATTAGAAGATGATTCCTCACAGTATGTGATCATTTTTCATCATTCATGATGTTTTTATTACATGTAATTCTCCCCATCTATTGGTTTCAAATATCTATTCATGATATGGGTAGGACTGAGGGTTTAGATGAAAAATATGTTTAAATTTTGTCTTTTTTATGATAGGGTGTAACATATAAAGCCAGTTCTTGAAGATTATAACACGGTATTGTGACATTTTTACTACCATTTATCATTTTCTACAAAAATCTCAAGGTATGTGTCTTTAATCTTGAATCCTATTGGTAGAAATGATTGCATTGGTTTTAAAATGACTTAATTTTATGAAATTTATTGTGGAATTGGTGTGAAAAAATAAAATAAAGCCTCATTAGTGATGATTTATGGTTTTTTGGTGAAATTGTGGTATTATGGTAATTGGTTGGGAAACTTTTTGGGTTCGTAATTTTAAAATGTTAATATTGAAATATAAATTATTAGATTTTTGAAATTTCTTATTGTAAAAAGTTTTTCAATAAAAATGTTGTTTTAGTGAAATTATTTTGGAATTTTTGGATTAGCATGGCATTTGTGCATACATAGTGTGTGTGTGTGTGTGTTCATTTTTCATTTACCATACTTGGTTGAAATATGACCTTGTGCTCCGTGAAGAGGGGGTAATGGGACATGGGATATAATTACCTGGTGATGACATGGTAGATCATCAAATGAATACTCATGTGTATGGAACTTTCAAAATGATATATGCATTCTTGGATATATGGAATGGAATGTTTATACCAAATCAAACTTTTGAGATGTTTTGAAAGCATTTTTTGTTTCATTCAATTAAAAATGGCCTTTTTGGAAAGAAAACTGCTTGATATGGAACTTTTTTATATTTAGTTATAAATTTGTTTAGAAATTTTTTAATATAAATTATTTTATATAAATGATTCTTACATTTCTATGCTAGTGGTGTGAGTATGTAAGTCATTGGGGAAAACCTACAATGTTTTTATACACACCCCTACTTTGAATATTTGGTTCTTTTGAAGATTAAATCTACCCGGACAAAGGAACAGTTCAAGTATCACATGTCCTTAGCACTAATTCATAAAACATGGGATGTTTGGTGATATTGGAGCTTGGAGGTTATGGTCCTTGGAGTCTTATGGTTTTCTTATTGTTTTATTAGTTATCCTTACATTGTTTACATTGAAATTGTAGTCATCCTCTATGGTAAATTATTTTACTATTATTTTTATATATTAAATTTTGATTTGTCTGTTATTGTTAGCATGCATCATATATGGGTTTATTGGGTTATGGATTTTCTAGTTAGTTTTCTTATTATATAGAAAAATTGTCCCCCAAATGTATTGAATCAATTTGGAAGGTATTCCCATACTTTAGAATCTTAGGGATGTCTCTTAAGTACATGTAACATCTCAAATCCCCCTCAAGAAAATAGGAAGTGAGTGAGACATTACAATTTGTATCTTTTTTGTTCAGTGAAAATGTTTGTTTGAGACAAATGGTATCAATTTAATTTCATCCAAAATTCTTTTTTAGACAAGTGATATCATCTTGTTCCTTTCATTTTGATGCAAGTAGTCATCAATTCAATCAGTCTTGGAGATGAATTTCATTCATATATTTTCATTTTGTACGAATCATATAAAGGAGTATTATTTCTGAGACTTCGAATACAAAGAATAAAAACACATAGAAAAACTTTTTATGCAGAGATTGGAGTTACTAGATATTTGGGGAAATAAGTATTTTGGAGACACATATAAGTTTGAAATATCATTATCATTGGTTTAGCAAATGAGATAATATTGACATGAACTAGAGGAATGAATTCCTACTTTGAGTTCATACATAATTTTGAGGAATGATTTATTCATTTGTGAAAAATTGTGGATTTTTTTTAAAAAATAAACTATTTTCAAATGAAATACTAGTAAAAGAGTATAGATTAATCCAGGCTTAACATACATAAAAATTACATCATTTTAGAAGAATATTAATTACATTACAAAAATATATCCCTGAGGACCGTATTAGTTTCATGTATCTCTAAACGAGGAAACAAAAACTAATATATTGGTCAAAGATCTTCAACATGTCCCATAATGATGCCCACCTTTAGTACATATAACAAAAACTTTTAATCATAATATTGGGAAAGGAAGCATAATAATGGGGTAAAATCATGTGGTTATTAATTGAAAATAATGGAAATATGTGTGAATAACATGAACAAAAGTGTATAGAACTTGAGCATAACATTCGAATATCATACACTTCATATCATAGATCATAATGAAGATTGTCATTCCATTAGACATGAATCATATTGAAATAACGAACATAATCCCTAAAAGCATAAGATAGGAATATAAAATTTATTTTTGGTAAAACAAATAATCATATAAAAACCCTAATTCATGGAGACCTACCAAGGCGTTTGTAACATGTTAGGATTGGGTTAATCACCTGTGAGCCAACTTTAGGGCTTGAGATTCCCCCTATGTGCCCTCTTGTTTTGGTCTTGGGGTGTACTCAATTTTACCCTCTTGTTTTTGCCTTAGGATGTCCTCCCACATACCCTCTTATTTTATTCTAGGGATTTCCTCCCATTTAACCCCTTTTTTGGGTATGGTATGTCCTCCCATGTACCCTATTATTTTAGGATTGGCATGTCCTCTCATGTACCCTGTTGTTTTGAGATTTAGATTTACTCACATATACCTTCTTGTTTCAGTCATGGGATTCCTTCTAATGTAACCTTTGAGCTCATAAAACATTTATCATTTCCCAATTCATTGGAGGGAGATATAGGTCTCACCCATCTCATAATGAAACCATACATACTTGTACCAGAAATTAATAAACAAACATATAATTACCTATGCAAAGAAATGGGTATCATAAACATGTAAAAATATCATAATCTATAGAAAAACATATCGGTTCAATAATCATTCCGTCAAAATCATAACCCATTAAATAGAAATAGATTATAAAAATATATAACATGTGAAAGAGAAACAGGTTTCATAAAGACCATGACATTAAGAATAACTCATTAAAAGAAGGAATGTGGATGAATCTTTTAGATCATTTCCTATAAAGGATCAAGTAAAATAAAAAAAATCTCATATAGAAAATAATTTTGGAATATCTTTTAAAAACATTTCATTTGGAAAAAACCATTTCTTCTTGTAAGAATTCTCTTTAAAACATAAAAACCTTCTGAAATAAATTATCTTGAAAATAAACATGAAATGTTATAAAGAATTATTTGAAAAACTTATAGAAAAAATTCATTTTAAAATCAATTTTAAAAACATTTTTTGTTAAAAAATAACCTTTTAAGCATGAAAATAAAGCATCAAATTATTTATGGTGGGTAAATCCATATGTTTCATATGAGTTATGAAGAAAATTCTTTTTTCTTGGTGAATGGTTAGAAAAATACCTTGATTGAAAGGTGACGTTAAGATTCCTTTCAAACAATTGTAAAAATATAAAGGCTACAAATTTATTTTAATGATCATAGGATATTAGTATAATATTCTTGTAAATGATTTTTAGAAAAATTGGTTTTTAATGAACAAATATTTCCAACTGAAGAGAGGGTAAAGTCAGGATTTCCTAAAAACACTTTATTAACTATCCAATGTACCAAAGAGTGTAAAAATGGAACCAATACATTAATAAATCGTCAATAACAATAGTATAATGAAATTCAAGAGAGTTATTAATATATAGATCATAGGATTTCATTAAATGAAGCGTAAACATAAACAATCGTGAAAAGTGAAGAGATTATTTAAATAATCTCTTATAACTGGGTAACTTGGGATCATACTCTCCATGTATGAAAATGAAATTACCTGAATCTAAAAAAATGATTAAAAGAAGTATATTTTTGATATAACATGTCAAATTTAATTATATACACCTCAAAAATAATTTAGGTGAATTACCAAACATGAGTCTCAAAGAATGAAATTTTACACAGAACTATTTTATTTATTTGGAAACTTTTGAAACATAAACCAATTCAAATTGGGATCCGAGAATTGGTATTTAAATAACCATAAAATTAATTATAATATTCAATGAATATATCTATCTGAATTATAGACACCACATAAAAGGAATAATTTTTGAATAAATCATGTATCTCAATGAAATAAAATGTCAGATTAAATCCCATTACCTTGTGTCTTGACTCTATTCATACTCGTACATTATTCTTATATAATTAATATAAAATTATAATAAATATTTTAAAGAATCATATTATTTTATCTAATACCATATGTGGTATTATTATGACTTTATATTACATGCTTGTTATCAATCTTATGTTAAGGTTTCACTTTGGGTAATATTCACTTTGTTCTTCGCACGTGTCTTAATTTGTTAAATCATTAGTCCTTATAATTATATATTGAATTCATGAATGAAATCCATGATATAAATTTCATTTATATTAATTATATATTTATTACTATAATCTATATAATATATATGTATTAAATGGAAAACACAATTCATAGAGATGGGAAGCCATTCATACACGTGATCATTATTTAAATTTTTTTATGATATTGGATGAATGAAAGAAAACGAAATATAAGTATATAAATATGAGTATATTTCATTATTAAAGTGGAAATATTATTTTATATATATCAATTAAATTACCTAAACTTTTCTTTAATAAATTCCATGTAGTTTTTGAATGATCATGTCGCTTTGAGGGGATGGTAGTCCACACTTTCTCAAAATAAATTATCGTATTTAAAACAAATGGAAAGTAAAAAGGTGTCTATTATAAAAGTAATAATGAATATTAAAGACATAATAAATATAATATGTTTCATATATGAATATATTTAACATCATAATGTCTACCAAGATAGGTAGTAAAGGAAAAATGAACAATCATCGTTTAGTGAGGTGGTAGTTCGTTTTACACATAAACAATATGTCAATTTCCCATTAGATGGTGGTGTATGTAATTATAGGTTAAACCCACATAATAAAAATATAATAATATATATAAGTTCCTATTTATTTTATAAAATTATATAATAAAGATAGTGGAGGGGTGGATAAGGAAAATAAAATAAAGGATCTTGAGATAAGAAGTTACATCTTAATAAGTTAACTCCTTTGAGATTGTGACAAAAGGATTACTTGCATTTAATTATACATAAAGGGAAACATAAAGGAGGAATTTAGGGACTTCGGTAATTGTATTTATAAGATAATGGATGATCCTAAGTGGTTTTATAGGTTATATGAATAGGGAGAGGTGGTGGCCTTTCATAGGGAAGGAAAAAGGACTCACTTTAAATTTTTAAAAACAAGTAAGGTGTACACAAGTTACTACCAAAAAAATAGTCATATAGAACCCAAAAAAATCAAGAATGGAATTTTTTTGGTAGAAATATTTAATGAAAATTTTATTTTGAAAAGTGGTTACATCATTTTTTTTCTATGATCAAGGTTTAGTCCCTACTTAAGCTTAATTTGGCCTTAATAGATGTGATTAATTATAATCACTTTTTCAAATAATTTTTGTAAAAAATAAACATGATCTAATTATAATATAAATATCATAATGATTAAAATGGTGTATTTATGATTTTATAAATTCAATTCATATAATAGATAAAATTAAAAGTAATACTAATACCATAGGCGGGATGAAATAACATGTTTTTTATATAGAAAAATGTTTGAAAGTTTGTTATGTTTTTATATTAAATTTCAAGGTTAAATTAATTATAATGACCTAAATTGTATTAATATAGGTATTATTGATCTAATGTGATCTTAAAATAAATTTAATGTTTAATTTTACATTAATATTTTTTTAAACTAAAAGAGAGTTATTAACCAAAATGAAGTATTTTTAATTATTCATCAAAAAAGAAGTTTCTCTGAAAAATCCCAAAAAATAACCCTAATATAATTTTTGAATTAAAAATTAAAAATAAATTTTATTTTATAAAATTAAATCTCTCTATGTGACTAAAATTAATTATATTTTTACTTATAGAATGACTTGAAAAGCAGTTCAATTGAGAAAATAGTATTTTTAAACATATAAAGACTTTATAAAAAATTATATTTTTCATTATAAATATATTTTATTATTATAAAACAATTATAAAAATATTAGTAAAGTATTTATTACAATTAATGTTACTATGTTTTCATATAATGGTTATTACAAACTCGATTAAATTATTATAACAAAAAAATGATGATTTTTAGAATCTTGGTATTGCATAAAATGGACACCAATTTAGTGTCACATGTAATGCATTACAATTTGGTGTTACATGTAGTGCAAGACATGTCAGTTTTTCATGTAACACAATCTATATTGGTTCTATGTGAATGTAATATTTGACTTAGTGTTTTAATATATATATATATATAACTATTTCCAATGTCATGTGAAATGATAAATTAGATATATATTAATTTGAAAAAATATTTATTTTACAAAATCTATGGATCTTATATTCTACCCCAATAAAAATGAATTTTACCCTATAAATTCATCTGGTTAATCAATGTTTTAATACATGAATTTTCATTTCATAAAGACCCACATCATAAAAATGAAAACTGAAACTTACATTGAGAAAGGAAATTTGGAAAAATAGTGGTTACCAAAAGTAATATATAACTGGGTTTCAAGATGGGAGAACATAGGTGGGAAGTTAAAAAATAAACATGGAATTAACATATAACAACTATGTTCTAATGAATATTGATAGAGAACATTGATAAAAAAAAGTGGGTCATTATAAAACCATAAATCTACGATAATCTAAGGGACCATCTGATTCAATGTTAATAAACGTGGTAGGATAAATCTTTTCATATATTGGTTATATATATGAGGATTTATTTTACTTTTTAGAAACACTAGGAAATAAAATAACCTGATTTCATTCATTTCATATGTACAATCTATATAACAAACCTTCTCTTTATTACACACTTAATCATGATTTATTACATATACTTTCACTTTAGACAACTCCAAGGATTTATACTTATAGTTTCAGGGGAGATTTGAAAAATTACATAACAACATAGAATATAAAACACAACATCATTATTTGAATCATCTTTTACATGAACACAACATTCCTTCGTACCTAGTATTGCATGGGATAACATGAGGACATGCATAAGAAAAGGGTGAGTTATAAAGCCCTGTAAGGGAGTAAACAAGGAGTAACATAAAGAATACAATACATTTTATGCCTTAGGCATATCAATGGACCCCAATAGAAACATGAACATAAAGGAATCATATTGCATGATTATCATAACATAGAAATGTGGAAACAACATTTAATAGGATATTAGCATGATCCAAGGCTCATTGCACATAGATCATGAGTAAACCCTCATTTCACTTGAATTACCCTAAGTAAAACCTCATTGCACTTTACATGTCATGATATTACTCTTTACCCAATGAATTGGAGCACAATCAGGGTGCACCCTTCTTGATCATTTCATTTCATGCACAAGTGTGCGACATAGATTGTACAACATGGAATCATTCAACATCATCACCTATTCCACAATAATGGAATGTGGAATAAATAAATTAAAATCTATAATAAAAATGTAAATGTACATAAATTTGAAAACCCTTGATAGATAAATGGGTATGGTATTCACTTACACAATGATTTTGTCATGTGAAATTTTCGTGTAACTTCGGCAGCATAACGACATCAAATTGAAATTGAAAGTGGGTTGATGAGAGAGAAAGGGGTCTATCATCATTTATAAATGAAATTGAAATTAATGGGTCATGGAAAATAATATCCAAACATATGTAACGGAATTTATTTTCATAACATAAAATCATTTCTTGAATGTAAATGAGAAGAGAGAAATTCATTAATGAATTTCATCTTGTTAACAGGTGTACATGGGAGTAATTAATGAGAGATAAAGAATTCTCCCATAATTAAAACATACGTAGGTATTTATGGGTGAGGTGATAAATCATACCCCAACATTTTTAATTGAAACTTCAATGGAAAAACAATATAAGGAAACATGGTCATAAATAAGGATGAAAGAAATCCCTTCATTGGAAGTATGATCCCAAAGGCTTGGGAGAGGCTTTCAAGAGACTTATAAGGATATTGGGGAACCTTAGGATTATTCTATATAGATAATGGAAGGTGTTGGTCGAGCTCAAAAGGTTTTGTGTGAAGATAATTGGGAGCTTGGGTGGGTTTATATAGGGAAATGGAGGGAATTTTTTATTATTTAGGGTTTGGACGCCACACATTAAACTAATCAAAAACACGACCCATATCATGGTTTTTCCCATGGTTTTTTCTAACGTGGAGTGTAATTTTTTTTCTATAAGTCCAATGGCCGAACCTATTAAAATATTAAGCTTCCTTATGTGGAGGTGAGTCACTCTCTCATGGAAATAATTTTTAAAATGTCAAAATGTTTTATAAGTCATGGAGGGTCCACTAAAGCATTTTAAAATAAATAAAATAAACCTAAAATATAATTATTCTAAAGGAAATACATATATTTTCAAAAAATATAATTTATAGTATTTTATTACATCATAATTGGGTCATTATGATGTCATAAAATACATTATATTTTTAAATGGTATTTAATTTTTAACCAAACATTCGATTGTCATAGAAAATTATGAAAAATTCACCATTAGATAGTTTCGACATCTTGTATCCAAAAATAATATTCATTTTATCTAAATAATTTTATAAATACACGAAATAAAACTTTTATAATAAAAACTGACATTTATCAAAAATTCATCGGCTTTGACAAAAGCAGCTTAAAAATATTAATAAAAAATAGAATAGTATTAATAAAAATCATATGAACATTTATATTTAAATATTAATTTAGTAATAATATTTTATTAAAATATTGTTTAATTAAGAAATATATTAATTCATCAAACTATATTTATTAATTGTATATTAACTAAAAATATTATTTGTACTTTAAACACCATTTATAAAGTAACAATAATAAAATTAATGGGTATTATTTATTCTATAAAAAATAATGCACATAATCATAGTTATAGGGTCCTATTACATAACCCCTTATAATAGCCTCATAATACCTATGTCTATGGTGTGCGATGATGAGAGACTCTTGGGGTGGCTCAGATAACATCGCTTAGGTGGTAATCACTATCAACTTCCACTTCTCCCATAGGTCATTCCGTTTAAGATTAACCTATTGAGGCATGGATTGGGATTGGTCAAGAGAGAAGCCTAATGATGCTGCCTCTATTATCAGCTCTGAAAAATGGGCTTCATATGGAGAAATTCTATATGATGAGGCCATCGCTTCCTTTTCCTGAGTAAATTGGATTTGTTGAAGACCTATATTTATATTAATAATGTGACCAATTTTCAATGGCTATATTTTCAAAAATAACAATTCATAATGATATTTCAAAATCAATAAACACAAAAACAAGGAAGTGAATATGATTTATATATCAATTTTACATAATAATACATTTAATTAGATCAAGAGGAATTTTCATTAATGAGAGTTTGGGTCATTAAAATCATTCCCCCTTATGAAATTTCTCCCTCGAAATTTCATTTTCCCACACAAAAACAGATGAGGGTAACTCTGCATCATCACTTCCTCTGCTTCCCACATTTCTTCTTCAAAATTGTGGTTTCTCCATAACACCATGATAAGGGGAATTGTCTTATTTCTTAGAACTTTTTCCCTATGATATAAGATATTCAGAAGATTCTCTTCATAAGAGACTGTATTCTCTAAGGGTACCACATATTGATTGAGTAAATTCGATGGTTTGGGTATATAATTCATCACGATTGATACATGGAATACATCATGTACTTGATATAGGTTTAGTGGGAGTGATAGTCGATAGGACATTCCTCCAATGTGATAAAAGATCTCAAAAGGACCATTGTACCTTGGAATGAGCTTTACCTTCTTTCAAAATCTAATAAATCTCTCCCACAGTTATTTAAATATGAAGACCATGCCTTCAACATCATACTCTATGTCATGTTAATGATTATTTTCATAGATCTTTTGTAGACTCTAGGCAGCTTTAATGTGCTACTAGATGGTCTTAACCTTATCCACCATTTCTTCGAACATTTATGGACCTAGGAGTATTTTCTCCCCAACTTCGTCCCAACAAACCAGTGTTATTCACCTCTTCCCTTAAAGGGATTCATAAAGATCCATTTGGATTCTTTAGTGGAAACAATTATTGTATGAGAACTCAGCCAGAGGAAGATGTTGATCTCATCCTACTTAAAAGTCTATTTATCGTTATCTCAACATGTACTAAACTGTTTGGATAGTCTATTTATATTGGCCATCAGTTTGCGAATGATAATCGTTTTTGATTTTCATCTCAGTATTCAGAGAATGTTGAAGAATCTTCTAGAACATTGAGGTGAATCTTGGATCTCAATTGGATACAATAGATAGTGGAACTCCATTCAGCCTTACCACTTCTCTGATATATATTCATACCAGTTGATCAAATGAGAAATCCTTTCAAATTGAAAAGAAGTGTGTAGTATATGTAAGATAATCAAAAATGACCCATATAGCATTGTTCTCTTTGATTTCTTTAGAAGTCTTGTAACAAAGTGCATGTTGACATTCTCCCATTTCCATGTTGGTATGGGTAATGGTTTCATCATCCTCTTATAACTATTCCTACCAGCCTTAACTTAATGACATACCAGGAACATTGATTTATACTTAGTGATCTCCTTCTTCATGTTATCTCATCAATAATGCTCTTGAATATCTCGATACATCTTTGTGTTTCTTTGGTGGATAGAGAAATTAGAACATTGTGCATCATCCAAAATTTCATTCTTTAACTTTGTATTTTATGGAATACATAGTCTTGTCCCAAATCTCCCAATTCCTTCTACATTAGCATTTAAATCCAAGGATTTACATTTTCTGATAGTTTCTACCTTCTCTGGAATTCCCACATCATCCTTTTGATCATCCTTTATCATTTCCAAAAGAGATAGTTGATTAATCATTTGAGAAAAGATTCATGGTGTTCCCTTCTTTTTTATTCTCATTTCCATCTTCATAAAATCTAATAATATTAGATCCCTTTCAATTATCATCAATGATAGAATTGTTGGGGACTTTCTGCTTATAGCATCTTCCACCTTGTTCACTTTCCCAGGGTGGTAATGGATTGAGCAATCATAGTATTTGATTATATCTAACCATATTCATTGGCACATATTCAACTACTTCTGTGTGAATATATACTTGAGTATTTTTTTGGTCCGTATATATTCCACACTTATCTCCAAAGAGGTAATTTCGCCAAATTTTTAAAGTGAAGATGTAACACCCCAGGTAAATAAAGAATATGACATTTTTATATTTATCCCTATTTGTGAATGAAATGTTAATATTAATATAAAGGGAGAGCTATGCTCGATGGCTTTCCCAACACGCAACAACGAGTTCCTTTGAAATCTTACGTTGCACTCTAATAATAAAATAATATTATTTTAAATGGTAGTAAACGCCTAGCCATTATAATGGTGCGAATGAACAGAACTAACTAAAAAATTATTATATATGTTTGTCAAATATTTTTACTCTTTACAATAAATGTTAGAGGATTAAAAATGCGAATGAATCCACTTTTATGCGTAAAAATTCTAATATTCTTTAAAGGGTCTATTAACCGCCTTTTGATGGCGAACCTCTTTTAAATCCACTTTTTGACAATTTTATGTGTTATATTTGACAAAATAAAATTTTTCTTTAGAATCGGGACATCAAAATTTACTTTGTGTAAATTTTTGGTATTTTTCTGATAAAGTTCATTTTTTAATGAATAGTGAAAAATGTTGTATTTTAATTCAAAACCACTTTTTAATCTAATTAATTTACATGATTAGATTATCTTTTGAATTGGGTTTAAAGTAAAATTAGTATATATTTTTACCATTTAATCCAATAGCGGTCGTTGTAATTAATTTCACTTTGAAATTGGACTTAAACTAGTGTCAATCTTTTAATAGATATTGTTTCTTAAAAACACGCTATTTGTTTTGACATCGAGAATTAATTATTAAATTAATTAATGCAACTTATATGTTTTTAATTTTGTAAAATAGATATCATTTTTGAGTTCGGAATATCTGTAACGCCCCGACCCCAGTTACCCAGAGTCGGTGCATTATTACATAACATTGGCATGATCACAAGAAAGATCAAATCTCGAAAGACCGATTGGTTTAGTAGCCTTGGAAACACTAGATATATTCATAAGTTTTACATTACATCATAAAATGAAAAAACTACTACAACAACATAATGTCTCCATAATCCACACTCATATCCCCATATAATATCCCTGCAGGTCATTCATAATTTACTTCTTCACTTCCTGGGAAAAATAAAACATAGAAAAGGGGTGAGCTCAAATGCCCAGTAAGGATAACAATATAGCGGAACATTCAAAAATAAGCATAAACATTTAAGGCAATGTATAACTAAAACAAAATCCTTTCAAACATGAACTTTCAACATGGTACGACATAAATAAAATGAAATAATGCCATTTACTTATTCACATGGATATTCTACTAATCGAATAATCACATGAAAAAATCAATAACCACTTTCATAATGTTGGAATGCATAATGCCAGACTATCATAACCACATAGCCAAGGCCTCGTGCCAAGACTACAAATAAGATTTTGTCAAGGCCCTGTGCCAAGACACTAGTTTGTCTCATGAGACCTTCCGATGCATCGAGGAGCTATAGCGGGCTCCACCCGTCACTTATTAAGTCCAATGCATTCCCATATGAAAAGGATTAAACATAACATAAACATTCATATTAAAACTAACATACGAAATGTCAATACTTTCACCATAAACTATGAATGGTATAAAAATAGCACATCCACAGTCAAAATTGTCACAAAACCTTCAATACAATATAGAAGTTTTTTATCATAATAAATCATCTTCAAATAAGCTTAAAATCCATCAAAGGATGTTGACATAGATGAAATAAAAACTATTTGAGAGAAATATCTCCTTTTTTGAAATCATTTAAAAGTCACACATTTATAAAGGAAGTAATTAAAAAGAGATTTTTGAATCAAAGTGTCCCATACCACTTTGAAACTTTTGAAAGGAATTAAAATTTTTAAAAACATTCATGTCCATATAAATAAATCCTTAAACAACCATTTTGAAGACATTAATTAAAAAGATTTATAAAGATAAATCTTTAAAACATTTAAAATTCTGATTTTGATAAAGAGTACCTTTCTGAAATTCTTAAATTATTTATTTTGAAATCATTTAAAAGTCACATAATTATAAAATAAAACATTTACTTTGAAAATATCCTTGTAAGCTTGTAAGGGAAGCTTTGAAGATTTTATAACGGCGTAAAATAACAGCACCCGCCGTATAAGTTAAAAAAAACATTCTTACCTCAATTCTGCCGAAAAGGTTAAAAAGGACCTTGTTTTGAAAACGACGGAAAGATTCCTTTATAAACCTCTTATAAAAAGTCAAACAAGGGTATAAATGACTTTAACCCATATTCTTGTAAATAGTAAAAATGTTTTGAAATACATTTTTAAGAAACATGGATGTGGATGATAAAGATATCCCAGTAGATTATTACGTATAAACAACCTCGGATAATGAAGAGATTGTGAAATAACCCTTACCTTGTACTTTTTCCTTGGTTGGGGTAGGTTAACCTCCTGTATAATGGTGAAATAATTGTTACTAAATTATACAAGAATCATATACATTAATATGATATCATATATGATCTTTTAATATCGATTTATAATAATATCTTAGTATTATCGTTGTTTCGGGTGTTAACTTACTTGTTTTCTTTTATATGTTTTGTTACATAAGACCTTTTTGTAAAGGATAGGTTGTATATTATTCATATCCAGAATTATATCAAGTCCTTAAACATCATTTTTAAATCATCAAATGATAATTATACTTGAATGGATACGATGGAGAATGAATCTCATCGCGTTCGTGGAGACGGTAGTCCGTACGTACGCACGAGCGACAATATCATTATTTGATATTAAAATAATATATAAATGGATGGTATATCATATATAAAGAATCATTAACATGTTATATTTATTATTTACATGAGTTACACATCATTATTATACCCATCCAAATAATAATATATTGAATAACAATTATACCACGACGTGGAGACGGTAAGCCGTACGTACGCACGTATGGTGACATGTTATTCAAAGGGTGGATAGAATACTGAATATGGTTGTACCATATTTATAATAACATCACAGTATATGTGAGATACTGGAGTTATTACTTTAGAATGGTAAGAACAAAGGAAGAAGAAGTGGAAGAAGAATGGAACTTGAAAAGGGGTGGTGAAAACATTACCTCTTCTTCGGGTTCTTCCTTTTGATTTGATCAAAAGGGCTCCTTAGGTTGGCTTTCTGATCAAACTAAGGCCTCTAGGTTGTAGTTAGGGATGTTGGGAGAGTATTTGGGCAGAGTTTGGCCGAACCAAAAGGCTTTGAAGGTGTGAAGAAATGAGAAGGAGGAGTTCCCTTTTATAAGAGGGGTGAGGGGAACCTTTGGAAAAGTTAGAAATATTAATTTATAATAAATTCATATTCGGTTCCTAATGGCTCCAAAGCTTATTACTAAAAGGTTAAGGTGGGGATAGGTCGAAAACCACTCAACCAATAGAATTTAGACAGGTTTGGGTACTTATATTAACCTTATCTTTAAGTATTAACTCTAAGTTAATTAGTTTCACTTTTACAATGTCTCTTTGTATTTTTATATAATATGGTTAATAAACTTACTATATACATCCAAGAGACCCCCAAGTGGTACATTAATGATGAACCTATCATGATATAAGTCTCTTGGCCGAACCTTAGATTTTTAGGAATTTAATATCAATTAAGAATATAATATTTGTTTTAAGAACTCTTTTATGTCAATTTTGACACTATTCAATAGTTGATTTTTGTGAAACTCATAACAGATTGATTACTTCGAACAAAGTAAATTAAATCAATCCTAATATATCATATTATCCTAGAAAATTAGTTTAATTCATTAAAAGTTTCATATTATATTTATTTGGTTATTTATAATATCAATTATTTTAATTTTTCACTATTATAGTAATTACTGCATCATCATTGTGTCATAAATAAAATAAATTATTTAATGTCTAAAAATTATAAATAAAATATCATTATGTAGGAAATCGTTTTAGCTTTCTAATTAATATTTATAATCTAAAATCCAACATATATAACCCTATGTAACAATTGTTTTTCTAAAAGATATATGCTTGTGTCATTTTTGTATTCATTTTAACTTAATTAAAATAAAGTGTCATTATCACTTACAAGTGGATCCATGGGGTCCCAAAATAGACCCAAAGATTCTCATGGTCGACAATGTATCAACAAATAGGGTTAAGACACGTTTTAGGGTAATTTAGTATTATTATAATATTATTTTTTTAACCCTTATTTACCGGATTTACCCTTAACCATGGTAAATAAAATATTTACCGCAGTAATTATTCAAAATGTCTAAAAATAAAAGTTACCTATTTACACAATTTGAACATCCTGATTCCAAATATGGAATCTATTTTTCTAAATTCAAAACACAGAAGTGGCAGAAATTAATTTAAAATTAATTCCCGCTGTCAAAACAAAAAGCGTATTTTTAAGAGATAATAACTATCAAAAGATTGACACTTGTTTATGTTCGGTTTAATTGTAAAATTATGTCCAATGAACAAAATTATATTAAATGGTAAAAATATATTCTAAATATACTTTAAAACCACTAAAATTCATAATTTATCACTATTAATTATTTTGATTAAAAAAAGTTGTTTTTAATTAAAACTTAGTAATTTTCACTATTCATCAAAATATGAAAGTTATCTGAAATGTACCAAAATTTCACCTTAGGCTAAATTTGATATTCCGAATCCAAAAATGAAGTCCATTTTCAAATATAAAATATATATATAATTTCAAAAAGTAGGTGTTACTATTCATAACGGCTAGTTTGATTAGTTATGGTGTGTTAGAACTCGGTGTTGCGTACAACACACGCTATGACATTATTCATAGAGAAGCGTACCGTAGAAGCTTGGGATGTTTCATTTTAAATTTTTGATGTCCCCATTTAGTCAAAAAGTTTAAAATATAGTATTTAAAAAGGGATCACTATTAAAGTTGATAAAAGTGCAATACTGAAAATGAATTTGTTCTTGCATTATATCTAAGAAACTCATAATATGGATTCTAAAATTATAAGGATTATATAAACATTAAAATTTATCTAATACTATTCATAACCTCTTTTGAACGGCTTGTTTGGTAAGTCATGGTGTGCTTGAACTTGGTGTTGCATGTAGTGAAAGTTATTGAATTATTTTGAAGAAATAACACACTATGAAATCTTGGGGTGTTACATTCTCCCCTCCTTCAATAAATTGCGTCCTCGCAATTTGAAATTGTTCTTTGAAAATAAAAGGTTGAAAATAGAAAATATTTTTGTGGGAAAACCCACATCGAAAATTGGGTTACTAAAATTTAGTCTTAATATGAGGAAAAGAGAAATGAAAGGGTCACCACCAAATTATGATCTTGATTAGGAGAACATTGGTGGCAATTAGAGACATATAACTGGAGGAAAAACGTAAATATTTATAGGTAGTGATTGAGGTCATCAATCACAAAAAAGTATAAAATTGAGGTCCTTAAACTCATCAATCTATGATGATTTGAAATACCATCGGTTCAACAAAACATAGGGTATTAGGATAACACATTTTTGACGTTTCAAAATATCTTAGTTGAAATCCTACATCGAAAAATGAATTAATGAGGCCTCTATTTAAAATAAAGAGTGGAAAGTATGAATATTACCGAAAATAACACATACTAGGGTTCCATGTAGTAAAATATGGATATGGAAGAAAAATCTAACCATCAATTATCTGATGGAGAGTGGTAGAGAACATGGCTATGAAAAGGCTAACAATCCCAAAGCCATAAATTAGTGATGATTTAAGGTACCATCTAGGAAACATTTTTGTTCTAATTTTCTTTTCTTAATATTGATGAATTTTTTTATGAGATTGGAAAAGATCATATGGAGATATACTTACTTTATAATTAGAGTTTTATCCATTAATAAATTTCTACCACAAAATCATCTTTCACTCTAAAAGATAATAGAATGTAAAAAAAATTCTATTTACACTATTCGTATAGGGTTCCAAAATAAACGAATTTATAATTCATCTAAAAGATCATTTAATAAAAACTAAATTATTTAATCCAGGACATCTCGTGGGCCAGTGGTAGGTGATACACCCTTGTCGCCCTTCAGTTGCGGGTTCAAGTCTCGCAGCCTTGCCGGACGCGACGGGTTGCCGCCCAACCTCCGGGTTTTCCTTTTATGGTAATCCAAAATAATCCAAACTAGAACTATCCAAAATACTTCTGTCCAAACTCACAGTCCAACATTTATAAGGAAGGTAAATATAGATCCTTTTTACCCCGCAATAGCATATGAATACCTTCATCTTGTATTTTTTTAATAAACTAAAACATCTTGAATTACCATATTCCTTATTGATTACATTCATGCTCCCCTATTCCATATAGAATGCTGGATATACTTCATTAATCCAAAAATGTTTTAAACCCCAACAATGATGGAATATACAAATCATTAATCAGTTCGAAGGTAGTTAAGAATATCCAATATAATTTATCCCAAACAATCATGTATTATTCCAAAATCACTACTTCGGTATCAGAACTATATTATGGTTTATCATTCTCTCGAACATATATTTTCCAAAAATTTAACCTGCTATTGAGTCACTTTTCTTTTTTCCACACAATCTCAAGTCCTTAATGAAATAGTACTGCAGTACAATCCTTATATACTCCATAATTATTATAACAAGTACATTGTTGATACAACACTCAGTTGATATAATCAACATAAGAACTCTAATCATTCCTCTTCATCTGTGGTAGTATCATAACTTGATTATTATCCAATAGCATCATTTGCGGCATAGTCTGATGACTGGGGCATAGGTTCGCGTAGTGTCCAAACTCCTTGCAAATGAAGCATTGTACATTTGAAACCATTTTCTTACCCTTGCAGTCATGTACTTTGTGCCCTTTTCCTCCACACTTATAACAAACTCCCATTCCTTTCAGGCAATTTCCAGGGTGTTTCTTTCCACAGTTACCACATATGGGAAAATTCTTCTTTTCCCTTTTACCTTTATCCATCTTTCTCTCTTCCATCCTTTTCTTCTCTTGATTCCCTTCAAAGCCATAGGACTCAGTAAACTCTTTACTTATCTTATCAACACATGATATTATTTCTTCATATGATGATAATACATGGGAGACTATTTCAATTATAAATTCTAGCTTAAGACCATGAAAGATATGATCCTTCCTTCTCTTTGAATCATGTGTATTTCTGGAGTTCTCATTCCTTCTACTGGGTGCCATTTCTAAACAATGGCATACACTAGATCAGTTTTTGAATCAAAATACATAATCTCATACTTATAAAACACTTAACATAAATTGAACTATTTATGGATATAATCCATAATCATAAAAATGTCTCCTTTGAGGATGTATATACTCATTAACCCTTCATAATGGTTTGTAAAGAAAATGAGAATTATCCTAAACATATCCCCCGGGAGTGTCGTAACCAAGAGTGCAGCAAGGCCCGTTGTCATGCACCAGTTCCCGTTCGAGTCTAGCTCAAAGCGGTGTTTTCGGGTTTTACCCCTAGGTACATCTGTGCCAGAGCCACCTCTACCTGCTCGTATCCAGACAGGGATGTATTGCTCGGAAAACTCACAAAATCTCTACAATACCAAAATTCTAGGAAGTTCTTCTACACTAATCCTCAAAGTTCATCTTAGGTCTACGTGATCTAATCAGAGTTTATCTAAATCTAGCTTCCAAGGTTTGTACTAAACTTTCTCTGATACCAACTGTAACGCCCCGACCCCAGTTACCCAGATTCGGTGCATTATTACATAACATTGGCATGATCACAAGAAAGATCAAATCTCGAAAGACCGATTGGTTTAGTAGCCTTGGAAACACTAGATATATTCATAAGTTTTACATTATATCATAAAATGAAAAAACTACTACAACAACATAATGTCTCCATAATCCACACTCATATCCCCATATAATATCCCTGCAGGTCATTCATAATTTACTTCTTCACTTCCTGGGAAAAATAAAACATAGAAAAGGGGTGAGCTCAAATGCCCAGTAAGGATAACAATATAGCGGAACATTCAAAAATAAGCATAAACATTTAAGGCAATGTATAACTAAAACAAAATCCTTTCAAACATGAACTTTCAACATGGTACGACATAAATAAAATGAAATAATGCCATTTACTTATTCACATGGATATTCTACTAATCGAATAATCACATGCAAAAATCAATAACCACTTTCATAATGTTGGAATGCATAATGCCAGACTATCATAACCACATAGCCAAGGCCTCGTGCCAAGACTACAAATAAGATTTTGTCAAGGCCCTGTGCCAAGACACTAGTTTGTCTCATGAGACCTTCCGATGCATCGAGGAGCTATAGCGGGCTCCACCCGTCACTTATTAAGTCCAATGCATTCCCATATGAAAAGGATTAAACATAACATAAACATTCATATTAAAACTAACATAAGAAATGTCAATACTTTCACCATAAACTATGAATGGTATAAAAATAGCACATCCATAGTCAAAATTGTCACAAAACCTTCAATACAATATAGAAGTTTTGTATCATAATAAATCATCTTCAAATAAGCTTAAAATCCATCAAAGGATGTTGACATAGATGAAATCAAAACTATTTGAGAGAAATATCTCCTTTTTTGAAATCATTTAAAAGTCACACATTTATAAAGGAAGTAATTAAAAAGAGATTTTTGAATCAAAGTGTCCCATACCACTTTGAAACTTTTGAAAGGAATTAAAATTTTTAAAAACATTCATGTCCATATAAATAAATCCTTAAACAACCATTTTGAAGACATTAATTAAAAAGATTTATAAAGATAAATCTTTAAAACATTTAAAATTCTGATTTTGATAAAGAGTACCTTTCTGAAATTCTTAAATTATTTATTTTGAAATCATTTAAAAGTCACATAATTATAAAATAAAACATTTACTTTGAAAATATCCTTGTAAGCTTGTAAGGGAAGCTTTGAAGATTTTATAACGGCGTAAAATAACCGCACCCGCCGTATAAGTTAAAAAAAACATTCTTACCTCAATTCTGTCGAAAAGGTTAAAAAGGACCTTGTTTTGAAAACGACGGAAAGATTCCTTTATAAACCCCTTATAAAAAGTCAAACAATGGTATAAATGTCTTTAACCCATATTCTTGTAAATATTAAAAATGTTTTGAAATACATTTTTAAGAAACATGGATGTGGATGATAAAGATATCCCAGTAGATTATTACGTATAAACAACCTCGGATAATGAAGAGATTGTGAAATAACCCTTACCTTGTACTTTTCCCTTGGTTGGGGTAGGTTAACCTCCTGTATAATGGTGAAATAATTTTTACTAAATTATACAAGAATCATATACATTAATATGATATCATATATGATCTTTTAATATCGATTTATAATAATATCTTAGTATTATCGTTGTTTCAGGTGTTAACTTACTTGTTTTCTTTTATATGTTTTGTTATGTAAGACCTTTTTGTAAAGGATAGGTTGTATATTGTTTCATATCTAGAATGATATCAAGTCCTTAAACATCATTTTTAAATCATCAAATGATAATTATACTTGAAAGGATACGATGGAGAATGAATCTCATCGCGTTCGTGGAGACGGTAGTCCGTACGTACGCACGAGCGACAATATCATTATTTGATATTAAAATAATATATAAATGGATGGTATATCATATATAAAGAATCATTAACATGTTATATTTATTATTTAAATGAGTTACACATCATTATTATACCCATCCAAATAATAATATATTGAATAACAATTACACCACGACGTGGAGACGGTAAGCCGTACGTACGCACGTATGGTGACATGTTATTCAAAGGGTTGATAGAATACTGAATATGGTTGTACCATATTTATAATAACATCACAGTATATGTGAGATACTGGAGTTATTACTTTAGAATGGTAAGAACAAAGGAAGAAGAAGTGGAAGAAGAATGGAACTTGAAAAGGGGTGGTGAAAACATTACCTCTTCTTCGGGTTCTTCCTTTTGATTTGATCAAAAGGGCTCCTTAGGTTGGCTTTCTGATCAAACTAATGCCTCTAGGTTGTATTGAGGGATGTTGGGAGAGTATTTGGGCAGAGTTTGGCCTAACCAAAAGGCTTTGAAGGTGTGAAGAAATGAGAAGGAGGAGTTCCCTTTTATAAGAGGGGTGAGGGGCACCTTTGGAAAAGCTAGAAATATTAATTTATAATAAATTAATATTCGGTTCCTAATGGCTCCAAAGATTATTATTCAAAGGTTAAGGTGGGGATAGGTCTAAAACCACTCAACCAATAGAATTTAGACAGGTTTGGGTACTTATATTAACCTTATCTTTAAGTATTAACTCTAAGTTAATTAGTTTCACTTTTACAATGTCTCTTTGTATTTTTATATAATATGGTTAATAAACTTACTATATACATCCAAGAGACCCCCAAGTGGTACATTAATGATGAACCTATCATGATATAAGTCTCTTGGCCGAACCTTAGATTTTTAGGAATTTAATATCAATTAATAATATAATATTTGTTTTAAGAACTCTTTTATGTCAATTTTGACACTATTCAATAGTTGATTTTTGTGAAACTCATAACAGATTGATTACTTCGAACAAAGTCAATTACATCAATCATAATATATCATATTATCCTAGAAAATTAGTTTAATTCATTAAAAGTTTCTTATTATATTTATTTGGGTTTTTATAATATCAATTATTTTAATTTTTCACTATTATAGTAATTACTGCATCATCATTGTGTCATAAATAAAATAAATTATTTAATGTCTAAAAATTATAAATAAAATATCGTTATGTAGGAAATCTTTTTAGATTTCTAATGAATATTTATAATCTAAAATCCAAAATATATTACCCTATGTAACAATTGTTTTTCTAAAAGATATATGCTTGTGTCATTTTTGTATTCATTTTAACTTAATTAAAATAAAGTGTCATTATCACTTACAAGTGGATCCATGGGGTCCCAAAATAGACCCAAAGATTCCCATGGTCGACCATGTATCAACCAATAGGGTTAAGACACGTTTTAGGGTAATTTAGTATTATTATAATATTATTTTTTTAACCCTTATTTACCGGATTTACCCTTAACCATGGTAAATAAAATATTTACCGCAGTAATTATTCAAAATGTCTAAAAATAAAAGTTAAATATTTACACAATTTGAACATCCTGATTCCAAATATGGAATCCATTTTTCTAAATTCAAAACACAGAAGTGGCAGAAATTAATTTAAAATTAATTCCCGCTGTCAAAACAAAAAGCGTGTTTTTAAGAGATAATAACTATCAAAAGATTGACACTTGTTTATGTTCGGTTTAATTGTAAAATTATGTCCAATGAACAAAATTATATTAAATGGTAAAAATATATTCTAAATATACTTTAAAACCACTAAAATTCATAATTTATCACTATTCATTATTTTGATTAAAAAAAGTTGTTTTTAATTAAAACTTAGTAATTTTCACTATTCATCAAAATATGAAAGTTATCCGAAATGTACCAAAATTTCACCTTAGGCTAAATTCGATATTCCGAATCCAAAAATGAAGTCCATTTTCAAATATAAAATATATATATAATTTCAAAAAGTAGGTGTTACTATTCATAACGGCTAGTTTGATTAGTTATGGTGTGTTAGAACTCGGTGTTGCGTACAACACATGCTATCACATTATTCAAAGAGAAGCGTACCGTAGAAGCTTGGGATGTTTCATTTTAAAATTTTGATGTCCCCATTTAGTCAAAAAGTTTAAAATATAGTATTTAAAAAGGGTTCACTATTAAAGTTGATAAAAGTGCAATACTGAAAATGAATTTGTTCTTGCATTATATCTAAGAAACTCATAATATGGATTCTAAAATTATAAGGATTATATAAACATTAAAATTTATCTAATACTATTCATAACCTCTTTTGAACGGCTTGTTTGGTAAGTCATGGTGTGCTTGAACTTGGTGTTGCATGTAGTGAAAGTTATTGAATTATTTTGAAGAAATAACACACTATGAAATCTTGGTGTGTTACAATATCAAATATAGATTAGGGTGAATTTTTGGTATTTTTCTGAAAAACTTCAATTTTTGATGAATAGTGAAACCACTAAGTGGTAGTTAAAGAAACTGATTTTTTGTTTAAATGAAACTTTGCCATATCTGTGATTTGATTTTTAAAAATCCGACATACATGGTTTTCATTAAGAAGTAAAATGTGGTTCAATTAGATTAAAATAATTTTTTTGGTGAATAGTAACTTTTAAGTTTTTAATCGCGATTAGAGGTAATTAGTGTAGTTTAAGGTAAAAATAATGTTTTAATAATATGAAATGAAGTATAAAAATTTCCTACCATTATTGGATGTCTCATGGCCGACCAAGACAATCCATGGGTCAGCTTGGGGACCCCATGGAGCCACTTTGGTTGGAAAATGACATTAATACCTTTTTATTTAATGTTAAAATTAAAATGTCACAAACATGAGTTGTTTTATTAAAACATTTTTTACATGGGTTTATACAAGTCAGGTATTTGACTATAAATATTCATTGGAAAGATAAAATGATTTCCTACATCATAGTTTTTTTTATATTTTTTAGACATTAAATAAATTAAATTATTTATGACATCATGATGATGCAACGATGACCTCATTATTTTCGATTTAAATAAAATGGAAAGATAATGTAAAATATAAGACCAAAACATGTCCAAAACCTATTGTATGGGTGGATAACGAACACTTGTCATCTTATCCTAGAAACACATCAATGTGGGACCATTAACATCTGAAACTCATTTTAAAATAATGTAACATTTCCTTACTTTCCAAGAGTGCCCCTCCTCTCCTCTTATAAAAGGCCCCCACCTCTACCACCTTACCTACACTTCCAATGCCTTTGGCTCGCCCAACCCCCAACCATTTTGTGTCTCCACATCCCTATATTACTCCTTGAATCCTCACTTTGGGCAGAAGTCTTCCCAAGGAAGCCTTTGAGCTCAAATCAAAAGGAGTTACCCGATTTAAAGGTAGTGTCTTCTCTTGTGTTATTATGTTTTATTTTGCTTCTCCACCCCCCTAAACTCTTTTTATTCATTTATTTTGTAACAAATCCAGTATCTTAAATATACTAGGATGTTTTTATAAGAAATATTAGAGCTACACTTACACACACCTACATCTAATGGTTAAATAACATACTGTTTCTATGGATGGCAAATTTTTGCCTCACGAAACGATGATTGTTCAACATTCTTCTAACACATTCAAAGGTGGCCATTAAGATGAAACTATATTTATATATGATATATAATATGTTTATGTTTTACTTAAGATTCTGTATTTTTAATTTATGGCATACCTTTATGGTTTCCATTATGGGTAAACGTGATATCTTCATTTAAGGAAGTGCGGACTACCGCCCCCTCAAAGTGATTTGATTCGTTAATACCATATGTGGTATGTATAAAGGATATATTTAACGATATTATATATGATAACATACTGGAATTAAAATTCTATTATGTATCATTATGTTTTATTTCCATTAAATATGAAATAGAAATGGAAGTAGCGTTCATGCGTACGTACGACTTACCGTCTCCATGAATGGTACATTTCATTTCTTATCTCAAAATGTCATGTACTATTATAAGTACATATATATAATGGATATATATGTAATATATTACATCTAAATGATGGATATAATTCTGGAATTATAACATATATATATATATATCTCATTTTGTTTTAATTCCATTAATATGACAAAAAATTAAAGTAGCGTTCATGCGTACGTACGGCGTACCGTCTCCATGAACGGTGCTTTTAATTTTTATCTCCAAATGCTTTGGAATAGTATAAAATAAATATATACTGGATATGTATGATATTTAAAACATCAATACTATTCTGGATATGATGTACCTATAAATACATGGAAAATTATTTTCCAACAAGTTCAATTTTTGACTCATGTACCAAACATCGACAAAAACGTCTGATATGAACTCATATTATTAACCAATTATTATAACATTAAAATATGTGATATTAATTGAATAATAATCTTTATATGAGGTCATTAAGAAATTATAAATTGACCAAAGTTTATTATTCAGGAATATAATGAAACGAACAAGACAATTTGGACTTGAGGTAAGGGATCCTACCCCTCTCTTTCTTTTTAAGTACACTCTTTTATATCATTCCTCTTAAGCTCATCTTTCTTATGATTGGGATGTTCTTTTATATTACTCATACTTTAATTTTTGTGTTTATATGATGATAGACCTTAATTTCTCTCATCAATCCATTTTGGATGTTTTGAGTGGCTCCATTAGGCTGCCGAATTTTCGTAAGGGACCCTACCTCTCTCTTTCATTTTAAGTACTCTCTTTTATGTCATTTATTTTAAGCTCATCTTTCTTATGTTTGGGGATGTTATATTATATTCCTCATACTATACTTTTTATGGTCATATTATGAGAGACCATATTTGATCTCATAAATCCATTTTTGGAAGTTTTATGTGGCGTTGTTAGGCTGCCGAGTTTTTTTAAGGGATTTTTCATCTCACTTTTATTCTCGTGACATTTATGCTATGTTTGCCACTATTTCCTTTGATTGGTGTATGTACATACCATTATTATACAATTTGTGTAGTATAATTTCATTTATGGGTATTTACATATACATTTTATGACCCTTCTTCCATGGGGTGTACGTTTCGAAAGTTACCCACCTCGGTAAGGGGACCTTTCACCCTCCTATTTTTAAAAGAAATCTTTTGTTATGTCTTTTAATTTACATCTTATTATGTTGGTATATGTTCTTCTATATCCTTATTGCTGTAAATTTTATGCCCAAGTTGTAACACCCCAAGATTTTATGAAAAATATTCTTTTTAATTTCATTAATGTCTTGTGTTGTATGCTACACCAAAAGAAGCTTGCACAACATGCATCCTTGACTTGCCTTGCATTACATGCAATCACGACCTTCCTCGATAGCGTGTGTAGTCCGCAATACCGAGTTTCACTAAACAACGATATGCTATTAAAATATTATTATAACTAGCTGTTATGAATAGTGTTAACTAAATTTTGAATTTTATAACATCACAATTCATCTTACACATTTCTAGAACATGGTATAAGAACAAAATAAATTTTTCGGGTAAAATAAGTATTTTTCAAAAAATGCAGTTTTGCCGCCTTTTGATGGCGCACCCACTTTAAATCTAGTTTTTGACATGTTTATAAGTTCAATTTGACAAAATAAAATTCTTATTTTGAATCAGGATATAAAAATTTACATTAGATAATGTTTTGATATTTTTCCGATAACTTTCTTATTTTAATGAACAGTAAAAACACGCTATATTTTTATTAAAAACAACTTTTTTCATCGTAATATCTTATGTGGTTAAATTATAATATTGAATGGTTTTAATGTATAAATAGAATATATTTTTACCATTTAATATAATGTATGTCATTAGCATTTATTTTACCTTGAATTCGTAGGTTAAATCAATTCAATCTTTTGCAATGTTTTAAAGAAAAACTCGTTTTCTTTCGATAACGGGATTAATTTTAATTTAATTTCTGAATCTTTTTTGTATTGAATTTAGAAAAATGGATTCCATATTTGGAATCAGTGGGTCCAAATTATGTTAATAAGCTACTTTTTATTTTTGGGCATTGTGAATAGTAACTACGGTAATTTTTATTTACTATAGTTAAAGGTAAATCGGGTAATTAAGGGTAACTATAAGATTATAAAATTACCCTAAAACTTGTAAAAATCCTATTGGATGGCTAAATTTAGACCCATATAACCTAAGGGTCGGATTAGATTCATTTTATGGACTTTTTTCCATGAAAATAATTTAACTATTATTAAAACCAAAGAATTTGACAACATGTCACTTTCTTAAATCTTATAAGTATAATAATTTTAATTTAGTGATAAACTTCATGGAACTTCTAACATGAATAGTATTAAGAAATCTAATACAATTATATACATCATAGGAATTTATTTAGAATTTTTAGGGATTAAATAATTATCATTTATTATGACACAAAGATGATGCAGTAATTGTCTTATTAATGAAATATTGACATAATTGATGTTATAAATGCCCAAATAAATGTAATTTGAGACTTTTTATGACTCACATTAATTTTCTAGGTTAATATGACATGTTATTGTTGATATAAGTAACTTTGTTCGAACTTATCATTCTGTTATGAATTTCATAAAAATCATGTACCAAATAGTGTCAAAATTGACATAAATTATTTTTTAAAACAAATATTATATGATTAATTGTTATTTAATTCCTAAAAATCTAAGGTTCGGCCGAATGACTTAGATAAAGATAGATATATTAATAATAAACAACTTGGGGTTCGTTTGGCTTGTTATGGTACGTTTATTAACCATATACTGTAAGAAAACAAAAAGACACGGTAAAAGTTAAATTATTTAACTTAGAGTTAAATCTAATTGATAAGGTTAAAATAATAACCTAAACTTGTATAAATCCTATTGGATGAGAGGATTTCGACCCATACCCACTTTATCTTAGAAATAAGACCCTTTGGAACCATTATAAACCGAATTTGACCTTAATATAAAATAATATTTTGAGATTTTCCTAAGGTGCCCCTCTCCTCCCTTATAAAAGGGCACCTCCTCCCTCTCCTCCTCACACCAATTTGAGCATTAAATATCGGCAAACACCTAAACATTCCTCCTCTCCACTTCCCTAGAGACATCCTAGAGGTCCTGGTCTTCTTCAAAGACCAATTTTAGTGCCCTAAAATAAGGTCTCAAAGAAGCACTTCAAAAAAGAGGTAATGTCCGTTACCGATTCTTTCATCTTTATTTCTTCTTACACTTCTTCTTATTTAGTTGTTTCATTATGAAGTAATAACATCAGTATCACTAATATACTGATATGTTATTATATGTATGAAACAACCCTATTTCACCATCTATCCATCCTATGGAAAAAGAAATCACCGCGCGTGCGTACGTACGGAATAACGTCTCCACACCGTGCTGTAATCTATTTTCCACCACCACCTTACTTGGATGGGTATAATGGTGTAAATAATGACTATATATGACTATTATAAAGTGATACTAATTATGAAATAGTATTCATACACTCTAATACAATTCCACGATCATAGGAACGATATCATCACTCGTGCGTACGTACGGAATACAGTCTCCACGATGTGATGCGACTCATTCTACATGATCTTCATTTCATAATGATTATATAAATGAATTGAATGAATGAATATGATATATATTAAACTAATACTATTATGGAAATGAGGTATCTATAACCTAAAGACAAGAATAAGAATTTATTCGAAAAAACACGCATAAGAACAAAAAGTTATTAACACCCGAATAACAAGTAGCAATGAAATATTACTACTAAGAAGCTAAGAATATGACCATATATGATATCATAAAAATAATTATGATTCTGTAATAAGTCAATAACATTATTTAAATCATTATACAGGAGGTTCGGACATGTACAAATCATATGGGACCTAAGGTAAGGGAAATATCACAATCTCATTTTTATTCGAGATTGTTTATACTTCAGAATTTACTGGGGTGTATTTTATCATCCAAATCCATGTTTCCTCAATATGTAATAATATTTCCATCCACATAAAATTGTTTAAAACCTATTTTACACTTTGGTGAGTTTTTAGTAAAAGATATGAAATGAATCTTTTGTCGTTTTTCATACGAGGTACTTTTTGACTTTTCCGACAAAAGTACGAGAAGAATGTTTTTTAACTTATACGGCATGAATGGATTTTTAAAACATTATTTCCAAGAATCTTCCCTTACAAGTTTTCAAGTTTATTTTTAATCAAATTATTTTAGTTATAATTTTATGACATTTTACGAAAGGAAAAGTGTTTTTGAAGAAGAAAGGATATTTTCCTCAAGAATGGAGTTCAAGTGTTTTATCAAAATTATTTTCCATCTAAGATAATAAAGGGTTATGTTTCTACCCCTATTATTACATTGATTTGACTATGTTGTGATGGAATTATTTTTATTAATTCCTTTATCTTATATGAATTGTTTTATGATGTCGTGATGTTTAAGATTCCCATTTTTATTACATGGGTTATGCTATGATGTATGGTTTATGATTTTGTGGCACACAAAAGAATGGTATCATTATGAGATGGGGGGACCTATATCTACCTCCAATGCATTGGGTAAATATTTTATATCTCATGAGATAGACATGGCTGGAACGGTAGGTTATACCGGTTCAGTGAAACAGGACTGAAACGAGGAGTGAACTCGGTTCAGAAAGGGACTTTGTCCACTAAGATAGTCTTGGAAATGATTTTTGACTAATAAGAAATGATTCTCTATGATTATGTGTGTATGTCACAAAGTTTCATGTTTTCAGTTATGATTATTGGGATTACATTTCACTACTAGTATTTATCCCATGTTATGAAATTATGCCCTCTTTTGCAGGTTAAGATTTCCAAAAGATATGTTCTTATGAATATGATGTGATTGATATTTCTTTTGTTTAACCTTACTGAGCATTTGATCTCGCCATTTTATGTTTTCTTTTCCCCAGGACATAAAGAAAGGATTTAGGTTTAAAAAAAATAATAACTTTATGGGAGATGTTGAAGATCTTTCACCACGATTAGAAGATTATATTCCGAGTTTCCAAAGACACTAAACTATTACGGTCCTTGTGTGTGTGTTTTTGTTATGTACTAAGTATTCCGCAAAAGTAATGTAATGTTCCTGTACGTCAAGCTTCGGGTCTCTACAGTTGGTATCGGAGGAAAGGTTTAGTCAACCTTTGGAAATTTGGATGCGAAAACGTTAGTGAGATCCCTAGAGATATTTCTAAGGTATGTCTAGGGATGTCCCTAAGGATAAGTATACGTATAGGATATAGTCCTAGAACTACGGTAACGATATTAGAATTTAACCTAAGATGTTAGATATTAAGGGTAATCCCCCTTTACTATGTTGTTTTCCCTAGCATTATTTTTGACTCTCACACTATTCTTTTTGGGTTTTAGACGATGGCTGGAACCCGAAGGAACCATGTTGATCACTGTAATGGACAATACAATGATTGTCCTTCTGAACAAACAAGTGTTATGGGAGATGGAGTGCAAAATCTTATTGCTATACTTACACAAGCTATGAATCATTCTGGACTTCCAAATGAGCAGAGAAGGGAACAATATTCTATTGAGTCCTTCATGAGGCAACGTTCACCTTCTTTCAGTGGGTCTTCCGATCCACTTGTTGCTGAACAATGGATCAGTACCACTGAAAATATATTTTCAGTTCTTCAATGTTCTGAACATGATAAAGTCATCTTAGCAGTATATCGTTTGGAAGGTGAAGCTGATCAATGGTGGAATCTTATCAAGAATACGAGGCCAATAGATGAAATTGAGTGCATGGAATGGGATGAGTTCAAGAAATTGTTTTTTAGTAAATACTTACCTCGTATTCTTCGAACAAAGATGGAAAAGGAGTTTCTTGAGATGAAGCAGAAGGATGATGAATCTGTTGGTATATACGAAGCGAATTTTACAAGACTTGCAAGGTATGCATCTGGCATTATCATCCAAACTGAAAGTAAAGTTGATCGATTTTTCAGTGGCTTAAAACCAAGTATTCGAAGGGAATTAACTATAAGAGACTTCAGTAGCTATGAAGAAATTGTGCGTTGTGCTATCAAGGTAGAAATGGAAGTTGGTGTTACATATCCATCTCATGGTTTTGACAAGAAACGAAAGATGGAGTTCAAGGAGAAATCTTAGAATAATGGTGAAAAGAAGATGAATGTTTCCTTATGCACAAAGTGTGGAAAGAAGCATGGTGGAGATTGTATTAAAGGGACTAGAAAATGTTTTAAGTGTGGAAAAGAAGGTCATTGAGCAGCTGAGTGTCGAAGTAATGGAAAAAGGGTTTCTAATGATGTGAATAAAGCAAAGACTGCAGAGAACGCACCACCAACACTTCAATGCTTCAAGTGCAAGGAAATGGGGCATTATGCTAATAAATGCCCTAATCCAAGGGTTAGGGATGATCTACATGAGCAACCGCTTAAGGCAAAGGACAAAGGGAATTCACGTGCAATCATTATTGGTGATGTTGAATATGACAACGATGTGGTGGAATGATTAAGTGTTTATGTAATAGGATTCCAAAATAATGTTGTATCATGGAATATTGGAATATTTATGTATTGGTCTAATGTGGTATTCAAAGTGATTGAGATATTTTTGGAAATAAAATGATATGCGCATAATGAAGGGAAAACGAGAAAATGAAATGTTTAACCGTATTCATGAGCTCATGATTTATATAAGGACTAAGTGATATCATGGTTTGAGTATATAGAATTTTGAGGATTTTGGTATGTGGAAAGTGTTAACTTTTAACTGCATTCATGTTTTCACTAAGGTTCATTGGGTATTCAAGAGAATACATGATTAAGGCCTTTGAATGTTTGGAAAGTTACAAACAAGACATATCTTATGATATATGGGGACCAACGATGGTATTAAATCTCTGGTAATCGTTTTCACTATATTATGAGAGTGGAATGCAGTATTATGGATAAGCCTAAAGATTGGAATGGATTATGTTGGACATAAGTTAGTATTGTTTAAGGATAAAAGTTTTTTCGATATTATTTATGGGATGTTATAGTAATATAGTTTTAGAAAAAGGACAACCTGTAGGACGGGCAACAGCCCATCGCGTCAGACAAGGTCGTGGGAATCGAACCCACAACCGAAGTGCGACTGGCCTTTATCACCTACCATTGTCCTACAGGAAGTCCATGTTTATTAGAAACAAGTTTTATTATATTAAGCAGTATGATATATGAAGTATAAGTCCATTTTAGAAACCGTATATCATTAATCTCACTATAGATGGACTTATGTATTTTTTGATAACTTTTCTAACCTTTGGTTTGAGACAGATGGAATGACCCATCATTCTATCACATGATCTGCTAACACATCACAAATGACAAATTCAACTTCATTTCTTTAAGAGATGAAGTGGAAATTGTCCAAAGAACGACCAACGGTGAGACTATACCGAAATCACGAAAGTATTTCTTCTAATTTCAATTTCATCAACTTTAAGGAAATGATCTTGAAAACCAAAAATGTTGTCCTAGTGCTCTTATATCTGATGAATCAGATGGTACCTTATATCGTCACAAATTTATGGTTTTGTGATTGTTGGATTTTTCATAGCCATGTTCTCTACCACTCTCCATCAGAACATGATGGTTACATTTCTCTTCCATATCCATATTTTCACCTATGTGGAAACCCAGTGATTAGTTTATTTGGGTAACCATTATGTTTCATACTTTTGTTTTTAAAGATTTGTTTTGGTATTCCTTTTTATGATGTGGATTTCTATTAAAGAAAATTTTGAATAGTAAACCATTTATAATCCCGACGAATTTTGAGGGCGAAATTCATTTTAAGGGGGGTAGAATGTAACACCCCGAGATTTTATGAAAAATATTCTTTTTAATTTCATTAATGTCTTGTGTTGTACGCTACACCAAAAGAATCTTTCACAACACGCATCCTTGACTTGCCTTGCATTACACGCAATCACGACCTTCCTCGATAGCCTGTGTAGTCCGCAATACCGAGTTTCACTAAACAACGATATGCTATTAAAATATTATTAAAACTAGCTGTTACGAATAGTGTTAACTAAATTTTGAATTTTATAACATTATTATTCATCTTACACATTTCTAGAACATGGTATAAGAACAAAATAAATTTTTTGGGTAAAATAAGTATTTTTCAAAAAATGCAGTTTTGCCGCCTTTCGATGGCGCACCCACTTTAAATCTAGTTTTTGACATGTTTATAAGTTCAATTTGACAAAATAAAATTCTTCTTTTGAATCAGGATATAAAAATTTCCATTAGATAATGTTTTGATATTTTTCCGATAACTTTCATATTTTAATGAATAGTAAAAACACGCTATATTTTAATTAAAACAACTTTTTTCATCATAATATATTATGTGGTTAAATTATAATATTGAATGGTTTTAAAGTATAAATAGAATATATTTTTACCATTTAATATAATGTATGTCATTATCATTGATTTTACCTTGAATTCGTAGGTTAAATCAATTCAATATTTTACAGTGTTTTAATGAAAAACCCATTTTCTTTCGACAACGGGATTAATTTTAATTTAATTTCTACATCTTTTGTGTATTGAATTTGGAAAAATGGATTCCATATTTGGAATCAGTGGGTCCAAATTATGTTAATAAGATACTTTTTTTGGGCATTGTGAATAGTAACTACGGTAAATTTTATTTACTATAGTTAAAGGTAAATCGGGTAATTAAGGGTAAATATAAGATTATAAAATTACCCTAAAACTTGTAAAAATCCTATTGGATGGCTAAAAGTAGACCCATATAACCTAAGAGTCGGATTAGATTCATTTTATGGACTTTTTGCCATGAAAATTATTTAATTATTATTAAAACCAAAGAATGTGACAACATGTCACTTTCTTAAATCTTATAAGTATAATAATTTTAATTTAGTTATAAACTTTATGAAACTTAGAAAATAAATAGTCTCCAGAAATCTAATACAATTATCTACATCATAGGAATTTATTTAGAATTTTTAGGGATTAAATAATTATCATTTATTATGACACAAAGATGATGTAGTAATTGTCTTATTAATGAAATATTGACATAATTGATGTTATAAATGCCCAAATAAATGTAATTTGAGACTTTTTATGACTTAAATTAATTTTTTAGGTTAATATGACATGTTATTGTTGATATATGTAACTTGTTTTGAACTTATCATTCTATTATGAATTTCATAAAAATCATGTACCAAATAGTGTCAAAATTGACATAAATTAGTTTTTAAAACAAATATTATATTATTAATTGTTATTTAATTCATAAAAATCTAAGGTTCGGCCAAATGACTTATATAAGGATAGATATATTAAAAATAAACAACTTGGGGTTATTTTGGCTTTTTATGGTAAGTTTATTAACCATATAGTGTAAGAAAACAAAAAGACATGGTAAAAGTTAAATTATTTAACATAGAGTTAAATCTAATTGATAAGGTTAAAATAATAATCTAAACTTGTCTAAATCCTATTGGATGAGAGGCTTTCGACCCATCCCCACTTTATCTTCGAAATAAGACCCTTTGGAACCATTATAAACCGAATTTGACCTTAATATAAAATAATATTTTGAGATTTTCCTAAGGTGCCCCTCTCCTCCCTTATAAAAGGGCACCTCCTCCCTATCCTCCTCACACCAATTTGAGCATTCAAGATCGGAAAACCCCTGCCAATTCCTCCTCTACACTTCCCTATAGACATCCTAGAGGTCCTGGTCTTCTTCAAAGACCAATTATAATTCCCTAAAAGAAGGTCTCAAAGAAGCACTTCAAAGAAGAGGTAATGTCCGTTACCGATTCTTTCATCTTTATTTCTTCTTCCACTTCTTCATCTTTAGTTGTTTCAATAGAAAGTAATAACATAAGTATCACTCATATACTGATATGTTATTATAAGTTTGAAACAACCCTATTTCACCATCTATCCATCCTACGGAAAAAGAAATCACCGCGCGTGCGTATGTACGGAATACCGTCTCCACGCCGTGGTGTAATCTATTTTCCACCACCACCTTACTTGGATGAGTATAATGGTGTAAATAATGACTATATATGACTATTATAAAGTTATACTGATTCTGAAATAGTATACATACACTCCAATAAAATTCCACGATCATAGGAATGATATCATCACTCGTGCGTACGTACGGAATACCGTCTCCACGATGTGATGCGACTCGTTCTACATGATCTTCATTTCATAATGATTATATAAATGAATTGAATGAATTAATATGATATATATTACACTAATACCATTCTGGAAATGATGTATCTATAACCTAAATAGAAGAATAAGAATTTATTCGACAAAACACGCATAAGAATAAAAAGTTATAAACACCCGAATAACAAGTAGCAATGAAATATTACTACTAAGAAGCTAAGAATATGACCATATATGATATCATAAAAATAATTATTATTCTTTAATAAGTCAATAAAATTATTTAAATCATTATACAGGAGGTTCGGACACGTACAAAGCATATCAGACCTAAGGTAAGGGAAAGATCACAATCTCATTTTTATTCAAGATTATTTATACTTCAGAATTTACTGGGGTGTATTTTATCATCCACATCCATGTTTTCTTAATATGTAATAATATTTCCATCCACCTACAATTTTATAAAACCTATTTTACCCTTTGGTGAGTTTTTAGTAAAAGATATGAAAGGAATCTTTTGTCGTTTTTCGTACGAGGTACTTTTTGACTTTTCCGACAAAAGTACGAGAAGAATGTTTTTTTAACTTATACGGCATGAATGGATTTTTAAAACATTATTTACAAGAATATTCCTTTACAAGTTTTCAAGTTTATTTATAATCAACTTCTTTTAGTTATAATTTTATGACATGTTAAGAAAGGAAAAGTGTTTTTGAAGAAGAAAGGATATTTTCCTCAAGAATGGAGTTCAACTGTTTTATCAAAATTATTTTCCATCTAAGATAATAAAGGGTTCTATTTATATCCCTATTATTACATTGATTTGACTATATTGTGATGGAATTATTTTTATGAATTCCTTTATCTTATATGAATTGATTTATGATGGCGTGATGTTTAAGATTCCCATTTTTATTACATGGGTTATGCTATGATGTATGGTTTATGATTTTGTGGCACACATAAGAATGGTATCATTTTGAGATGGGTGGGACCTATATCTCCCTCCAATGCATTGGGTAAAGATTTTATATCTCATGAGATAGACAAGGATGGATCGTAGGTTATACCGGTTCAGTGAAACAGGACTGAAACGAGGAGTGAACTCGGTTCAGAAAGGGACTTTGTCCACTAAGATAGTCTTGGCAATGAGTCTTGACTAATAAGAAATTATTCTCTATGATTATGTGTGTATGCCGAAAAGTTTCATGTTTTAAGTTATGATTATTGGGATTACATTTCACTACTATGATTTATCCCATGTTATGAAATTATGCTCTCTTTTGCTGGTTAAGATTTCCAAAAGATATGTTCTTATGAATATGACGTGATTGATATTTCTTTTGTTTACCCTTACTGAGCATTTGAGCTCACCCTTTTATGTTTTATTTTCCCCAGGACATAAATAAAGGATTTATGTTTAAAAAAATAAGATCTTTATGGGAGATGTTGAAGATCTTTCACCACTATTAGAAGATTATATTCCAAGTTTCCAAAGACACTAAACTATTACGGTCCCCGTGTGTGTGTTTTTGTTATGTACTAAGTATTCCACAAAAGTAATGTAATGTTCATGTACATCAAGATTCGGGTCTCTACACAAGTGATGAGATACCATTCACTCTCTCATCGACTAATTTTTTTAATTTTGAAGTGACACTGTTAGGCTGCCGAATTGTTACAAGGGAACGTCTTAACCCAATTTCG
Source organism: Viscum album (assembly GCA_963277665.1). Taxonomy (NCBI): domain Eukaryota; kingdom Viridiplantae; phylum Streptophyta; class Magnoliopsida; order Santalales; family Viscaceae; genus Viscum; species Viscum album. Next base: position 1,416,421 of record CAUJRU010000127.1, read on the forward strand.
ATATCTTTGGGTTCTGCCTGTACTTCTTGAACATATCATCCTATGAATATGTGTGAATTACCTCTGATTGTTTGACACATAATATCCACTTATATTGGGTGTATTTATATTTCTCACACATAATTATGTGATGGATTTATCCTTAATAAAGGATACCATCTTTATAATAGATTTCATCTCAATTTACATTTCCATTGAGACTTCATTGTTGTTATGCACAAATTCACTCTTATATGATGTGTATAATGTCCTTTGACATATTATATAATAAATACCTTTATTCTCATGATATTATAATGTTCGGATTAAATGTTATTCTGCTATTATTTTTATTCAAGAGTCTATTATTTTGTTAAAAATTCTCTAACAAAAATATCGTTTTAAATGTTTCAAAGATTCATTATTCTAAATCTTTATCTTTAATTTCCATGTTTTCAAAATGGTTTCCAGTATTCATTTATATGGACATTAATGTTTTAGAATTGTACTTCCATTAAAATCTTCAAAGTGGTAGGCACTTTGATTCAAAAATCTCTGTTAATTGGTTTTTGAAAATGGATTGATTAATTCAATATCTTGGAATTACTTATTGTGATTTCAAATGAAATATTGTTATTGAAATGTTTATATTTTCAATATTTTATGTGTAATGATGGTACATGGACATTTTACGGGTGGTTATGTGATAAACCATATGACGGGTGGTGCCGTGAATACTAGGACGGGTGGTTACGTTATAACCTCCAATTCATTGGGTATGGAAGTCGGCCGTATGGCTATTTTATTAAGTATGTGTGGAAGTCGGACGTATGGCTATTCCATTAAGTGATATGTGTGGAAGTCAACCGTATGGTTATTCCACTTAAGTATGTTTATGTCTCAAGTTACCTTTATATGTTATGTGTTCTTTATATGGGTTTTATGGTAATCTTTTGGTTACAAAAGGGTAAGTAATGATATTTTAATCAGTGAAGAGTTTTTACTACTTCATAAAGGTGCAGGTATTACTTTGATAAAGTATACATTGTTTACCTGATGTTTGAAAAACTAACAGTTTTCATTCTTTTTGTATCCCTTACTGAGCTTTTTATACTCACCCCCATGTTTTTTTGAAATTTTTTTCACAGGACATAATGTGGAATAGGGTCAAGGATCGGATCAAGGTAAAGTAATGCTATCTAAAACATGGAACTAGACATGTTTCTTTTTAAGAGTTTTTATTTTATTGAAATTTAGTTGACGTGACTACTTTGTAATCTTTTGAGATGTAATAGTTATGTCCTAATTCTCTAAAACTCTAAACCTGAAAAGATCCTCAATGTGGATTATTCATTTAATTAAATATTAAGTAAGGTTTAAGGCCGGGGCCTTATAGTTGGTATCAAATTCCGGTTTAGATAACTTTAGAGGTTAGGTTATTCTCTAAGCATAAGTGACAGTACCATAATGGATAGGATTTCAGAAAGAGTCCTAGTTTTAGATAAAGTGAATGAGTAAGTATATCTTAGTGGTTATCTTCCTCATTAGTACATGATGGTTTTTTTGATATAATCACAGTGACATTTCTGTTTTTAGTGAATGGATGGATCTAGCAGGCACCAAAGTGACAATAGGTTTGAAGGAAACTGTGGTGGTTCTCTGATTAAGAGACTGGATGAAAAGGGGTATTCAATGAGGAAACTCGTGGTTGTTCTAAACCAACTATCAAGGAGTCATGATCAACCACTAGAACCTTGGTATGTTCTGTAATGCATCATGTACAGGATGACCAATCGATGTGGAAGTTTAGGTAATAATTATAAAGGTAACTATTAGGGTTTATATGATCCTTAATTTTGAGGTAATTATGGGTTATTATATGTTATGATGGAAAATTAAAGGCATGAGATAAACTTGAGGTTAAAATATGTTATGATTATTTTTTGAATATTCTATCTCGTTTTGGGGAATGTTTTGAGAATTTTATAGTTTTGGAAAAAGGACAACACGCAGACCATGTGACAACCCGTCGCGTCGGACAAAGTTGCGGGAATCGAACCCACAACCAAAGTGCAACTGGTATTTATCACCTACCACTAGACTACGTGAAGTCCCCGGTTAGTATAACTTATTCTTTTTAGTTAGGTGATTTTATGAATTAACAGTAAATTAATTTTGGGTTATCTATGGAAATTTATTAACCTATCATGGAGGATATGTGATTAGGTTAATTACTTTTCAATACAAGACTTTAAGATCAACTGATGTTGTTTGGAGATAAATGTTACGATTTAACTTGGAAGACAATGTGACTAAATCCTTAAAATATTTGGGTTTCAATATTAGTTTGGTTTACTTTGAAGAATTTTATGGACAAATTGTGTATCGAATGGTCCTCATTGAACTTTGGGTTTTGTTGGACAAATTTTGGAGATTAAGAATAGATTTTCTTTTTATAAAGGGTTATCCTTTTCTGGATTATCTGATCTTGTACTAACATTTTTGGTTTTGGTTTTGGTTAAGGTCTAAAGATATGGGAAGTATATAGTTCTCTTTTGTGGAATAGGTGATTCTCTAGAAGTTTATTATAGTACTCTTAATGTGAACAAGTCTTCCTAAATACTCTTCTTTTGGGGAAAGTATGAGTTTGTGTAAGAAATCTAGTAAAAGTTAAAAGTCAACATGACAAGTAAGTATGTTTCCTTAAGATCAAAAATAAATTCCTCAATGAAGAGTAACTTAAATGAAAAATGTTGTCTGTTAACTTTTCCTACTAGGGAATCGAATACCGTTTAACCCATCACAAGTTTGTGATTTTCTTATGGTTAACTTTCTCCTAGACATGTTTACTATCACTCTCCATCAGAACAAGACCCTTTTTTTCCTCCATATCCATATTTTCATTCTTGGAATCCTAGTATGGGTTAACTTGGGTGACCTTTGTACTTATCATTCTTTATTTTAAAGTGATTGTTTTAACAACTCTTGTTCCGATGTGGGACTTTCAAGGATGTTTTCGAGCCCAATTTTAAAATTGCGAGGACGCAATTCCCAAAAGGGGGGAAGGATGTAACACCCCAGGTAAATAAAGAATATGAAATTTTTATATTTATCCCTATTTGTGAATGAAATGTTAATATTAATATAAAGGGAACGCTATGCTCGATGGCTTACCCAATATGCAACAACGAGTTCCTTTGAAATCTTATGTTTCACTCTAATAATAAAATAATATTATTTTAAATGGTAGTTAACACCTAGCCGTTGTAATGGCGGGAATGAACAGAACTAACTACAAAATGATTATATATGTTTGTCAAATATTTTTACTCTTTACAATAAATGTTAGAGGATTAAAAATACGAATGAATCCAATTTTAAGCGTAAACATTCTAATATTCTTTAAAGAGTCGATTAACCGCCTTTTGATGGCGAACCTCTTTTAAATCCACTTTTTGACAATTTTATGTGTTATATTTGACAAAATAAAATTCTTCTTTATAATTGGGACATCAAAATTTACTTTGTTTAAATTTTTGGTATTTTTCCGATAAAGTTCATTTTTTAATGAATAGTGAAAAATGTTGTATTTTAATTCAAAACCACTTTTTAATCTAATTAATTTATATGGTTAGATTATCTTTTGAATTGCTTTTAAAGTAAAATTAGAATATATTTTTACCATTTAATCCAATAGTGGTCGTTGAAATTAATTTCACTTTGAAATTGGACTTAAACTAGTGTCAATCTTTTAATAGATATTGTTTCTTAAAAACACGCTATTTGTTTTGACAGCGGGAATTAATTATTAAATTAATTAATGAACCTTGTATGTTTTGAATTTTCTAAAATAAATTCCATTTTTGAGTTCGGAATATCAAATATAGCTTAGGGTGAATTTTTGGTATTTTTCTGAAAAACATCAATTTTTGATGAATAGTGAAACCACTAAGTGGTAGTTAAAGAAACTGATTTTTCGTTTAAATGAAACTTTGCCACTTCTGTGATTTGATTTTCAAAAATATGACATACATGGTTGTCAGTAATAAGTAAAATGTGGTTTAATGAGATTAAAATACTTTTTTTGGTGAATAGTAACTTTTAAGTTTTTAATCACGATTAGAGGTAATTAGTGTAGTTTAAGGTAAAAATAATGTTTTAATAATAGGAAATGAACTATAAACATATCCTACCCTTATTGGATATCTCATGTCCGACCAAGGAAATCCATGGGACAACTTGGGGACCCCATGGAGCCACTTTTTTTGAAAATGACATTAATACCTTTTTATTTAATGTTAAAATTAAAATGTCACAAACATGAGCTGTTTTACTAAAACAATTTTTACATGGGGTTATAAATGTCATATTTTTGACTATAAATATTAATTGGAAATCTAAAAATATTTCCTACATCATAGTATTTTTTTTATAATTTTTATACATTAAATAAATTAAATTATTTATGACATCATGATGATGCAGCGATGACCTCATTATTTAACGATTTAAATAAAATGGAAAGATAATGTAAAAAATAAGACCTACACATGTCCAAAACCTATTGTATGGGTGGCTTTCGAACCCTTATCACATTATCATTGAAACACATCAATGTGGGACCATTAATATCCGAAACTCTTTCTAAAATAATGTAACATTTCCTTACTTTCCAAGAGTGCCCCTCCTCTCCTCTTATAAAAGGCCCCCACCTCTACCACCTTACCCACACTTCCAATGCTTTTGGCTCGGCCAACACCTGCCTATTTTGTCTCTCCACATCCCTCTATTACTCATTGAATCCTCACTTTGGGAAAAAGTCTTCCCAATGAATCCTTTGAGCTCAAATCAAAAGGAGTTACCCGATTTAAAGGTAGTGTCTTCTCTTGTGTTCTTATGTTTTATTTTGCTTCCCCAACCCCCTAAGCTCTTTTTATTCATTTATTTTGGAAAAAATCATGTATCTTAAATATAATAGGATTTTTTATAAGAAATATTAGAGCAACACTTACACACACCTACATCTAATGGTTAAAGAACATAATGTTTCTGTGGGTGGTGAATTTCTGCCTCACGAAACGATGATTGTTCAACATTATTCTAACACCTTCAAAGGTGGCCATTAAGATGAAACTATATTTATATATGATATATAATATTTTTATGTTTTACTTAAGCTTATGTATTTTTCATTTATGGAATACCTTTATGGTTTCCATTATGTGTAAACGTGACATCTTCATTTAAGGAAGTGCGGACTACCGCCCCCTCAAAGTGATTTGATTCGTTAATACCATATGTGGTACGTATAAAGGATATATTTAATGATATTATATATGATACCATACTGTAATTAAAATACTATTATGTATCATTATGTTTTAATTCCATTAAATATGAAATAGAAATGGAAGTAGCGTTCATGCGTACGTACGGCTTACCATCTCCATGAACGGTACATTTCATTTCTTATCTCAAAATTTTATGTGCTATTATAAGTACATATATATAATGGATATATATGTAATATATTACATCTAAATGATGGATATAATTCTGGAATTATAACATATATATATATCTCTCATTTTGTTTTAATTCCATTAATATGACAAAAAATTAAAGTAGTGTTCATGCGTACGTACGGCCTACCGTCTCCATGAATAGTGTTTTTATTTTTTATCTCCAAATGATATGGAATAGTATAAAATAAATTTATATTGGATATATATGATATTTAAAACATCAATACTATTCAGGATATGATGTACCTATAACTACATGGAAAATTATTTTCCAACAAGTTCAATTTTTGACTAATGTACCAAACATTGACAAAAACGTCTGATATGAACTCATATTATTAACCAATTATTATAACATTAAAATATGTGATATGAAATGAATAATAATCTTTATAGGAGTTCCTTAAGAAATTATAAATTTACCAAAGTTTATTATTCAGGAATATAAAGGAACGAACAAGACAAGTTGGACTTGAGGTAAGGGATCCTACCCCTCTCTTTCTTTTTAAGTACACTCTTTTATGTCATTCCTTTTAAGCTCATATTTCTTATGATTGGGATGTTATCATATATTACTCATACTTTAAGTTTTGTGTTCATATGATGATAGACCGTATTTTCTCTCATCAATCCATTTTGGATGTTTTGAGTGGCGCCGTTAGGCTGCCGAATTTTCGTAAGGGATCCTACCTCTCTCTTTCTTTTTAAGTACTCTCTTTTATGTCATTTATTTTAAACTCATCTTTCTTATTTTTGGGGATGTTACTTTATATTCCTCATACTGTAATTTTTATGTTCATATTATGAGAGACCCTATTTGATCTCATAAATCCATTTTTGGAAGTTTTAAGTGGCGTCGTTAGGCTGTCGAGTTTTCGTAAGGGATTTTTCATCTCACTTTTATTCCCATGACATTTATGCTTCGTTTTCCACTATTTCCTTTGATTGGTGTATGTACTGCCCATTATTATACACTTTTTGTATTATAATTTCATTTATGGGTATTTACATCTTCATTCTATGACCCTTCTTCCATGGGGTGTACGTTTCGAAAGTTACCCAACTCAGCAAGGGGACCTTTCACCCTCCTCTTTTTAAAAGAAATCTTTTATTATGTATTTTAATTTATATCTTATTATGTTGGGATATGTTCATCTATATCCTTATTGATTTAAATTTTATTCCCAAGTGATGAGATACCATTCACTCTCTCATCGACTAATTTTCTGAATTTTGAAGTGACACCGTTAGGCTGTCGATTTTTTACAAGGGAACGTTTTAACCCAATTTCGATTTCTTTGGGTTCAAATTGAACTTCTTGAACATGTCATCCTATGAATATGTGTGCATGAACTATGATTGTTTGACACATAATATACACTTGTATTGGGTGTATTTATATTTCTCACACATAATTATGTGATAGATTTATCCTTAATAAAGGATACCATCTTTATAATGGATTTCATCTCAATTTACATTTCCATTGAGACTTCATTGTTGTTATGCACCAATTCACTCTTATATGGTGTGTATACTGTCCTTTGACATATTATATCATGAATCCATTTATTCTCATGATATTATAATGTTCGGATTAAATGTTATTCCGCAATTATTTGTATTCAAGAGTCTCTTATTTTGTTAAAAATTCTCTAACAAAAATATCGTTTTAAATGATTCAAGGATTCATTATTATAAATCTTTATCTTTAATGTCAATGTTTTCAAAATGGTTTATAGTATTTATTTATATGGACATTAATGTTTTATAATTTTAATTCCATTAAAATCTTCAAAGTGGTATAGGTCACTTTCATTCAAAAATCTATGTTAATTGGTTTTTGAAAATGGATTGATTAATTCTATATCTTAGAATTACTTATTGTGATTGAAAATGAAATGTTGTTATTGAAATGTTTATATTTTCAATATTTTATGTGTAATGATGGTACTTTGATATTTTACGGGTGGTTACGTGATAAACCATATGACGGTTGGTGCCGTGAATACCAGGACGGGTGGTTACGTTATAACCTCCAATGCATTGGGTATGGAAGTCGTCCGTATGGCTATTCCATTAAGTATGTGTGGAAGTCGGCCATATGGATATTCCATTAAGTATGTGTGGACGTCGGCCATAAGGCTATTCCATTAAGTGATATGTGTGGAAGTCGACCGTATGGTTATTCCAATTAAGTATGTTTATGTCCCAAGTTACCTTTATATGTTATGTGTTCTTTATATGGGTTTTATGGTAATATTTTGGTTACAATAGGGTAAGTAATGATATTTTAATCAGTGAAGAGTTATTACTACTTCATAAAGGTGAAGGTATTACTTTGATAAAGTATACATGGTTTACTTGATGTTTGAAAAACTAACAGTTTTCATTCTTTGTGTATCCCTTACTGATCTTTTTATGCTCACCCCATGTTTTTTTGAAATGTTTTTCACTGGACTTAATGTGGAATAGGGTCAAGGATGGGATCAAGGGAAAGTCATGCTATCTAAAACATGGAACTAGACATGTTTCTTTTTAAGAGTTTTTATTTTATGGAAATTTAGTAGAAGTGACTACTTTGTAATCTTTTGAGATGTAATAGTTATGTCCCAATTCTCTAAAACTCTAAACCTGAAAAGATCCTCAATGTGAATTATTCATTTAATTCAATATTAAGTAAGGTTTAAGGCCGGGGCCTTATAGAAGATCACTACATCCATCTCCATAACATGTGTTGGGATAGTTTTTATCATGAACATTAAATTGACTTGAAGTATAGGCAATGAATTTTTCATTCTACATCAACACACATCCCAGACCATTCTTCGAAGCAACAATTAATATCACAAAAATTTCTCCACTTGTGGGTAGTTAGAGCATGAATGTAGTGATAATCCTACTTTTAATCTCCTTAAATCCCACTTAGCATTAATCAATCCATGAAAACTTGACTCCCTTCTGAGTTATCTTGTTAATAGGTATTCACAATTGCTATAAATTTCTCACAAATCGATGATAATATCCAACTAACCCAAGGAGGCTATGGATATCTATCATAAATGATGGCCTCAGCCATCCCATAATTGTAGTTGTCTTGGTTGGATCCATAGATACCCCATTTCTTATAATGATATGACCCAACAATGATACCTTATTAAAATAGAACTCACACTTGTTTTACTATGCATAGAGATTCTCCTTTTGCAAGGTCTCCAGTATAGTGCTTAGATACTCCTCATGCCCCTCATTCATTTTTGAGTATATTACAATATTGTCTACAAAGACTACAAAAAATTTGACGAGGTAATCTCTAAAGACTCTATTCATCAAGTCCAAGACAATTTCTATATAATTAGTGAGTCTAAATGGAATTAATATGAATTCATAGTTCTCATACCTTGTATGAAAATCAGTCTTTGGGATATCCTCCTTCTTCACCCTTACATGGTAATATTCTGACCACAAATCAGCCATGTAGAAGTATTGTGCTCTATGTAGCAGATCAAATAATTAATAAATTCAGGCCAGAAGATACTTGTTCTTTATCATGATTTTTGTGAGCTCACAATGATCAATTAAAAGTCACATTGACCCATCCTTCTTCTTGAGAAAGATAATGGGTGCACCCCATGGTGAAGCACTTGGGCATGTAAACCCTTTATCCAAATTCTTCTATAGTTGTTTCTAAATATTCTCAATATCTACAATAACCATTATATATAGATTCTTGGATATTTGCAATTCCATAGGTATAAGATCAATTGAGAATTCAACATCTTTTCTATGAGGAATACTACGCAATTCCTCAAGAAACACTTCAGCGGATTCCATCGTAATAGGGATGTCTTCAAGGATGTTTTCTTCCTTAGACTCAATCATCTGAGAAAGATACGCATGCTAGTAGGGTAGTAATATCCATTCTTGATATGATGCTGCCAAAGAAGATTCATCCTCCTCCTTTCAATTGTTTAGATTCAGGGGGTCAACTCACCATATGGAGAGTTATTTCCCTCTCATGGTAATTTTTTTTGGCTCTATATAGAGAAATCCAATCCATGCTAAGAATATCATCAAATTCCACCATAGGTACTATGATGAGGTTCTATTATAATTTAAATCCATAGATTTTGATAGGGGATGATTTATATTCATGCATGGTAATGATTTCCCCATTTTCCGTTCTCACTTAAAACTCTAATTCCATGATTTGGGGTGGTGTTGGGATTGTTCTTCTAAACGTTCGAGATATAAAAGAATGTGTAGAACCAAAATTAAAATGTATGTTATATATTCCTAAATGAATAACAAGATTACTTATCACCACTTCATTTTCAGGGTCTTCTTCGGTAGTAGTGAAGGAAAAAGCTCACCCTCTCTGCCTTGGAGGTTTTCAGTTGCCTCGAAAAACCCTTGGCTTAGGACACTGGTTTGAAAACCACCATGGTTTTTTGCAGTTGAAGAAATGAAAAATGTGTTGATGGTCGAATGGAGTGTTACTATCCTCTATTGAAGCAGTGTGTTTTTCTTGTCAGAAGTAAATAGATTGGTGCACACCTAAATCATTTCCTCGTCCCCTTCAAGAAATTTATAGGGTGATTCTTTCCGAAATTTTTTAAAGTGGGTGCCGGAATTTCATAGCACCATTTGATTTATCCATTGGACCATAAGAATAAAATTCCACCTTAGGCTTCTTATCCCAATGATACCATTGAGATTTTTCAATCTTCATTTCTTCATTGAGGGCACATCAAATAATTTTCTCAAAGCTATCAAAGTGACGGATCGATGGGGCATTTTGTAGTCTAGGTTTTAGCCCACCAAAGAAGCAATATTCCTTTCATTTCGGGGAAAAAACAAATCTAGAGGCCTATCACGAAATCCTTGTACAGTTTTCGTCATACTCTCCAATGGATTCGTCATATTTTTTCTTGAGGGAAAAGAAGTCCCTTTCCATATTATGTCAGAGGTCGCATGGACAATTTTTATTGTAAAACATTTTCTAGAAATCCTTCCATTCTACCACCTCATTATCATCCTTAGGCTTCATATTCATTTATCAATGTCCACCATTGATCTGCTTCACCCTCCATACAATAAGTATCCAGAAGAACCTTCTCTTATTCAAAACATTGAATGATTGAGAAGATATTTTCAATGGAGTTGATTCATTGTTCGGTGATTGGGGGATCAGATGATCCATTAAAAGATTGAAGCATTTTCCTCAAGAATCTCTCAATTGGGACTTTTCATTCTTAGGGAGTTGAACGTTACTATTCACCCATTTTTTTATTCAAAAAATGATTTAATTGAGAGTGTATCATGAAAAAGTTTTCAGTTCCCGCTTGCATTAGATTGGGAATATCATTAGAACAGTCATCAAATTGATCTTCACAATGGTTGTTAGACTGATTCCTTCTATTACTGACAATTGGCAGAAATAAAAAAATAGTGGTTAAAGATAAAGGCGAATCCTAATACAAAAATGGATAACTTATAAATTGCATTTATTCCCTTATGTTATGAATTTATAGGCTTGAATCTATGTTATCCATAATCTACTTCCCAACATATATTTGTAGGGAATTTTTTTTATTCCCATTATAATGGTTCATACCACGATCATGAATTTACCAAAGCACATCACATAAATGTGTCATATCCAATAGTGCAGTAAGGCTCATTTTCATGCACCAGTTCCCATTTGGGTCTAGCTCAAAGCAGTGTTTTCAGGGTTTACCCCTAGATACATCTGTGCCAGAGACGCCTCTACCATGTCTTATTCGGACTGCGATGTATTTTCTTGATGAACCACTTACTCAATACTCACCAAAATTTTGGAGTATTTTTATTATACTTAGTCTCATCCATAAGGAATTAATTAGGGTTTTCTAATCCTAATTCCAAAAATAACTAAACCTATCCTCTGATACAAACAATGAAAACTGTACTCTTTATTACACACATAAACATGATTTATTACACAAACATGCACTTAAGACAACATCAAGGATTTAGAGGTCTAGTGTCTTGTGAAATTAAGAACATTACATAAAAAATTACAATATGAAACACAACATCTTTATTGAAAACTTATTTTACAGGACCACAACATTCCTTCGTACCTAGCATTGCATGGGATGACCTTAGTACTTGCATAAGAAAATGGTGAGATATAAAGCCCAGTAAGGGAGAAAAAGAGGCATAACATGAATATTAAAATACATGTTAAGAATTAGGAATATCAATGGATCACAAGAGAAGCATGAACATAAAGTAATGATATAGCATGATTATCATAACATGGAAATGTGGCAACAACATTTAACATGATATTAGCATGAGCTAAGGATAATTATACATGGAACATGATTAAACCCTCATTTCACTTTAATTATCACGATTAAACCCTAATTTAACTTTAAATATCATGATATTACTCTTTACCCAATTAATTGGAGTGCAATCGGGGTGCACCCTTCTTGATCATTTCACTTCATGCATAAGTGTGCCATATGGATCATACAACATGGAATCATTCAACATCATAATCTATTAAAAGATAAAGTAATTTGGAAAAAACAAATGAAACTCTATAATAAATAAGTAAATGTACATTAAGGTGAATACCCTTGATAGATAAATTGGTATGTAATTCACATACACAAAGATTTTGGCATGGGAAATTTGGTTATTACTTCAGAAACAAAACGACATCAAATAGAAATCGTAATATGGGCTGATGAGAGAGAAATGGGTATATCATAATATATACAATAAGTGGAATGTAAGGGGGTCATGGAATATATATATAATAACATATATAATGGAATTTTTATGCATAATATAAAATAATTTGTTGAATGTAAATGAGAACAGAGAAATTCCTTACAGAATTTCAGCATTATAGCGGGTGTACATGGGAAGAATTAATGAGAGAGAAAGAGATATATCGTCATTAAAACATAATTAGGGCTGTATGGTGGGTGATAAATTATTACTCAACATTTTTAATTGAAAATAAAAGGGCATAACAATATAAGGAAACATGGACATAAATAAAGAAGCAAGTAATCCCTTACATGGAAGTGTGATCCCAAAGGATTGGGAGAGGCTTTAAAGAGACATAAAGGGAGATTTTTGTACCTTTGGAGGATTATAGGGATATTAGGGAAGGTTTTGGTCTAACTCCAATGTTTTTTAGTGAATATAAGTTGGAGCTCGGGTGGGTTTATATAGGAAAAGAGAGAGAATTCATTATTATTTAGGTTTTTTACACTACACATTAAACTAATAAAAACCAAAAAACAATCCCCTGATTTTTTCCCATATATTTTTCCAAATTTTATTTTAAAACTATGTTTATAATACCAATGTCCGAAACTATTAAAATATTCGGCTTGATTAAGGTGAGTCACTCTTTCAAGGAAATCATTTTAAAAATGTTAAAATGTCTTCTAAGTCTTGGAGGTTCCACTAAAGCTTTGTAAAATATATCATAAATACCTAAAATCAAATTATTTTAAAGGTAAAATATATATTGCAAGAAAAACGAATTTATATTATTTTATTTCATCACTATTGGGTCATTATGATGTCATAAAACACATTGTATATTTAAACAGTGTTTAATTTTTACCCAAAAAATGACTCTCAGAAAATATTGAAAAATATAGTATTAGATAATTTCTACATCCTGAATCCAAAAAAAATAACCATTTTATCTAAATAATATTCTAAATATTTTAATTATTTCTTATAATATAAAAACCGTTATTTATGGAAAATTCATGTGTTTTGACAAAAACTTCTTTCAAATCTTAATAAAAATTACAATTGTATTCGTAAAAATTATATGATCATTTATATTTAAAATTCAATTTAGTAATAATATTTTATTAAAAAAAATTAATTTAAAAATCTATTAATTATTCAAAATATATTTTTTAGTTGAATATTAACTAAAAATATTGTTTGTTCTTTAAAACCCATTTATAAAGTAACAATAATAAAATGAATGTATATTCATTATTCTATACTGAACAATTGAACATAATAATAGTTCTAGGGTATTGTTACATAACCCCTTATAATAAACACATAAGACCTATGGGTAAGGTGTGTGATGGTGGCATACTCTTGTGGTGGCTCGAATAACATCGGTCGGGTGGTAATCTCTATCAACTTTCACTTCTCTCATATGTAGTTCTATTCAAACTTAACGTGTTAAAGATTAGCTTGGGATTGGTCAAGAGAAAACCCCAATCACACTACCTCTTTTTTGAGCTCCATCAAATGGAGTTCCTATGGAGCAATTATACTGGATGATGACATCACTTCATTTTTCAAAGTAAATTTTATTTTTTAAAGCCCTATATTTATATTAATCATGTGATCACAGTTCAACATATATATTAGCAATGGTAAAAATTCTTAAGGGTATTTTAAAATCCAAAAACATAAAATCAAGGAAGTGTATATGTTTTATATAACCATTTTATATAATAATACATTTAGTTTTATCTATATGAATTTTCATTAATGAGAGTTTGGGTTGTTACAATATCACCCAGAGGTTTTTCCTTGATCGTTTTTCAATTTATCTCTTACTCCATTGAATGATGGTGAATTTTTCATTCTTAAAAAAAATCATTAAATACATGATATATCATCCCATATGTCATCACTTATCATCAACACCATGACTTTATAACAATTTATCCAATATAGATAAAACCTCATGTGGTATGATAATAATTTATTCTTGTACATCTCATCCAAAGTTTAACATAAACATCCCATAAATGGTTATCCTTATAACCCTTTATAAAGATTAATATTAAAATATTTATAACTAAATTCGTAATTATGGATTAACATTGATCCCATATATATATATATATATATATATAATTTTCATTTTTTTCACATTCCAAACATGTGAATACCTCTATAATATATTCTATTGAAACACGGTAACAACCTTTACATCCCTAAATATGTATTGAAAACATGCATTCTTCCATCATAAAATGATTACTAAATATATTTTATTAATCCAAGAAGTTTTAAACGTCATCATTAATGGAATAGAAAACTTTATCAATAATCACTTCTTGGGTAATCCACACCATCCAATTTATTTATTCATATCCATCGTATCTTTATCCAAACATCATTATCTCAATGTTAGGAATTAATTATGGGCTACATTCCTTTGATAAAATTACAACCATTCGATGAAATAATTTTTCAATGCCTTAATCACCCTTCAATGTGTCATTTTAAATTCTTCATGAAAATGTATACAAAAAATAATTATAAATTTCATGATTCATGTCACATAATCATTGAATTCAAAAACATTAATACTTATTTCATCTATATTAATAAAAAATTACATATGCCTTATCAACATAATCCTTAATACCTATTTCCTAGAATATGAAATATTAATCTTGTATTAAACTTCCTCAAATATAATCTATTCATACTTATTATGTTTAATTTAAACCATACTAGAAGAACATCGCATACCTTTCACATGTCTTATGTGGTCTCCTTAACTTTTAAAGTATAACCAATACTCGTACCACCTTCCAGATTATCTTTATGATATTTCTACATTAGAAATAAATTTTCATAATGAACATACATTGCACATTAGAAACATTTAATTTTAACCATGTTTCTTCAAGTTTCGTCCATTGACTAAAACCATAAATCATTTTGTGAGAAACATTTATCTTATTGGGATACCATATAATCCTAATAATATATTTATAGGGTGGCTAAATCATGGGTCCTACTTCTTCGATCAATGAATTATTACATTTAACCTATGTTATTCATAGTCATACTCCATTTATATCCTTTATTATTGTTCAAAAAGTGTCTGTAAATTTTTGAAGCATATCCACTAATAGTTTATAACCATGTGTGCCGCAAGTCTCGTTATCATGTACCAGATTACTCTAAGCATGACCCAAAACATCATGTCAGAGTTGTTACTCTAAGATAAATATGTTCCAGAGATACATCTACCAATAGTATTTATATTAGGATGTATTATTAATAAACCACTCACTCTATCCTTTACCAAAATTCCAAACAAATACTAAATGATTACACATCCTTATACTTGTTCTTGAAGGCATACCTAGACATATCCTTAGAAATAATCCTAGGGATCTCACTAATGTTTTCTCAACTATGGGTCCAATGTTGGAATAAACCTTTCCGTTGATACTAGATGTAGATACCTAGTCTTAACACACGTATATATAAAATCATTTTAGATTAATATTTAGTAAATTATAATTATAAATTCCATAGGACCATAATAGGCTAGTGTCTCTGGAAACATGGAAAGAAAATATTCGATCATGGTGAAATATATTCAACATCTCCCATAAATATCTCCAAATTTAGTACTACTAACTAAAACCGTTCTTAATTACACGGGGAAAGGAAAAATTATAAATTGGTGAGCTAAAATGATCAATAATGTAATATAATGGAAATATGTAATCAAAAAATGAACCAAAATGTATGAAACATGATAAAAATATTTAGGGATCATACCCTATATATGAGAGATCATACTAAGTATTAGAAATTGATAAGACATGAATCATAAGGAAAAAATAAACATAATACATGCATTCATACCATAGGAATAGAACATAGAATTTTCGAAAACACATTATCATATAAAATGCCTACATCAAGGCAGACTACCAAGGACTTTTTAACAAGTTAGGCTTTGGCTATTCACCCATGTACCTAATTCTAGCTTTTCATTCCCTACCATGTACCCTCTTGTTTCATGATTGGGATGTCCTTCCATTTAACCTATTTTTTCATTCATGGGAGGTCCTCCTATATATCCACTTGTTTAGGGTGTGGGATTTCCTCTCATGTACCCTCTTATTTTGAGCATGGTATGTCCTCATGTGTATACTCTTGTTTTAGGCTTGGGATTTCCTCCTATATACCCTCTTATTCTATGACTAGGATTTCCTCCCATATACCCTCTTCCTCTGGGATTTGGATTCTCTCTTATGTACACTTTGATCTCATAAAACATTTATCATTACCCAATGCATTGGTGGGAGCTATAAGTCCCACCCATCTCATAATAAAATCATACATACATGTGCCAAAAAATAATAAGCAATCATATTGTACCTCATGAAATGAAATGGGTATCATAAACAAGTAAAAATATAAAAACATATGGAAAAAGATACATGTTTCATTATAATTTCATCAAAATAATTACCTTTGAATGGAAAATTGATTGCATAAACGTATAACTTGTGAAAGAGAAATGGGTTTTATAACAACTGTGATGTTAACCATAACCCATTCATAGAAAGAATATAAATTTAACATTTATACATTCTCTTAGAAAGGTATGAGTAACATCAATGGATATCATAATAGACAAAAAATAATTATGGAATTTCATTTAAAAATATTTCTTGATGAAAATATCCTTTCATATTTTAAAAATTATCATTAAAACATAAAAACAATTTGAAAATCATTTTCTAGAAAATAAAATTTAAATCATGTAAAGAAATATTTTAAAACCATTTAGAAACAATTTCATTGAAAATATATTTTAAAAAAATATAAAGATAAATATAATTTCAAACATGAAAATAAATATTTAAAGTATTGATAGTGATAAAATCCATACATATCACATTAGGTAAGGAAAAAATTTCTTTAACACGATTAAAGGTATAAAAAATACCCCGATCAGAAGGTGACAAGAAGATTCATTTGAAATCATTGGTAAAATAAAAAAATAGTTAAAATGTATTTTAATTATCATAGGATTTTAGTATAATATTCTATGAAACACATTTATAAAATAAGGTTTTGAAGGAATGCATATTTCTGACCGAAGAGAGGGTAATGTCGGGATTTATTAAAAATAATTTCATTTCTATCCAATATTACAAATAATGGAAAAATGTAAAAAATAAATTAATATATCATGAATAACCATAGGAGAGGAAAATTCATCAATGTTCTTAATAGATGGATCATAATATTTATTTAAAAAAAGCATAAACATAAGTAATCTTGAAAAGTGATGAGATTGTTTCAATAAACTCTTATAACATGGTAACATGGGATCATAATCTCTATATAAGAAATGAAAATTACATGAGTAAAAAATATCATAAAATATTTAGATTCAAGATATAACTTTTGAAATGGATTTATATACACCTCTAATATAATTTAGGTACATAAAAAACATGAGTCTCAAATTAAAATTGATACAAAACTATTTTACCGATTGAGTAACATTTGAAAATTATACCCCGTTAAATAAATATCATTGAATAGTATAAAAATAACCTTAAATTTATTTATATGAATCATTGAAGACATAAATAAAAAGAATTCACATGACACAAAAGTAATGAGTGGTGAATAATGCATGTATCTCATGGAAATAAAAATTGAGATGAAATCTCAATACCATGTGTCTTCAATCTTTTCATACTAGAACAATATTCATATATGTTAAATATAAGTTTATTATAAATCATTTATAGAATATTATTCTCATATATACTACCATATATGGTTTTTTTGTGACCATATATTACCGACTTTTTAACATCCCTATGTTATGGTTTCACTTTTTGAAATATTCTCTTTGTGCTTCACATGTGTCTTAATTTGCTAAATATTTGGTCCTTATACTTATATAATTATTTAATAAAAATAAAACCTAATATAAATATCATGTATATAAATTATATTCTTATTATAATAATCTATATAATATATATGTCTGATTAGGAATACAATGTTCACGGAGATGGTAAGTTGTACGTACAGATGAGCGTTGTTTCTATTTTAATTATCAGATTGAATGAAGGTAATAAAATGAAATTAAAGTATCAATATATTTATATATATAATTATTACAGTATAATTATTATATCATATATACCACAAAACTTCACTAAACCCATCCTTAACACATTCTATGTAGTGTGTGAACAAATCACATCGCTCTGAGGGGGTGGTGGTCCACACTTCCTCAAATAAAATTATCGTATTTACACTAAATGGGAGTAAAAAGGGGTTGTTATGTGAAATTAATACCTTATATTAAGGAAATAATTAATATAAAATATGATCTATATAATAATAGTGTCCTCTATAATTTCCACCATGAGAGGCAGTAAGGGAAAATCGAACAATCGTCTTTTAGTGAGGCGGTAGTTCATAGTAAACATAAAAGTATGTTCATTACCAATTAGATGGAGGTGTGTGTATGTGTAGTTGAAACCATTATAATTAGAAAATTATATGATATTTATGATATAGTTATTGATACAAAATCGTGGAATAAATCTAGTGGAGGTGGTGGGGAATGAAAATAAATGAAAGAAGTTTGAGAGAAGAGGTTACATCTTAATCTGGCAACTCCATTTGGTTTGTGCTAAAAGGATTCCTTGGATTACTTTTTACCAAAGAGAGACTTCAAGGATAAATAGGGGGATGTTGGAAAGTGTATTTGGAAGATCTTTTTTATCCTAACATTCCTGATATGTGTGAAGAATAGGGATATGATGTGGCCTTTTATAGGGAAGGAAAAAGACTCTCTTGAAATTTTTGAAAACAAGTTAGATTTGTACATGTTCATAGCTAAAAAAGTCAAAAAAAGCATATAAAATCAATAATGGAAGCTTCATGGACTAAATAATGATATAAAGTGGGTTTTTGACAAGTTTATATGTCATTTTATCCATTAATAGTTTTTCTTAGCCCCTAAATATGCTTAATTTTACCAAAATCATTGTGATTAATTTAAGTAACTTTTACTAATCTTTTTGGTCAAAAATTAACATGATATAATTAGACTATAAAAATTATACTAACTAAAATGGTGTATTTACATTTTCATAAATTCAATTCACATAATTGAAAAAATTAATATTTATCTAAATCTCACAGATGTGATGAAATAACAAGTTTTTTAAGTACAAAAATGGTTAAAAGGTTGTTATTTTTTTATATTAAATTTGAAATTGAAATTAATAATAGTAGCCTAAATTGTATTAATATATGTATAATTTATCTAATTTGAGCTTAAAATAAATTGAAGGTATAAGTTAACAATAAAAATAATTTAAATGAAAACGTTGTTATTAACTTAAAAACAATATGTTTCACTATTCATCAAAAAATGAAGTTTCATAGAAAATGCCAAAAATTCAGCCTAAGAAATTAATATTTCTAAATTGAAAAATGATGTTTATTTTATCAAATTTAATTTTTAAATTATTTTTAAGTTAATTCTTTTTCTTCACCGAAGGACATGGAAACAAATTATTCGAGAAAATTTTGTCATAAAACATATAAAGACTTTACAACAAATATTATTTTTCATTGTCAATGTATATTAAACCATTATAAAAATATTTGGAAAGTAATTATTACAATTCATATTACTATGTATTAATGGCTTGGTTTAAACTAACTAATTTAAATAATTATATCTATAAAATGATGTTTCGTAGACAATCAGTATTGCATGTAACATAAGCCATGTCTGTATCGCATGTACCACATGCCAAGTCAGTGTTGCATGTAGCACATGTCAAGAAAGTTTAGTGTGTAGCACAATCCAAGTTGGTGATGTGTCAAAGGAATGTTTGACTTAGTGGTTTAATATATCTATATATATAACTATTTATATTGTCATGTGAAATGAAGAATATCGAAAATATTATTTTGAAAAAATATATTTCACAAAATCCTAAGGTGCTATAAAGCCTGGTTGTGGTATTTCCATGATGGATTTATTTTAAAAATAAATTTTAGGGTTTAAAAAAATTTCATAACAAGGTAAATTTTGATTTTGGAAAGAAATGTTGTGATAGTTGATGTGATATAATTTGAAATTCTAAGCATTCATTTGTTAGAGAGTGAGGCTTATGGCGTTTTTTGTTCGTATAGAAAATGGAACCCAGAATGCATTAAAGAAACCAACAAGAAGAAGCTATAGAGAATGTGGTTTCACTTGAGCCGCAACTAAACCATCAACTAGTTTATAGTATCATCTAATAATTTTAGTTAATACACACAAGGAACCAGAGGGATGAGACAACACATGAGGATCATTCCGTTCAGTTCCAAAAGCAGAATGCACCCATCATACAAGGTGATTCGGCATCAGAAATGGAATAGTCATGGGTGAAAATAATGAATCATATCATTGATTTCATCATCACAGTAATAGATCAAAAATTCAAGCTAACAACATATATTCTAGAGGATCTTTCAAACCAGTGGTGGGAATTAGCATTGCTGGATAAAGTGGATCAAGGATATGGTTTGGAGGATTTTGAGTAATTTTTCAACAAACAATTCTATCTTGATATGTTCATGATTCAAATGAAAATTGAAAATTTACACCTAAATAAGGAAAATATTTCTATCACCTAGTGTGTGGATAAATTTGTGAATTTATATTTCTTTTTACGTAAAGATCCCACTAGTTTTTCCATAAAGGAACACATATTTGATTTGGGTCTAAGGTAGGAGATTCTCACAACTATTGGAATGCTATGTATTACTAACTAAATAGATATGGTAAATATAGTGATGGTGAAAAAAGTTAAAAATCAGTAGATATAGTATGAGTAATTATATTGATATACATATGAAATGGTGGAAACTCCAATACTGGGGGAAATTGGAAGAGGGACACATATTTCCAAGGTCGGAGCAGAAATTAGAATCTAAAAGTTGGATTGGTGAATCTTCCTCTTAGGCCCATGATAAGAGAAGTAGTTTGCATTATGGTTTACTCAACCACATTAAGAGACAGTGTATTTCAAAACCAAGGGAATGACACAATTGTAATAAGTTGAGAAATATTCAATACTATTGTCGTAGTGCAATGAGATTAGGTGCTTGAGACACTTATCAGGTATCATAGGCATCATATAATTTGATGGGGAGAAGATAAAGAAATCAATATCATCAATCAAATAGAGATATCCATGTTGATTCCAGGAATACCATGACTTCTCAACCAGATAAATATCAATAGGTAAGTCAAGAACAATGTGCAACAATGAATCAATAATATGGAGGTGATTAGGTGATTGTGGGTGGTCTAGCTGGACCATCTGTAGGGATATGTATGATTCTTTTGAATTCTACCCTTATGCATGTGTTATTTGATATTGGTGTATCAAATTACTTTATTTATTCTAATGTTGTTAATTTTTCATGTTTAAAAATTGAGATGACTCCTTCTATGATAAACCATCTAACTCTTCTTGTAAAAGAGAATGTAGAGCCATTCTCTGTAGAGCATGTTCTATGAATGTTGATGGAGATGAGCTACAATGTGTCTTCTTAGATTTGGATATGGATGTCTATGATGTAATAATTTGTATGGATTGGTTTACAATATTAAGTACTCATATTGACTGTTATATTATAAAATTTATTTTATGACTAAGGAAGGCATCAAGAATCCTTTTAGAGGAGAAAAGAATATGAGGATAGGTGCAATGGGATTGTTGGCACCGAAAGATGGAATATTCTCTTACCAGTTGGTAGTGTTGAAATTTACATCGATTGAATAGACTGAGAATAACATTTTTCCATAAATATATAATGTTTTATAGAGGTGTTTCAATGGATCAAGAAAAGATGGAAGCAATTATCTCTTGGAAACCCACGAAGAATGTCTTTGAGATATAGAGTTTTCTTAGTCTAGTTAGTTATTACCAATTATTTTTTGTATGTTCTCCTGAAATATTCACCAATAATATCTTTTAAAAATAAGAATGTTCCTTTCCAATGGATTAAGTAATGCCAGAAATCATTTACAGAGTTGAAATTTCACCTTACACCATCACCTATCTTGATATTTCCATAATCAAGGAAATGGTTATTGGTGAATTATTATGCTTTGGGATATGTTTTTGGGTGTGTTCTTGTGAAAGGAGACCATGTTTTTTCTTACGAATCGTATAATATTAGGGTTCATGAGAAGAACTACACAACACATGAATTTGAGTTATTTTTCTTCATCGATGCATTGAATAATTAGAATCATTATCACTTTTGTGAGAAATTTATAATGTTTAAGGATCATAAGATCTTAAAATATATTTTTCCACAAATTTATTTGAATCTGGGGAAAGGAAGATGGATAGATTACATTCAAATGATCAAAATTGACTTGATTTATACACTTGGTAAAGGAAAATTGATGCTAATGCATCAAGTAGAAATTTATATTCTCAATTAGAAAAAAATATTAAAATTTGTGGTAGTTGATATCAATTCTGGCCGACATCCTTGTGGAATGTGAAGATGAAGGGGATGTTTTGGTTTTCTTTATACATATTGCGGTTTCTAATTTGGTAAAGATATTAAATTAAGCAAGGACATCTGATGCATAATTCTTGGTTATGAGGTCAAAAATCAATTTTGGAGTCACCATTGAGTGATGGAAGCTTGATAGTAGTATAGATGTTTGATTTAAAAAACCAGATGGTGGTACTTATAGCTTCTCGCGGAAGAAAAAACATCATGCTTACCACAAATCAAGATGGGATGTTCATTCAAGGACAAAAAATATGTAAAAGGGATTTAAAGAGAAGTTTTTGTGGATTTACATGGAAAGGAAGGTTGTTGAGTTTGTGTCATGATGCTTAACTTGTTACAAAGTTAAGGAAAACGTCAACATCCAGTAGGTATGTTGCAATCTTTACCTATTCCAGTGTGGAAATGTGAGCATATAGTTAGGTATTTTTTTATAGGTCTCCCAAGAATGGTTTGGAATCATTACTCTATATGGGTGATTGTGGATCAACTCATGAAGTCGGCCCATTTCATCCTTATTTCAGAAACTCATATGGTGGATTATATGTCAAAAATCAATATATGATAATTTTTAAAGAGACATGGAATGCAAGTATCGATTGTATCAGTCATAGAACCAAGGATTATGTCTCGTTTCTATAAATCCTTACTGAAATCCCTTGGTACTCGATTGAATATGACTATAACAAATCATCCTCAGATGGATGACCAATCTGAAAAGACGATACAAATGTTTTAGGACATCTTGTATGATTTTGAAATGGGTTATTTTGGCTCATGGTAAGAGAACTTGATGTTGGGGGAGTTATCATATAACTATAGCTATCAATACTTGATACATATGGCTCATTTTGAATCATTGTATGGGTTTCCTTGTCATTCTCCACATTATTGGGCGGAATAAAATGATACATCACTAGTTGGGCCGAGCCTTGTCCAAGAAATAATGGATAATATTTAGTTGATCATAATGATATTGGAAATGTATCATAGTCATCAAAAATATTATGAGGATCATCATTGATGACACTGTTTTTATATTTAGTGATCATGTGTTATTGAGGATATCTCCATGGCTTGGACACTAACATTTTGGGTAGTTGGGAAAGATATCTCCTTGATACGTGGGGTTTTTTGAGATACTGTAATGGGTTGGTGAGTTGTAATTTCATTTTTAATTGACACCATACGTTATTATGGTGCATAATATGTTTCGCGTATCTTAGTTGAACAATTATCACCCTGACACAGACCATGTCATTAGATGGGATCACATTTAACTAGATTCAGGTGCATTATTGGTACATATCCTAGTGTGGATTGTGGATATGCAAGAGAATGTATTGTGAGTAAAAATCAATTTTTTAGTGTGGGTTTTGGGAATCATGGTAATATTTGGGATAAAACATGAGAACACAATAAGGAGATTAAAAGTCAATGGTCAAAACTCTTTTAGATCATCATTGGTTTTCAACTTTCTGGGGATGGAAAGACCAATGGTGTAGAGAATGAAGAACCCCCATTTTCTAGTATATGACAATTTCCATATAATTTCTACGTATTTAAAGTATAAGAGTGATTTTTGGGAGAGTTTGGAGAAGTTTTTGAGAGTTTTAGGACTTTTCTATATGTGCAAGTGTGGTGCACAGTTTTTGAGAACCATGAAACACGAGTATGAAACCATAAAAAGTGAGATAGGTGAAAATGAGAAGGTGTGACAGGGATGCATGGTTTCTCCAAACTGTGCGGTTGACTAGTAGACACTGTGTACTTTGAAAAGTGGATTTGGTTATTTTGAGGAAGTGTCTCTAGCATGGTTGGTGCATAGGTTCGAGACAGTGTGATTTGACCATGTGAAGATTTTACTTAAGGTAGTGGCTGGTGTATGGTTAGTGCATGGTTTTCCTAACCGTGTGACTAAACTGTGCACAGAAAGAAACCACTTCCTTAAAAAGTCTATCTTAATAATTTTTCCATCAAACCCACTCATTTTTTTCATATGTAGCTATAACATGGGATTTTTCTTTACCAATGGTCAAAGAAGGTTATTTTATCGATTTAGAGGTGATTGAATGCTTCCTTTGGTGATTAGAAGTCGATACCTCATGGTATGTGATTGTTCTTGATGTTTTTATAGATCTACTTCACTCCATATCATAGTCTCGTAGATAAATTCCATATAATCATTGATAAGGGGGTTTGGATGCCAAATATGTTTAGATTTTTTCTTTTTTATAATAGGGAAAGAGATCTAAGGTGTGGTCAAGAAGGTTCTAACTATTTTTTTTGATGTTTTTTGCATCGTTTATCATTTTCACCGAAACTCTCAAGGTAGGTGGCTTCACTCTCAACTCCTATTGATAAAACCAATTTGATTTTTTTCAAATTCATTTAATTTCAATAAATTTATTTTAAAGTTTTTTTTAAAATCATGATACAAATCATCTTTACTAAAAATTTATGGATTTTGGTGAGACTTTGGAATTTTGGTAATTTGTTGTGCAAAGTGATCTGGGTTCTTGATTTTAAAACGTTCATTTTAAAATATGCCTTGTTGGATTCTTGAAATTTATTGTTGTAAAATGGATTTCTCTAAATTGGTTATTTTATTAAAAGGGGTTTTTAATTTTTCTATTGGCATGGTTTTGGGCATACTTTGTGTGTTTCTTCATATTTCATTTAGGAGTCTTGATTGAAATATGACCTTGTTCCTGGTGCCAAAGGTGTAATGGAACATGGGATGTAATTACTTGTCATGATATGGTAGATTGAATAGAGACCTCTCATGAGTATGTACCTATCATAATTATTCATTCATGGTTGTATATGTGGAATTAAATGGTTATTTAAAATGAAACTTTTGAAATGGTTTTAAATCATGGTTTGGTTACTTTATTTGAAAAATGGCTTTTGGTGGAAAAAATCATTTTATTTGGAAGTTGTTTATATTTTTTTGTAAACTTTTTGAGAAATTGTTTTATACAAATTATTTTGTATAAATGTTGGTAAATTTTCTATCTTAGTGGTGTTAGTAGGGAATTCATTGGGGAAAACCTACTAAATTTTAGTACTCCCCCATGCTTTTTCACTTTGGTGATGTTATAGATTTCATCTACCGAGACATGGGAAAAGGTATGATGTCACCTGTCTTTAGCAATACTACTTAATAGTTGGGTTTTTTTGGTGATGTTGGATCATGGAGCTTGTGGATTCTTGAGTCTTGTGTTTTTCTTTGTGTTTTATAAGTTTTCCTTCCATTGTTTACTTAGATATTGTATTCTTCTTCTATGGTACTTGATTTTAGTATGATTTTTATAAATGAAATGTTGAGCTATCTTTCATTGTTATCATGAATCATATTATGGTTTTTTATTTCCTAGTTATTTTCTTTATTCTTATAGGGAAAATCATCCCCTATATGTATTGAAGACCTTCGACTTTTATTTCACGCATTTAGCATCTTGGTGATGTCACTTAAATCCAAGTAACATCTCACTGCCCTATCAATATAATGATAGGGTGAAGGATGTGAAAAATCAATAAATAATATATTATAAGGCTTTCTCATGAAAAAATATATATTTCAACTCTATTTGATTTAGCAAATAAGTTGTTTAATTGAATCTTAATACTTCTAAAAAATAATTCTGCATATGAAAAACCAATTTTTATCAAAATTATTATATAAACATGTGTACATATATAAATATATATATTAAAAATGAAAAGGAATAAATATAATCATTATTTTATCATTAAAAAAATAATTCACAAAATATTACTATTATGGTATATATAAATTACACATAATTGCACTAGAGTTCACCCAAAGGGTTAGGTGTGAGATGGTAATATTTTTTAATGGTGGAATAATAAATATTGATTGAAAAATTAATTATATAATATTAATAATATCCTGTAAACATATTCACCCTTTCTTTAGTTATTGAATCGTGGGACTTGGTTTTCCTTTGGAAAATCCATCTGATTCCATCTCCCTCAAAATCAATTACAGGTGGGAATTATAGGTTATGATCGTTCTAGTTGAGAAAATTGATTATTCTTTCTCTGTTGATAATTTTTTAGGAAAAACATATATATTGTAATATTAATGGCACCATTTAAATAATATGTTAAAAATATTTATGTTTCTTAATGGTATTTCAACCATTATAGAAAACATTTGGCTATATTTTATAATGATAAATATAAAAAGAGAAATATAGTGAATACATTTTGTTTAACATATTTTCATAATAATTAATATATTCATTCATAGGGGAATTTCATTTATAAATTTTTAGGCCATTAAAACTTATGGTGACTTTGAGTTATCACTTTTATGATGATATGGATAATTGAAATTTAACAATATTTGTATAGTGTATGAAATATTATGTGCAACGTGTAAGTCATTTTCCATTATTCATGAGTCATTAAAGACTCTACATAAGTCATGAGGATTTTACATGAGTGTAATTTCCATTCATGTTAATGTTACCCAAGATAAATATAACTCATATAAAACATTATTTTCAAGAATTAAATGATATATCTCATTGATGGTCACAACTCAGGGAGAAAAATTTTTATTATCTTTCTGATTAGAAACATAAATAAGTTATTTTAAAAATATAGTAAACAAATCCCAAAAATCATACTCCCATAGACCATTTTCAAATATATCTCATGTGACACAACCATTTTCAAAACTAGGGGAAAGTAATCATAAGAATGGGTAGTCCTCAAGATCTTAATAAATGTAATCATATCATATTATATCATATATAAATCAAAATTGAGAACATAAGGTATGTATAAGGATTAAAAACCAATCCTAATACCATATAAGATAATTAAATCAAAATATAGAGAAACATAAAAAAATTAGAACATTATGGAATCATTAAAGTAATGGAAAGTCTCAAAATAAAACACAATAATCATAAAACATAATGGATCAAAATAAGAGGGTAGAATAAATTAAAAATAATATGTAATATGAAAACATAGAGTATCTTGAAAATTAAATTCATAGTTAAAATTTTTCATAACTAGATATGACCATTATAATGTATCAGAACTATATGAATAAGAAATCATTTACATGAAGACTCACTTTTCCCATGCCTATTTGAAAAAACTCAATATTTTATCCTTGAAAACTTGAGAAAACTCATTATTCCCATAACTATGTGAAAAACTAATTATCAGCATAACTGACTATCTCGTGAGATATAAACAATAAAATCATATTAGTGGAAGGTATATGAAAAAACCAATCTTCATCCTTACAAATGGGTGCTACATAAAATAAATCATCATCATATCATAATTAAACAATAATAAAATAATAGGGTTCGTAATCATTTCAAAAATATCACATAACATAATCAAATGGTAGTATAGGATATCAAAAATCACATTTTATGATAGGAATAATATAATACCCCGCCTCTTTATAATGGTATGGATTGTGCTTTTTTCAAATCTTGTATTTACAATCCTAATGAATTTTCTATGGTAATTCATGGGGTGTGGGAGGTGTTCGAGTGGCTAAGGACGATGATGGGGCATGAATCCTTATGGATTAAATTCACCAACAAGAAATTAAAAGGCTATGTTATAGCTAGTGGGATTCTTTTAGGTTGTAAAATCTTCTAGAATCCCACAGTCCGTCTGGTGGGTGTAGGGCATGTGGTTTTTAAAGTGGTAGAAACTACCTTTTCATTGGTTTAACCATCAAACCTCACGACAATTTTATGTCCATTATCTATATTGTATCACTCTTCTGATCTCAAATCCTCATATACATTACAATTAATATAAATACTTTTATCCTTATAAAATATGATATCCATTTGGGGAATATAGAAGCTCTATGTTAGGCTATTATTCATATTAAATCACTTCTTATTTGAATCCACTTCAACATGATTTATTGATATTAATGGCTATTATGAACTATTTTTATTTCTTTATATTCAAGTTTATACTTTTCAATGATGTACACTAGAACCAAAGATTGTTATTAAGTAAATTGGGCTTCCTTATCCTATGGTTGGTGGGCTTTGAGATATCGCTCAATGCTTCACTATTTTATAGCATGATCCATGTATTTTGGGATTCGTGATTACTTTTCATTTTACCTATTTAATAAATGTAATAATTTCTTTCTCTTTGATAAATCCAGATGTCATTAGAGACTATTGTTTCCAACCAAATTAGTATATGTAATTTTATGACTGAAGAAATACCATAAACACATGTATTAATTTCTCCAAAAAAAATAAATAAGGGAGAAACATGCTATATTGGTATTACACACCTAGGTCATACAAATTCCAAGACCCTAGGAACATCATCTGAAGGGGTTATATGCTTTGTGTGATCTATTCTTGACCACAAAATTCTTTTCTAACAAGCCCCTCTTAATCTCATAGAGCCCCAAAGGAAAGTATTTCTTCCCATGTGAGGCCTAATAAGATAGCAGACATGATCATGCCCAGTCCATCAGATGATTCTTTTCAATCATGAAATTTGACTATAGACTAATAATAAATTCTGAAAAAATTTATGACATAAATACTAAAGTGAAATAAGCCTTATTTGAGGAATGGTAACAATGTTTTTCATGTAAAGGAATTATATTGTTTTCATAATTAGTCAATTGATAACATGTAACCCTTAGGGACATGTGTTCCTCATTTCGTAGAGGATAATATATATGTCACCTTAAACATTTGAATAATTTCATACATTTATAATTGATCATGTTTTACCCTAATAGAATAATGATATTCAAATTCCATGGGAATTATAAAATAAAATAATAATAATATAGTACCCTTTTTCAAAGAGTAGTTACACTATTCATAATGAGAATGGGTTATGTGATTCTCATGATATGTTTATAGATCACACATAGGCCCCCTGACATGCCAACCTAATCTCATGAAGTTCCCCATACAAGTTTTCATTATCATGTGAAGGTGTTTTTGTATGTCCACCGGATCATGAGAAGTCCTTTATAAATACATGGGTTCGATAAATATGAAATAATGTAGTGATACAATGGTCATTGTTTATCACACAACTCAAAGATGGCATCATCGATGAATTGTGGTTAGACCACATGAATCTCATGATATGACACTCCCTCTACTAAATTAATATGATACATATGATTTATGAATCATGTCATGTAGTTTATATTCATGGTGTAAATGCTTATAAATCTTGATGGCATAGAAGAAGACACAATGGGGTATATTGTAGAAAGTGGAATTTTTGGAGTAGAGTACCATGTAATGAATGATAATTCCAATATGTTAGTCTGTGGATTAACCTATTGGGTGAATATTTATGTTTAAAAACCACATATGATCACACCATTGTTCATGAGAAGGACTTCCTGCATACCATCAAGATCACATAAAAAAGTTTCTATATTTAAACATTATCACATAATTCCTCTATTAGTTAGTTCTAGTGAATATTTAGGAATTCATATAAATAAGGATGAATATATTGAAGAAATCGTGTGATGGGATCATGTGTTATGTATAATCTATTCACTGATCATGTGATGGGATCAGGACATGTCAGCTAGTTCATGTGACATTCCTCGGACATGTTGGTTGAGTCTTGTGATGTCCATTAAACATGTCGGCCACATCCTGCTGACATTTCATCAAGATCATGTTTAGTCCTTTAAATAATGTATAGAGATAATCAAAAGTCCCCATACATTTTATCTAGGTCATGAATTTTTATCCAGACATATTATCCACTTCTTGTGATGTCCTCTGTATATCTCAACTAGATCATGAGATGTCCTATGGATATGTTATCGATATAATGAAACGCCCACAAGAATTTTATCTAGGTCAAACAATGTCCTCTAGAAATATTATCCACCTATTTTTATGTCTTATAAATACTTCATCTCAAACTTTAGAAGTCTTGTGAACATGTCATTAAAGTCATGTGAAGTCCTCTAATAATTTTATCCATATCATGTGAGGATCTCCTGATATATCAGCTTAAATAAGGTGTTGTCCCTTGGATAGGTTAAGAAGAAAACATGGAAATTTCAGGCAGATACTGTGGACATGTCAGGAAGACACTGTCAATATGTCAATTAGACCCCCTTGACACATCAGGGAGAAACTCTCAGACATATTAGTTGTGTCATATATGAATACATGGTCATGTAACCTCGAACCATGTGCACCCCTAGCCAAGAAGATTTGGTCTAGTATTTCCCCTTCATAGAGAATGTATCAATATTAAGCTGGGTATCAGTACTCATGAAACCTCATTAGTGTAATGACATGCCCATTACATTAAATCTTGTTTAATCAACCACATATGGCCCCCACCCTCAGCAAATTATAGGATGAGGGTTGGATAACTCCAATTAGAATCCCTTTAGTTATAAGCCCCTAACATTCCTAACCTACAGGAATAATTATAACCCATTAATGTATAATCCCCAATCCCTAACCATTACTGGGTTGGGGATAAAAAAACTAGGACACTAATAGCTATCTATACAGGATATGTAGGACACCTTCATAAGGAATAAGCTCTAATAAATATCCACCTTGGTGTAAGTGCCTCCATTTCAAAAACACCCAATCTCATCAAACCTAAATTATCCTATAACTCTTCTATCCTTTATTTTCCATCAAAAAGGAAAATGTTCTTGCATACATGTATCCTATTATGTGTATACCCAAAATATTTCCTCTAACACCTTGTACCCATCATCAGGGTAGTGATAAAAAGAATAATGAAGAATCTAATTCCTATTACATTCATGATATATAGGATTCATTCCATGGGCATGAGCTCTATTCTAAACACTCTAGTAAGTTTGATTCAGTATTAAT
Source organism: Viscum album (assembly GCA_963277665.1). Classification (NCBI taxonomy): domain Eukaryota; kingdom Viridiplantae; phylum Streptophyta; class Magnoliopsida; order Santalales; family Viscaceae; genus Viscum; species Viscum album. Next base: position 1,448,213 of record CAUJRU010000127.1, read on the forward strand.
TCTCCCATCCTTATGCATGGGATCTAATAACATTATATCTCTTGTTTCTCTCCCCAAACATGAATCATTTGAGATTAGGGATATTTTTTGCCACACCCCTAGCATTAGAAAATCCCTTCATCCAAGGAAACAATAGTGTATCATTCCTTTTCAAAAAATATAAACTAAATGGATACACACATGGGAACCCACCTTAGTGTAATTCCCAATGGTATTTCCATGTTTATTAAACTCTATGTAAATAAACCTCAAATGTATTAATTATATTTCACCACCCATTGGAATGTTGAGGATAGACCAAACTATGAACACATAGATTACAATTATAAATAGGATATGTAGGACACCTTCCTAAAAGCTAAGAGGAAATAACTATTTCCAATGTTCCTTTACACAAATCCATTCTGTACGATGTTAAACTACATGGTGTGGTATGTCTATACAGCCATAAATAATTCCAAATGATATATATGGGATATCGATCTTATTTGAAAAGGATACATATGATTCCTATGAAGGATTCCCTATGATCCCATGAATGCTAATTTCTTCCCTTGATGGAATTAAATAATATTGTTCTTGGTTGTATGGCATTAAAAAAGTAGAATCCACCCATATATCATAAATTACAAGAATCATATAGAGAACCATTGATTCAAAAATAAGGTCTCATTAATAAAACAAACCATTTCATTCATAAGGATTCAACACACTAATTGTTTTGGATGGGTAACTAGTCGCATATTGATATTATAGAATAATTCATGTAACATATTGTTATATTAATTTATTTACATCATATATCTCTTTATGTTCCCCACATAATTTTGGTTTGTTTTAGGCCTTTATAAGGATGGTAGTGTTTATCATTGAAAGTGAACCAATGTTATGGTATAATTGTTTCGTTGAATTAATAGATTCAAGGTATAAGTATGTCAATTGATTAAAGGGACTTCCATTGGTTTACATGATTACTTAGGGGATTTCATTGTTTTTCTATAGAATCTAGCTACCAATCACCATCACATCGTGAGCTGGTTAGATGACATGAATTTCTTGCATGGAATATCTCATAAACTAGTGTAGATAATTAAATGATTATGTTCCTTGAAACTAGTTCAAATAATGAAAATGTTTGGAAAGGTATTTTTAATCTGAGGTGAGGTATTTTTTTGGAATCTTATAAATAATAAAACTCACATTGTGAAAGGGTTTTACCACATCAATGGTTTGGGACCTTATGCTTTTACCATGTTGTATATAGGGTTCTTTTAATTAAAAATGAATGGTTACTTCTTGAATATGGTGAGATATACCAGTAAATTTGGGGAAATATGCTCTATCAAGATCACATCATTTATTGATTAATCTTTATTGTAGTTTCACTATATCAATATCGGTATGCGATCTTTCTGCCTATTCAATTACATGGATCATGGTAGAACTATTGTGTTTCATTTGTGCATCCATTTATCTAGTGGGTATTTTAATCATGATCATTCATATAACTATTTTTGAATATTCTTCTAATGGATGGCCATTTGGTTGGATGTGGTTCGATAGGAAAGATTCTTGAGGCATGTTTCATTTATCTTTCCTACGAACCAGTTTTCTTGTTAAATTGATTATATGATATGGGACTAACTTCTAGGACCATAATTTTTTTCATTAACTAAAAATATATTTTTTATTATTAGAAACACTTTTAGGTTAAGTGAAAATAGGAAAAATGAAACAAAATGAAGCCATGTGTCCAAAGGGAACCACTTTTGTATACAATAGCAAGACCAACCCAAAAAAACAAGAACAATGATACAACATGCCCAAGAGGATACACCATTTCATACATGAGTCGGATTAAACTGGAAACACTAAAAGGGAACCCCAATAGCTCCACATTTTCCTAATCTTTCAACATGATCCAAAACATTGTGGGGTTCGTTGCACCCAACCAAGATGGGTTCGTACGCGAAGGAGTATAAAGAAATGGTAGAGGAAACATGGAGAAAGAGTTCCATCAGAGGAGAGGACAGACAGGCAGGTAATTATGAATATACTTGGCAATGATAAGAGCACCACTAGAACATAGTATTCCTAAAAAGTCCATCTATATCTGTGTACAGGCTTGGGATATTGATGATGACCCTACCAAAATTCAATTCCAACAAAACCACACAAGTCACACCATAAAATTACCACAAAAAAACCATCAACAACTATGACACAATACCGAATGTGAGACCAAGGGTGGCCTTTGAAGCAGAAATCCATGAATCTGATGTTGATCCACATCCAAACCAGTCTCCCCTATATTTGGAATGTCGAGATAGCCAGGATCTGGGGAAATACCATTATTGAGAACAAACCAAGGTAGGAAGACAATAACACATTAGAAAATGAACAGATCTGTGGAAACCGAGTTCAATTGGAAGACATAGAGAATGCAGTGGGGTAGTCTAGTACACCATCTATGGAGGAAGAAGGTAGTGTGGTCGTTTCCCCTGGGCATCGACACCAATATCCTCATGATGGAAGGATCTGGGAGGGAGGATAGAGTGGCAGGTCATGTGTGTTGCATTATAGGGAAGCTGGATGGGGAGATAAGTTAATGAGATCTGGGTATAGGATCAAAACCCTAGTCCAAGTGAGAGGAATACTGACTAGACCCACAAATAGTGAGGCAAGAGATCGACTGCTTCATGTGAGGGGTAGCTGGACAAAGGTTGGATGAGAGCTGAGGAGAGGGTAGAAGTGGAGTTGGGGTGAGGGCTGTGAAAAACCTAGTCGAATGGGAGCTCCCAAGCAGCTACAAAAATTTAGACCATTTCTTGATTTTTGTGTGTCATCCTTGCGCAGGGGCCATGTTAATCTTCTATGTATCATCCCAATATTATTAGATGTCTCTAAACCGACTTTGTCATTTTTTCCTTCCTATTTGGTGAATTTTGATGAGGGTTTGGGGTACACAAGTTTATGAAGTTGGTTATATCCCTATACTACATTAAATTAACCTTGATTTCATTTTTTGGAAAAAAAATATAAAAAAAATATCATGATTGACTTATTTATTTAAGTGTGTGTGAAAATAGTTTTTTTATAAAATTTTATTTTCCCCTTATTTTGGTAAACTAAATGTTTATTTTCAATGTATAGTGAAATGGTTTTATAAAATGGTTTTAAAATAATGATATTTAGGAAAATATTTCAAAACTTTAGCACATGGGAAGGCATGTGAACTTAGGTTAAAGGTGTGGTAATATGACTCATCCATTAATATTGTTTTGTGGTTTAGTCATTGGGTGTTCTTCTCTTATAAAGGCCTATTATTATATGGAACTGTTACAACTAATGGGGGTTCACATTCTAAGTTGTTCATCTACACTCAAGATTTGATTCATATTTATAGATAATTTATATGTAATATTATCTATGTTTGGGTATGAGTATTCTAGCAAGAAAGATGTGAAGTGATCCTTGAAATGATGTAACATGTACCTTTGTTTAAACCATTTTGTATTTTATATGATATATCATATATATTTTGTAATTTTATGATAAATTTTCTATTCTTTGAATCTATTTTAAGGGGTTTTTTGTAACTAAAGAAAAAGGATAAATGTCTTATCATTATATAGAAAGAAAAATAATTCAACTAATTACCATGAACAAATTTCTTGAAAGTCTATAATCTTTATATTGGTATATGATACTTGTTATTGAAAACCCAAGTGGGATTCTACTAATCTAATTTAGCTTACACAATATTCATCTCTTCAATGGTTCCTATACCTTATTATGTCTTTTGACATAGGGAAGGGAAAGACACCATAGTGAGGAGATGTGGTTTATATTAACTTGGCTGCTTAGCTAGATAGGAGATAGTGGGTTTTCATCTTCTTATCACATGGAGAAACCATTTCTAATTTTGGTGTTTTTCTATTATATTTGGACTCATACATTGGAGTTTGTTTAGATTCTTTTGATATGTCTCCTTTCTACTATTTTTAATTTATCTATGAAATGTACATATTTCCCTTCTTCCATTGATTCTCAATGATATATATATACTATTTTGTTTTAATTAGGTTAGAATAGATCATTACCAATGGTTATTGTTGAGACTTATGTGCTACTCACCAACCCATGGGGATCGAGAACATATTTTTGGTATGTTAAACATAAGGTCAGGTTCTATTTTATAAGGGTATCTGGGTTGGTTAATCATAATTTGTTATTAGATTTATTAGTTTTTAATTGAGAGTTATTGTCTTGAGACATTTGGTAGACATCAGAAAGGATGGTATTTACTTCAGAGGTAGGTTGTAGTGAGTTCTTGGTTATATCATTCCATGATGATATTATGTTACAGGAGGGATATTGGGATGTGTGTCTCCAATGTTGAGATTTGAACAAAAATATCAGTTTTAGTACATAAATTGTATTTAGATTGAATTTATATTTTCTAGAAATATATTCATTTATTCCATTTTTTGTGCACATTGATATGCCTCTGATATGTCTTCCATGGGTTCCATAGGAGGGTTCAATGAATTACCCATAAGGAAATATACCTTTGTATTAAAATATTTGAGACACTATTGTGAGATTAGTTCATTCTATGAAATAATATGTACCATGTGTCTATAATATAGATGTAAGTATATAGTAGTGTTGGATTAGAAATGGATTCATATCCGGACTTCCTACCTAAGAACCCATACCTATTTTTGTATGAATGATCCCAAAGAGGTGGAGTATTTTGGGAATAACATTGATCACATTTTAGACATATTGGACAAACAAGATAAGATCATGTTTATGTGCACGGTGGTCAATGATTATGTTTGTAGAAAGAGATGGTGGGATTATATGGTATATGAATATAAGAAATTGTTCTTTGACTGGAAGTGGTTAATAATTATCACCTTCTAGAATTTATATCTAGAGTTTATAATCATGTAAAATCATTTGGATTTCATCTCTTTACAATAGAGAGAGAATTTAGTGATGGTGTACACAAATCCCTTCATGGATCTAGTTTTTTTATGTTCTAAAGAATGATTCAGAAGTCTTAGAAATTTCTATAAGGGTTGTGACCAAAAATTTAATAATATGTGTTCATGTTGAATCATTGAACATATGTATAAATGGTAGACATGTAAGTGATGTAAGATATATATATATATGGTAGGAATGGTCGGATCTTTGGGTACCCCCTTCAACTAAGAGGTATCCTTAGTATAATTCAATAAAATGAGAGGAAATGACCTAAGAATTGCTGGAGTGGTGGAGAGGGTTCTAAAAAATAGGCATCCTTTAACCAGTCAGTTATAGCCAGTAGTGTGCCACTAACATATTATCAATGTTATATGTTCCAAAATACGAGATATTCTTTTCTGCACCTATAATGATTTTTAATAGTTGTGGCAACTATGAACATCCAAATCAGTTCTGTTAGGATATCCCTACATCTTGTTATAGTTAGGGATCAACATCTCAATAAGACACTAGAATTATTCTAGATCCTTTAGAGAAAATAGGTATCTAGTGAAAGACATCAATATTAATGACCTTTTAAGAAATTGATGAGTATACGATGAAGGCTAACGTGGGTCCAATGAAAGTGATAGGTAAAATATTTATTGTATCATCTGTAGATATTTATTAATTTTTTATTGGTGCCTCTTCACTTGTCCACTTATTCAAGTTTTGATGATGTGATAAAACACCTAATGGAAAGAATGTCATTTTTATGGAGAAAGAGACATCTATTGGTAAGAGATATGTGAATGGGGTTACATTGTTATTATTATTTGGTATCGATAGTTGATGCATGATTAATATGGGATTATATTGTGTTCAATATGTATCTTTTTTCAAATCATCATCTGGATGAATTATCTAATCCATCATCATGCTGAAGTTTTTTATAATCATATGTGCTTCATGTTCCATTCTTCTGATTGGAGATCTTGGGTTTTTTAAGGAGTGTTAGATCCAATGTTAGGTCATACATGGCCTTTCTGATGACATCTCATAAGTATGTTATCTTATATTATAGTTGTTCCTGATGATCTTTCTTCCCTTGTTGGTCATCCTATGGTTGTTCGAGGATTTAGAGATGTCTTTCTAGATGAATTTACTAGTCTTACTCCTTAAGAGGATGTGTAAATCCTGATAGATTTGGGGTTAGTTATGTATCTAATTAGGATACCCTCTTATCATGTAAAAACAATGGAGCTAAAATATCTCATGATTCAGCTGGATGATCTAAGTGAGAAATGATTTTTAAACCACCTATTGTTTCCCATTAGTATCCCATGTTGTCTTAGAAAAGAAGGATGATTCTTCACATCGATTTTTTTGTAGAATATCAAAATTTTAATTAGGTTATGTTTATGAATAAGTATCCTTTGACTCGTTTGGATGATTTTTTTAATCATTTAAAAAGGGGGAAAGTTGTTTCTAAATATTGATCTTTGTCCTGTTTATCATCCTCTAATGGTTTTGAGTTAGATATATATAAGAAAACCTTGATAAGTAGGTATGGACATTATGAATATATTGTGATTCCTTTTATTCTGACTGATGCTTATATTTTTTATAGAAATGATGAATATTATTTTCTATCATTGTCTAAACATGTTTTTAGTGGTGTTTGTGGAAGATATTTTGGTTTTTTGAGATATGATCATGAGGATGGTAACCATATGAGTAAATTTTTAGAAATATTTACGATTCTCCATTTTAATAAAAATATATAAAATAAATTTTTCTATATTGAAAATGTCAATTTTTTTGAGTGTGATATCTATGTGTGGACTATCAGTTGAACCTAAGAAGGTAAAGGATTTATATCCATTGGAGGAGCCAGAAAACATCTTTGAGATTCAGATATTCCCTGGTCATTTTGGATACAATAAATGGTTCTTCAATGACTTCTCATGGTTTATATCACAATTGAAAACTGATACAATGAATGGGGTAAAAATCACATTGGATGAAAAAGTGTTAGTATTATTTCGATGAACTGAGGTGGTTTTTTAAATCGACTAATGTTCTGATAAAAAATTATCCCATTAAGGGGTAGATGGTGTATTATGATGCCTCTAATGATAATTTGTGTTACCTGATTATATAGGATGATTATGTTGTGGCCTATGTATATCATCATCATCAGCCACATGAGATAAATTTCCCATATCAGGATTTGGATAATACCGTAGTTATAAATTCATTTAAATATTGGTGGAATTATCTCCTTGGGGATAGTTACATAATATTTTATGACCATAAGAGTTGAAGATATTTCATTTATTGAAAAATCACGACTTTATTAAAGTGGGGATTGTTGGAATACCTTCATACGTTCAACTTCCATATCACCCAAACCTCAAGGTAGGGGAATGTCATGTAGGTGTGATATGTAGGAAAGTATCATCTCATGATTTCATATAGTTCAAGTAAGAGTGGAACCTTATGGGAGTCATCACATAGTTTAATATAGCTACATAGAAATATTTATTATCCAACAATATTATAAGTGTTTAGATATTATCATCTCCCCTTGAGTCTATTACATTAGGTTAGTAGTAGGATGATGAGTTCAATAGAATTTATAACCTATTTATAGTGGGAAGACCATTTCAGGTTGGTCTCTCTCTACATATTTTAATATCTACTTTGAGGATTGGTTATTCATTCATACATCTGTTATGAGATCATCTTTTTTACTAGAATATTTCATTTTGGGTCATTCATCCATTTCAAAAACATATGTATTGAGATATGAAATAACTATTTTTATTGTCTTGAAATAAAATCTGACCTTTTAGATTATGTCTCCCACTATTACAGCTTTTCATAGATAAAGAGATTCTAAAACCTTGTACTTTTCTCCAACATATTATAGTGTTAGTTTGGAAATGGGATGATTTTTTTCATGGACATTGTTATTGGGTTACCACAGACTCCTAGAATGAATAATTTTATCTACGTTTTGACAAATCTGTTTAGGAAATATTCAAATTTCATTATTTTTCATGAAACCAATAAAGTTGAATAGTTTTTTAGGTTTTATGTATAAGAGTTTTTGAGGTTACATGGGGTTCCCTATGCTATTTTTTGATAGGAATCATAGATTTACCTCATTTTTATATAAGAGTCTCCAGGGGCAATGAGAACATAGTTTAGGTTGATTACAACTTTTCATCCATAAATAGTGGCCAGAAGGATCGTGCTATTAAGATCTCGGAGAATATGTTTCAGGCTTGTGACTTGTATTTTAGGGTATTATTGGATATTCATCTAGGAAAAGTTGAGTTTTATTATAATAATATATACTAATAATTAAATAGAATGTCTCCTGTAAATTTAGTGTATTTTTTCCTGTGAATGTAACCTTATTGTTGGCAAGAGGGGGGAGAGGCCTCTCTTATGGGGAAAATTCTCATTTAGGATATGTCGGAGAGGACTCGTGGTAAAAGTCAGTGTCTTGTTATAGTGAATATTAGAAATAAATTTTATGTTTATCATTAATGTCACCCTTTGGAGTTTCCAATTGGTGACCAGTTACTCATTAATGACTCTCCTTAGTTGGTTCACCATCGACTTAGAAAATGTTGTATGTTTGCTACATTATTTGTTGGATAGTTTGGGGTGGCTAAAAGACATGGGTAGTTCTCTTATCAGTTGTCATTACCATCTCATTTGATAGATATTAATGATGTTTTCCACATGTCTCTAATCTAGAAGTATCATCCTTATCTCTATCTTGTTCTTTGTTGGGAATAGATTCGTTTTAACCCAAACATTTCTACTTTAAAGAATTCACAGGAGGAAATTGAATCTTACATGAAATTCATACATCATAATTATATCCCATTTCTTAGAGTGCTATGGAAATAGGGATAAATTATCATGAGAGAGGGGAATCTGAATCATTGGTGATAGAATGGTGGCCTTGCCTCTTTCTGAAGCTATATACTTCCACTTGACATCCTAGGGATAAAATTACTTATGGTTGGGAGTTTGTACCATCTATTTACCTTATCTTGGGTATATATTATATCTTTTAATGTTTTTCCTTCATTTTTGTGTTCATTGTGATTTTTTATGGTAGAGAGAGTGTTTCCAAGAATGTGACATAATGTTCATGGATGTATGTTTACTTTATTTTATAGATTCTTGGTATAAATTAGTTATAGGATTGAGGTATTATCCATTGGGTTATGGGTTCTATTGGAAGGGATAATACATTTTCTATATAATCTATATTCTAGACACATCCCATTTTCAAACAGGTTACATGAAATGAATTTTTTGAGGGCGGATGTCTTCAACTCATAGAGAGCATGATGAGGTTACAAATTGAAACATTATCTCATGTTGTGATATGTTTAGCATTGTGATATTAAATCTAAAGTTATTTCTTTTTAGGGATAACTTCTATATCATAGAGATAACATTTTTAAAGTGGTTCACATAATGTAAGGTTCAAGACCAATATTTTTTACCATCTAACATGTATCATTCCTTTCATTTCAAGTGAATGATTGTCTCTCAAAATATAGGAGATCTATTATGAGGTTTTGGGGATCTATGATACTTCCAAATCTCATCATTCAATGCTTGATCTTCATTGTAAAAATAATATTTCTCTCAAGGTAATATATCATTATGCTTCTTTGATTTGATTAATCATGTCAGTTCCATTAAACCACATTTTTTGGATCCATTAATCTTATGGTGGTGTTTTTCTAGATATTTTCTAGATCTACTATGTGATATTCTCCTGAACGATGACCCTTATGTTGGTTGTGGTGCAACATGTGAGTTTATAGAGTTATATATCATTCTTCAAATCCACCAACCACTTCAATTGTTTAATTGACTATATGCATGTGAATCTGTTTGAGGTCCTCTACGGTTGCCTTTACATTTCATTATTGTTGGTGGATTTTATTGCAAGTGTATGTGACCTGAGGTGAGGTAGGTGGTTCCGCCTCTATTCCATGTTGGTTGAACCCTAAATTATCTAGTTTTGATAAGAAAAATTATAAATAAAGTGCAATTATTTACTAGTTCATTTGTGTGTGTGTAGATGTATTTTCAAGAAAATTTTGTGTTGTCCATGTTTTGGTAAAATAAAAGGGTATTTTCAAAGCATTTTGAGACTGATTTATAAAGTGGTTTTCAAATCATTCTCTTGAAGAAATGGTTTTCCAAATGCAACACATGGTAATACTTGGGTACTAATGTGGAAGTTGAAGTAATAGGCCTTGTTATTTGATTATATTAGGGGTTTCACTCATGGTGTGTTACCTCGCTTCATAAGCCTATTGATCTAGATAATTGTTAGACCTTTTGGGGGGTTAAGTTTCTCAGGTTTTCTTTTTATATTTGGATTTTGTGGATATGTCTAGATACATGATTCTCATGATTGTCTATATCTTGGTTCTACTATTCAATCAATAATGAACTGTAGTATTAATTGGTGTGATGTTACATGTGATTTATTATGTCATATTTTCTATTTTATATGATATTTTATACATGATTTTAATTAATAGTATATATATAATAGAATTTGAAATTTTTTTACTTGGATTTAATTGAAAAATAGAAAATTGTTAAATGTTTTACAATGAATTTGACATAAAAAAGTATTTACACATTATCATGAAATTTAATCATAAAATATTATATTGTTCTATTTTTAATATAGACACTTGTTATGGGACACATGAGTGAGAACCTTTTGATCTTGTTTATCTAACAATATTTTCACCCCTTTGGTAATGCATAGAACTTATAATGTCATTTGATTCAGTGAAAGGCATGGAACAATAGAGTGGTGGTGTAGATTCTAAAAATTGGGTGTGGTATATAGTGTAAATATAGGGGGATTTTATCCAATTATCATAAGGATTATCCATTTATCATTTTTAAATTTTCCTTTCTGGTTGGCCTCATATCTGGGAGTCTATTTAGATACTTTTGAGCTGCATCACTATTGTTTTTTCTTAGTGTTATGTAATATACATATGTATTTCCTTTGATTTTGTTTCTTTGATATATTTATATATATTACATGTTTTATAATTTAGGTTAGTAAAAAAATACCACTAGTTGTTGACTTTTAAGTGCTAGTCACCATCCCATAGTGATCGGGATTGCCCTTTGAGTATGTGACATGTCAGACTGGGTACTGATTTGTGAGGTTATCCAAAATCATTCATAAAAATTCATGATCATTTCATAAATATATTATATATTCATATATTTGGAAATAATTCCCCCTAAAACGAAGTAATGATGCCCACCTCTCAACCAATGTGATTTCCAAAGAAGCAATGGGTTTGAAACCCCAAATAAAAACTCTCCATTATAAAGTAGGTACCTGATTGATTATGGATGTGGAAAACATTGGTGTTTATATAGATATAAACTAATCACATTATTCATTGTGATTATATATCGATCCCTAATAATTGACTCAATTATCAGAAGATCTGGGTGATACAAAATTGGTGAACATGACATGAATCTATCAATAAAAATAAAAAAAATAAATAACACATTAGGAAAATATTTTTTGTGTCTCTTAAGAAAGAAGAATTTTTGAAGTCGATGTGAATATTTAAATAATATAATTTAATTCAGGTTCCCATTAGAAAATCCTTTTTTCTGTTCATTTTCCTTGGTAAAAAAATGTCCAATTCAAAAACAAGAATGAAAATTTGTGTCACTCCTACAATTGTAATTGTTCCTGTTTCATACCTAGAATGATGCACTGATTAAAGACCTAGTGAATTTTAGTCTTTATATCTCTAGATAATTCTATCATAAAAAAACACCATGACTCATGATCATACCCTCAATAATATAATTTTCTAGAGCCTCGACTACTACAACAACCTCAGCGGGATATAAAAATAAATCTCCCACCCGGTGCCTAATGCTTCGGGTGGAAAAAATAGATTGTTCGAGAATATCATTGATCTATTATGACCTTAACCCTTGTGGATACATATATATTCTTCTAGATTCAGAATCATATGATCTCTCTTCATTCAAAATAAATCTGAAATGATACTAGTGGAACTTGTCACCAACATATACTGATTCTAAAACCCATCCTCAAACTGTAATAATCAACATATTCTATACCATATCATTATTGTTCAAAGGGTAGAATATGACTCTATCCTAATTTAGGATCTTTCTTAAGAGGGATCATGTGGACTCTTTTATCTAATGACATCCCACCAATTCCCCCTTAGTTTCATTGTAAGGGCATTACTTGAGAACTCTCCACCCTTGAAACTCTTGTACGGGCATCATGGATATCTAATAGGGTGCATCCATATATAGGTTTGAGAGAGTGATTTAATATCACAATTTTAACTAATGAATCCCATCGGTATATTCTAAAAGTTTCTAATGATTAGTTTCATATACATACTCCCCTAGATATAGTCTTCCAGCATATTCCAGAAGCAATCATAGAGGAGGCACATATAGTGACCCCTGTGCATGAAGACCATTAGTATATTAAATGGAATTATGGTACTAGAGTGATATTAAATCCATTATTCAATAGAAGACATCTTCTTGTATATCATACAATCCAAAAACATTAAATATTATATCCATGCACATACTCTGATGATTTGTAACCATATCCTAAAAACATTCTATGAACTCCACATTCATATTCTAGAAGTACTGTAGATACATCGTAAGGCTCCTATTCATAACCCAACATCCAACTAAAAAATAAATATGATAAACTAGAATAGGTAGATTCTCCATAGAAAGAAGACATTTCAAGTCATTTCTAGGAGGATTATTGGCATTTTTGGGTAATGGTAAGGAAAAAGGACCAGGATCACACCCCCAATCTGATTGTGTATCACCAACATATGTTTTAAAATGCATGGGGATAATCACAAATTCTTATTAAAGAAATCCAGCAGCATATTCCAAAGGAATTTTATCAAGAATATAACACTACTCCAACTAAGGTTAATTCATACAATTTGGAAATCACCTCGGGGTAGGCTCATATATATACCAATGAATCTACTCAAACATTTCAGGAATCCTATCTATTATAAGATCATATCCTTGCATCCATTAATGAAACACTCCACCAATGTGCTTCAGTGGCTATATAAGTGGAGGATCATATCTGTTATCATGTTATAAATTTGTTTCAACATGTCTTGACTGAGAAACATATATAAACTAGTATCATACCCATGATTTGATCTGGGTTGACCGACATATTCTAGAAATTTAACTTACGTAGGATTATATCTCTACCAACAATAAAATAAATGACTAACGTACTCTAGTTTCTTACCATGACATGGATCATATTCTAGTAGAAATAGATAATCACTGTCATTTTCTGGTGGCCTTCTGGAATTATGATCATATCCCTACTGTAACCCAAAATGAATGGAAACTTATTCAGTACATGATACAGATTGAGGGTCATAATCCTAATATTCACTTTGTTGGTGTCCTTGATTCTATATGATTCATATCTATAACACCTATAGTGTCCTAAAAGTCTTCATCTAAAGTTGAAGGTGATAACTTCCATGATATCCCCCCATGGTAGTACATAGATAGATTGTAGGTAGTCTAGTATTAAGGTCTTCCATGGAAAACCTCCAAAAGGTATTCTCACACATGGAAAATTAAATCATATTATTTATCATATGCCTTCATATAATTAGGTTGTTAAAATACTTTGGTTAACCACATATAGTTCCCCATCAAATATCACCAACACATTGAATTAGTCACTAGAACACCTATATAAATTATCTCAATGGTATTACCATGTACATGAATATGGATATATTGAAACAAAAGTAAACATGGAATAATGTGAGGAGATATAAAAAATCAATATTCCATCCTAGTTGTAGCCCATATCTACCTATGACTACGAAATTATAGTTGAACTATAGGAGTAGTGAATACCTCTCATACATCAAAATATGTGGGTGTCCCATCAACATTTTAAGTCTAAAAACCACCCTTATCAAAGATATGTGTGTAATATATTGATCATAAATAAACTATGATATCAGATGGATATGGTCACGTTTGTTCTGTAATAGGACTTAGTATTAAAGGATCATGACAAAGGCATATGGCATGTTTTTCTCCATATCATGAAAACTATCCAGGGACTGATTTCTAGAGCAACATCATTCATTCGAGGATAAGGGAAGTATGGGGCACTGCAGTTCACTAATTTTCCAGTGTAGTAATGTTATCCATATACAGTACATATAATTTCATATCCACGTGATAGATCCAAGGAATGAGTAATAGTTGGAATAGTTGGTTAATAAAATTAAATTACATCACCTTGATGATACAAATACATAAAAAGTACAAATATAGGGTCACCATCATGCTCCAAATATGTGGATCTCAACAAACTAGGAACACATCTAAAACACAGAATCTGAAGTTTTAGACTACTTGAAGTCTTCCAATAGGAAGTGACACATATAAAAATATCAATTACACCAGGACCATGTGTCAATGTGATTTTTCCCAATTAGGATGATTTTAGTTGTGTCTATCATGGAGATCATCCAATTCAAAAACCGGAAGCAAGTCCATGGGTTTTTTATCTCGATCAGCCCCAATAGGTTTATCACACATCAATATGGTCCTTGAGAAACTAATGGAAACTTTTTTATGAACATCACCCTTATAGGGGAATTTATATCCCAATTCAGGTCGAACAGATCATTATATCCTCAACTTGAGTTATCATATCATCAAAAATGGGACCATAAAGTGAAAATAATTTTCAAAATTTATCGCCATATCAAAGGGATGGGGGGATTTTTATTATCATCACCTCCTAGAGAGGAATTAGTCATCTCTATGTCATAATGTAAATATCAACAGATGGAATCAAAACCATTACTCCCACCATGATACACATCATTCTTATTTAGTGCCTATATAAAATATATATCTTGAAACTAACTTAAGGTACCTATTAAAAAACAATACAAGGGTAATGTCTGAAAAAGGAAATAAAAATCCATATGGGTTCTAGAAAACCAATTTCCAATAATGCCAAGGGACAAAAAAGTTACCCTGGAGAAACCCTATATGGTGGAACAAGTGATAAAGAACCACCATATTATATAGAGAGTAATGTGGAAAGTAATATAATATAATAATGTTATGTGAATATCCCCATAATTATTCTAGAAAAGAATAGTGGCCAATATTAAAATGTAGAGGTATTCAAAACATACACCATAACAAGAGTGGTTGGTGTTCTAGATATAAAAATGAGTATGCACATAGGAAGAATGAAAGAATAATATAGATCTTATAACCTAAGAATGATGATTTTCTATATCCTTGAACAAACGCATCCAAAGATAAATATAAATGATTATCAATATCCAACTAACCACCCTGATGATACAAAATCCCATAGACAAAGGAATTACATGAATAATATGAGAATAAGATACAAGTCCTCATATAAATATATGAGGAACTACTTAGGTGTAATATTTCCACTACATACCACCTTAAAATAGAATAATATATCCTTACATACACTCATTTAAATAGATCCAATCCTATAGATGGATCCCCATTATTGAAACACACCATCTCTTGATCCATGAAACTAGTCTATGTAAATGAGGGCACTGATTATGATCATAAATTTCCTCCACCATCGCGATAGACTCTTCTGCATAAGGGAGATCAATAAATCATAGTATGAGTAAGGAATCATAAAGATATGAAAACTATGTCACATCATCAAGAATCACCCTCTCCCTATAGATGGGAGGTGTCCCAAATTGTTATACATTTATGTTTTAATAAATACCACAAATTCAATAGATACTCAAATGGAAGCCATTGTGGTGTGGAAATCCCTTGGGAATCACGAAAATAATATATAACCTGTATAGGTAGATGATATGTTTCACCAGAAAAATTCAAGAATCATATATTCACTTCCTTTGACTATAAAGGAGAGCCAAAACATCATCTTGTGCACTTTATGTCCTGATACAACCCATTGATGGGCCCTCAAGACCAACATGAGATTAAAACCCGAGATGTTTCTTATGGAATATGGTAGTGATATCTACCGTTTTAAAGAATATACCTACAACAGTATCTTTCATGAGATCGGAAGGCCTTAATTTTCAATTTAATAATTATTTTAGTTATATTCTAAGGAAAATGACATTCGATGGACTCACAAAATAAACGTGGCATGAGAATGATAAAGTATTTAATTTCATCTCTATTTTTAATGGTTTAACATGGTCACTATTTATTTATCTCTCATAGGTCGAATTTCTAAAAAAATGTGCTTAGAACATTTTTGACAAGCTAAAATAAATTTTATCATGATGAAATAATCATACTGATTTTGTGTGTTTTCGGAAATAGAATAAAGCATAAAATATTATATTTGTAAATATAGGTATTATTTAATCCCATTGACACTTGGTATGTAAAAATGGATTGGTAAGATAGAGACTGTTGACCATACCCTTAGGCTAGAAGTAGTGCCCATCCAACCACCCAAGAAGGTCCTAAATCAACTAGTGCCTCACATTGAACTGTAAAAGTTGAAAAGTCACCCACGACTAGAGGGGATTAGATATTAGGGTTTCCTTTGAATTGATAATCGTAAGATCAAAGTTTATTCCTTAAAAAATGAATATGTTCTATGTTATAGAATTACAACTATAGAAAATAAACTTGTCATGATACAAGAATATAAGAAACCTAATGAGGATAACCATAGTGATAGTCTTGACTACTTTACACTTCATAGGATATTGGATCATGCTATACAAGATTTCATTGTATTCATATACATCATTTTGATAATGGTCAATTCTGGATTGATGATGTTGGGAATGCCTCCTAAGAATTTAAATGTGTGACCATTATCCATCCAAATGAAGGGGTGAAAAAAGTAATTTATGGGTAGTTTCATAAAGAATTTTGATAATTGTATGACTTGAAAAATATTCAACTAAGCCCATCAAACCATGAGAGAATATATTTGAAAAAAAATAATGATCACATCACCTAAGTAGACACGGTGGAATATGCCTCCTAGAGGTAGACATTATTATATGGTGTAGGAAACTCCATAATTGGAAATGTCATATCCAACTCCCACATATACTCTAACTCTTGTAGAATTCTTTCCTTCAATATATAGATTGAGAACACTACACCACTAAACAAAACCCCCATTGGATGAAGAGATAAATTTTATTAAAATAAAATATAATACATTATAGATCCCTTATTTGATGATTAATATCCCATGAGTACCATTTCCCCATAACTAATAGGGGTTTCATAGGACATAGATGTAGATATCATGGGTATAGTGGATAAAACATGCATGTAAGAACCCAATATTCAATTTAGATCCCCATAGAACCCATATAGCTAGCCAAGAATCATGGGTGAGAAATTTAGTAAGACCAACAGAAGCATAAAGTTTCTTCATATCCCATATATAGTCATTCCAAACCAATCATATTAATTCACTAACTAGTCAGTTTATGATTATCTGATCATCCCAAATAAATGGGTAGGCCAACACAACCTATAACATCTAAAATAGACCCTCCCTCAACCCTTACCCAATAAAAAATTATATCCACATAAAATACCCCATCTCTTAATATGAATGATAAAGTGAAAATCCACATTGGAAGGTCCATAACTCTAAAAAAATGACATTATGAAACAACTACTAGTTTTACCAGAAAAACACTCAATCCTTGATTATCTCCATCATTCAAATGAAATTAGAGAGGAACTCATCGAAGACCTCTGGATCCCAAAAGATTTTGAGATAGTTATCACTATAGGATAGGTTTACTAAGTAGAGAAAATGAAAGTTTAATGTCATTACACCATCTCATTAATATATTAGGACCAAGAATATGTTATCTATGGACATATCATAACCTTGAATTTTTCTAGAAAACATGATAATTTTGAAATATAAAGGGAACTATTTGATAATGGTTCTTGGATAAAACTTATCCTAATCATAAACAACATATATTTTGAATATAGTGAGTGGGACTTATCTCCATTGAATTTAACCATTAAAAGGTAAAATAAGAGTTAGTAAATCCATCTTGGGAAGATCAATCTCAAAGATCATTTTGGGGATATTATTTCAATATCGACCATAGTTTTCTTACATGATTATTACATAATTTTAAAAATAAACAACACAAAATAATTACACCACCATGAAACAATGGTTTAGTGTATTGGGAAAATTAGGACCGTACCTAACTTCTATATAATAAATAATAAAATTTTATTTAATTTTGTATTCTCATGCTTCTTAGTGGCCATAATGTTCTCCTTAGTAAAAGTATTCTCTTAACGATTTAAATCAACAAAATGGGTGAGCTAAATTCCTAGTAAGAGAATGAATAAGAGACATGAAACAAGGGAGAAGATAATCATCATCATCATAACAAAATAAAAGGATCTTCATCATAATCTTGAGAGGAATCATTAGATAAAGGCACGGAAAGTGGAAATGCATAAAAATGAAACTTTATGTCTTAGAGGTCAACACCACACAAAATTGTGAATAGAGTTGGAATCATTTTAATGCATATTTCACTTTATCTCATTATATTAATCACATTACCCAATGAATTAGAGTCCCATTTAATTTCATGTTCACCCATCACATTAAAACACTTTCAATCTTTATATAATTTTGGGTGCACCCGTCACATCATAGAATTTGCATAATCATGATTGTCACATAGAACATATATCACTCATGAAAATATAATAACCCATGGAAATGAATGGGTTTCATTTAATAAAGCGTGAATTCATTGATAAACATTGGTTTTCCAAACAAAAATTGGTAATAACATACTTGGTATAAGAATCATCAATCTTGAGTGAAGATGAAACAATCTCAATTGAAGTAAAAGGTCTGTTTTTATAAAGATGTGTTCTTTTAGAAA
Source organism: Viscum album (assembly GCA_963277665.1). Classification (NCBI taxonomy): domain Eukaryota; kingdom Viridiplantae; phylum Streptophyta; class Magnoliopsida; order Santalales; family Viscaceae; genus Viscum; species Viscum album. The sequence continues at coordinate 1,467,277 of CAUJRU010000127.1, forward strand.
ACATTGCGATTATCATAAACAAAAGTTCAAAACATGTATATCACAAAAAAGGAAAAGGAATAATAAATAAATGATAGTTAAGGATCATTAAATTAACATACATACTATAATTGGTTTCAAAGAGGGAAACCCCGTAGAAATGGAGTTGGGTTTGAGAATCCCCTTACCTTATGTCAGAAAGCTCTCTTCACATTAATATAGTGTATAATAAAATTAGATTAATTAAATAATATATACAGAACCAATTATACATGTATTTGGTTTTTTATAATGTTATTATGTTTATTTATATCCTTATATATTAATTATAGAGTTTAATTTCATCGTCTAGTGTGTTCATTTTCTTGGTTTTCATGATCGGTTTGCTGGAATAATAGTATGGAAGTGTTGATAGAATGGTCATAAGTAACCAGAATTGATATTATTTTTTATTGATGAACATATATAGGATTAAATAAATATATATATATATATATAATTTTTTTCAAGACCCATCCCAGTGGGGCCCGTCCCATGACCCCCAACTCCCGCATCCAATAAACTAGGGGATGCTGACTAGAACCGGGTTGAAAAATCAATAACATGGGAGGCATTGATTATATACTTTTACACACACCCACCTCTCAAAGACCACAAAATTCTAAAATGTAAAAAAATACTAAGAAACCAATGTATGAATACATCTATGTCTCACAACTAGGGTATGATATGATGTAATGTAAAGAAAATATGGACAAATACAATCCCACCACAAAGAAGTCTATAGCACAAGTTCCACTTCAATGTAATGGTTCTGGGAATATTATCTAAAAATACATAGGAACAAACCTCAGTCTGTTTGGTCTCAGTAAGAATAGTTTATTCCTTTTCTTCCTAGGACTCTGTGAAAATTTTGATCGCCTGCACAAGATATGACCTGTGTGGCCAAATCCCATCCATGGGAGAGTATAACAGTACTTACTACGACAAACAGAAACCACAAAGCATATAACAAAAGATATATAGTCATATCTATATTTTTATATGTCTAAAATACATAAAAAATTAATATCTATATATTCTTAATAAAGACACAGAGTCTAGAAGTAAGCCACGACCATAGTATACATCCTTGGATTCTAGCATGAAGATTCCACGAAACACTCATCCAGGAGAATAATCACCTAAATCTGATAGCACTAATGACATCCATCTATGAGATACTTTTTAATGGGTCTTTTCATGAAAGGGATATATTGATTTATCTAAAGATATGTACGATATAATATATGAGAATCATAGTCAGGCCCACGGTGTGAAACCAAAAACTCAATTTGGGTAAACTCGCTAAGTAGAGGATCGACGCTTAGTTGGATTGGCCACGTAGATACCCACACATAACCTAGGGCATGAAGATGAATATATGATCTCAACTAGGACTCTCAGAGAATTACAATAACTATATACTGGAATTCCAACTAAATGGATTGTATTCATAATTGTTGGAAATGATTCATACCGACCTTCATGGAAATGATAAGGGGATCTAACCCTAGAAAAATATGTCCAAGACATGGAGGAAAAGGTATATAAGTCATGTATGAAGGATTACACAGTGTTTAGAATGGTAACACACTAGGATCCTTGACCCTGAGTTCTACCTATGTACATTACCTGTTTCATTCAAACTGTGTACATGTAAAATAGAAGTACATGGCATGTAAATGGGTTACACATCATGTCCTTATATCAGGAGTCCCTCCCATGTACTCCTATTGTGTCCCAGTACACAATGTCATCCCATCTGTCCATTCATGTGTACCTATACAATGGGTAGCGCATGTAATTTGTCTAGGTCATGCTGTGTGGGGGGGTATACATCGTGTAGGTTGGTCGTGTAGTCCACCTCATGTTTGGGTACTTCCCAAGTTCACGTCAAAGTCTCCTAGGCAGTACCACACTCAATGTTGGATTATCCATGCACTGTGTGACTCCTTCCTCTTACAAGAAACCCAGTATGATGCCAAAGGGCCCCACCCACCATGTAATTTTGGATTACATGCTGTTTTCTATAGGAATTTATAGAAATTATATTTACCTCTAAATATCCTATATGATTCTCTAGCCTTTGATCTGGTAGTTGCCTTGCTGCAAAACTAAATATCCAGTCACATCAAATCAAGAAATCTCTAAATCAACATTTTTTGTTTTACAACATCGTCAAAAAATCAATTCATTTTGTTATTTATTGAATCCCAGATAATGACAAAAAAACAAAAAATTGGGCATCACCCACTATATGATTCAGTTTCTCTCCATCTATGCACCTCTATCAGGTCATTCTGATCCCAAATCTATGATATCAGATCAATGAACCATGAATCATGGGTGCAATAATAAATTAATCAGGATGTGTTAAGTCAGGGGCCAACCAAAGAACACCGGTGATGAATAATGAATAGGTGTGAGGAGAAAAGAACAATAACATATTTAAAGGGATGATCCTTGATTGATTTTCCGATAAATCTTTATGTATCATCATTAGAATGAAAAATGAAAAAAAATAATCCAAAATATTAATCTCCCATCAAAACCCAGTATATATAATCCCATACCGTAATATACATGACCAATGAATCAATAAATTCATCGATTTAATCAAGTTCATCAAAGGAATAAGTATTGTGGAATACACATATTAAATCACATGCCTAACCATAAATTGGATCTCTCACTAATGAAGAATGATCATTGTGTTGTCATCATTGGTAAGATCGTCCAAATCAGTTGCACATTGATCGTCGATCAACATTCTCATCATCATTATCCGAAGAGAATTATCTATAGGTTATGTCCAATAATCCTAGATAAGTTCTAGGTTTATTGATATTTCCCTAGATTTTTTACATTAGGATTCATTTTAAAAAGATGAGGCCATTCTGTCAAATCAATTGGGATAAAATAATTTATTCCAATTATTTTATTTACCTCTATGCCCTGGAAGAATTTTCTACAAATTACCCATTCAAAAAAATGTTAAGTATCTATTAGGGTAAAACTTCCATTCTAATATCAACGATGTCCTGAGATTTCTGATCTAGAAATTTTTTAAGAGATATTCAACTTTTTAATAAAAATCGTTTATAGGGGATATTAAATATGTTTAACATATTTCAAACATTTATTCTAGAGACACTAAGTCTCAAAAATGCATTTTTTATATGTGGTAGGTCTTTAAAATGATCCATATAACATTTAAAAATAATTTGATGGAAAATTTGAGACATTAAATTCTCCCTAGCTTATGGATTCACATCCCCAAAAATCCAAAACAATGTTTACTAAAAAAGATGTGGGTACTAAGAACGTATTTGAGCCTCCCATTCCCACATGCTCTACTGGAGATTCATGTGTTTCCATTGAATATGCACTAAAGGAATTGATCACCCACTAAGGATCATTTACAGTTGATCATCAATATCTATTGGGTACTCTAGAAAAGTATATCTATCCTTGATCTCTAGCTCACCCTAGTCGATAACGTGTGATGGGTTATGCACGTACCTCCTCACCTTCGATACATGGACGATGTTGAGTTCCCAGTATAACTATGGAGGTATATCTAATAGGCACACCTCCTCAACAGCTATACGTAGTATCTGGAAAGGGTTGATGATCCCCAGAGATAGATTGTCTCCCCATCAAAATCTCCATAATCTATATTGATGTGAAACTAGTATGAACACATGTTCTCACTCCTTGAAATCCAAATGATTCTATCACTTGTTAACATTAGACTTTTGATAGCTCTATGGAGTCTGTATATTCTCCTTGATGATCTTCACCTTCTATGTAGTAGGTCGTACAAAATCTAGGACCATGAGTGCTTACTCTATCGGGTAATTCCATCCATGTGATGACATGTTGGGTCACCCGCACAGTGCCTCAAATTTTTCCATACAGATGGTGGAATGTTAGCTATTTTTGTACAGAAACTCTACCATTGGTAGTTATTCCTCCCAACCACAACCGAAGTCAAACATGAAATATCATCACATGTCCTTATAACCTAAATGGTCCTCTCAATCTATCCATAAGTTTGTAAGTGAAATGTTGTGATCAAGCATAAATGGGTCCCAAGCACCCCCTTTAATCCCTTCCATTGATTTAAGTGATCATCATGATCAAAAAATCATCAATGGGACGCCATGGAGTCTAACTATCTCTTGAATGTTGATTCGTCCCAAGATCCTAACTAAACTCTACTCTTGTATATTTGGTAAGTAGCCTGACATGCTGATTCAATATACAATAATCTATATGGCATCATGTCCCCTATATTTATGTGTTAATCTCATCAAGAGGTCAATGGATATCCCATCCCACTTCCATTATGGAAGCTCCAGGGGTTGGGCCAAACCTTCTGGAACTTGGTACTTATCCTTCACTTGAAAAAAAGTATGAAATTGATATACAAACTCTGCAACTATATTCTTCATTCTTGGCCACAAAAAGTGAAATCATAGGTCTTGGTACATCTTTTCCACACCTAGATATACCAGCAAAGGAGATGTGTGAAACTCTTTCAGAACCTCATCCCAGAACATCATTTTTACCATAGTGCATTCTCAAAAAATCAAGACATGATCCCCACCTTTTGAAAATCCACTAGGATTATGCCCTGTGGATATTGGAGTGTGTAGGGTCTCAGAGTTAGTGTCCCCAAGATATGCCATACTAGCTTGCTGTAAAATTGCAGGGGTGAAAACCATCAACTAGAGGTAAGATGCTCCATCTCCTTATATAAAGGATAACTACAATGAGGCTAAATTCTATAATTCAATTTTCATAAACTATTATCTAGATCTAATGCTGAAATCATCTACTAACACAATCCCCTTCCAATATTATAGCCAATTTTAAAGTCATAATCTTAGAAGAAATGTATCCATCACCACTAACTCATGTTAAGACCCATTTGATAGAAGATATACATGATGTTCTTTTGAATAGAGTAGATGATAGGTTGCTCTCCCATCAAGTAGTTTCACCACATCATCAATTAGAAAACTACCACTACTAACTCAAGATTACGGGTCATGTAGTTTTGCTCATGTGGGCAAAATAGGCTAGAACCATTGAAAATGGAAACTTTCCTCTATATCAGAAAACAACAATTCCCTACACCTTTTGTATTAAAGAACACTATGAACTCGACAATTTCCTCTAGTAATCTCATAATGGGAGTTCTCATCAAACTCTACCTCAGCTATTGAAAATCCTGACCTGAGGTCATCATTCAAGAACCGTAATTCCCCTCTCATCTTCTCAAATAGGTCACTGATCCTCAGTAATGGATACTTGTTCTTCATAGTTATCCAGTTCATGCATTGGTACTCCACAAACATCCTCAAGCTCCTATATTTCTTCATGGTAAACAATAAGCTGACTACCCCGGGTGAAACACTAGGTCTCACAAATCCATTCCACTGAAGGTCCTCCAACTTCACCCTCATCTCACAAAGCTCTACAGGAGCCATCCGATCTATCGGTATAGGAATTCGTGTCGTACCAAAGTGTAGATCAATGAAGAAGTCCATCTCTCAGTGGGGAGTTAAACCAATAACATCCTCTGGAACGATGTCTTCATATTTTACCACTATTTTAGAAAACTGGGAAAACAAAATATCCAATACACCATGGGTTAGGCTAGCCAAATGATGAGAAATTGGCTACACATTCTTATAAATGAGTGTATCATATTCTTACTAGGTTTTCTTTTCATCAACAAAAGTGAACTTAGTTCCTTCATTGCATTGACACCACACCCTTCACCTAAAACATTCAATCAGGGCATGAAATCTAGAAACACAATCCATAAAAAGAATGATATCATAAGGCCTTGACATTTATACTAGGAGATTCCAACTAAAACTCTCACCTCCAAGGTTTGGGTCACACTATTGCAGATGTGTGTGATCCCTGAATATTTCCCAATAGGAGTCTCCAATGGTAAGGGTCGAGCCAATGGTCAACCAAAATATCTTGGTATTGTAAAATGTATGTAGAATGACTAAAATGACTAGAACCTATGTCTATCTATACTTTATCTAAAGTATAAAATATATAGACCGTACCTCAAAACATTCTTGGATCACTTGGGTCATAATTCTTGACTACATGCAGTTGTCGCCACCCATGGCCTTTCACTCCCTGATCCTAGGGTGGACGAACTGAGGGTGGTGGAGGTAAGAAGTCAAAATGAAGACCACCCTCACCGCTCTCCAAACTCCTCTTCCATGTATTTGACCCTATAGATATGCCTACGAAAACTGATCTCTCTACCTTGGTGGTCCATCCACAGTCTATCTATGGCTATACGGAGTATTGGAACATCTCGGGAAATATGTCCCCTACTGTCACATGGGTAGAATTTCCCCCATCTATGATGACTAGACCCACCCTTTCAACCTTGAACCTTAGATCCTTTATCCTGTGACCTCAAACTAAAATGTCTTACACATCCATGTACCTAAAACTGATGTTGACTCCCTACATTCATGTTTTATTCCCCTGCTTTCCCACTACTAATAGCAACCAGTTGTACCTATTCAACCAAGAAACTCTTAAACAAAAAATCTCACTCTGTTACCCCAACATAAGTAGGAAATCCTTTAGGGATAACACTAGGTAGAATTTCTATATGAAGACCTTTCTCAATGGTCAAAAACCTGATGAACAAATCATGTACCATATCCATCGAGCACCTGTATAGGTTGTTTACCATGATGAATACTCAAATACTAACACGTTTTCCTTCTGAAATTGTAAAAGATCCTAGATATTCATAACCATCATCTTATAAGGTGATAACTCCTCTCTAAGAAGGTTCAAAAACTCTATCCATGAAGGATCCACCTCAACCTAAGATAAGGTACCTAAACACCACTAACACCCTATTGAGCCGGGTAGAATGCTCGTTGCTTGGACCATAATCTAATTTGATGGTTTCTTGACAAGATAGAAAACTCTGTTCACAACCTCAATCCATCCTAATTCCTCCTATGATTAGGGATTTCATCAGAACTTGTGGGGTCTATCACTCTGAAACACATGAAACATTTTCATCCTACACCCCTCATCAGTTGGTACTGGGAGTAGCATGTTCTTCTCTACAGGTTCCAGTATGGTTGGTAAACCACCCAAAGGTAACATATCAAGAACAATTCCATGTATCTAAACCTCATCACTATGGGGGTCATTCTCATGATGAAGCTATTGAATGAAAGACCGTATGTGTCGTGAAGGCACCTTGAAATTAAAGAAGATGTACCATGGTCAATGAGTATATCTAGAGAGAAGCCTCAAGAAGGAAATCGAGATCATGGCCCATTATTATATAATTCATGTGACATTGATTTCCCTGAAACAAAGTTTCTCATGTTATGAGTTTAAAATAAAACTATTAGAGTTCCATAGTATGGATACATCATTTACTGCACCAAAACTATAGTCCCTAGCCTGAAAGGTGAACTTGAAACACTTAACACTGTTACCCAAAACAAATATCATCTAATCAGTGTCCTAATTAGAAATTACCTCATTTGATACCACTATATCATGACCCATACCGTTGGGGATCTTGCTAAAACTCCCCAAGACCAACTCCAGTTGGACAGGGGCAGATGACTATCGCCGAGTATGAATATCACTAACTTGTGAGGAATTTCATATGTACATGAACACATATAGACACACACATCTACAAGCCTAAAAATGATGAAATGTAAAAAAACACAAATTAACCAATGAATTAATACTTTTATATCTCACAACCAGAGTACAACATAATGTAATGTAAAGAAAAAAGAGCCAAATATGTGACCAACACAAAGAAGACTATAACAAAAGTCCAACATGATATTAAAGGTACTTGGACTACTGTCTAAAAATCCATAGGAACACACCATGGTATGTCTGGTCTCAATAATAACTATTGGGTCCTTTTCTTTCGAGGAATCCATAAAAAGTTCGATCATATACACAAGACATGACATGTTAAAGAAAATACTGTGTGGGGTGATTATAACAATACTTAGTATGATACCCTAAAACCACATAGCATATAAAAAATAAATATAGTCTTATCTGCAGAGGTATATGACTACAATACATAAAATAATAATATATAGATATACACAGTAAATACACATAGACTAGGAGTAATCCATGACCATTGTATACTACCTAGGATTCATGCTTGAAGATTCCACGAAGGACTCATTCAGGAGAGCACACTATTGAGTCTAATAGCATTGATGACATCCTTCAGAGAGTTACTTTAGTTGGGTCTTGTAATGAGAGAGATGTGAGGATTGATCTAAAGTGAAATATGATACAACAGATAAAAATCTTATCTTGGGCCATGGGGTGATACCAAAAACTCAATTTAAATATTCCTACTAAGTAGAGGATTGGTGCCTATTAGGATTGGTCATGTTGATACCCAGACCCCTCCTAGAGAACAAATATGAATATAGGATCCCATATTGGCCTCTTAGGGGAAATTCCAACAACTCTATCCATGATGTACATCTAATGATATCATACTCCTAAGAGTATTCAATTATTTATACGATCCTTCAGAGAAATGATAAGGGGAACAATCCCTAGTGAAACATTTCCATGATATTGAGTACAAGAGATCTAAGCCATGTAAAATGGAGTACACGACATGTAAAAGGGTTAAATTCCACATTCCTTGAAACCAAGGTTTTTCCCATATAAAAAACCAGTGTTATTCAAACCATGCCTATGTAAAATAGGAGTACATGACATGTAGAAGGGTTACATCTCATGTCCTTGTATCTAGGGTCCCACCTATGTGCCCCAGTCGTGTTCCAGTACATGTATAAGGACCCAGCCTTCAACATTAGATAATCTTGACTTAAGTTAAGAATTCACATTGAGGATATTTTTAGGTATAGAGTATTATATAATTAGGCCATAACTATTACATTACATCTCAAAAATTTCAATGTAGAAAGTTCTACTCAGTTTCCATATTTTTAATAAAATAAAAACTCTTAAAAAATAGAAACATTTCTAGTTCCATGTTTTAGACAGAATGAATTTTCTTTGATCACATCCTTGACTCTATTAATCTATAAGTCTAGTTAAAAACATTTCCAAACTTTGGAGGAGCATAAAATGCTCAGTAAGGGTTATAAAATAATAAAAAGAAACATTAACCCATCAATAAATAAAAATCAATGATACCACATTTTTCAATCATAAAAAACTCATGAAATCATAAGATTTGTGAATAACACACAAAAATCATAAATCATAAAGGTATATTATGGCATACATAACATACTTACATTTTAGCTTTCACAGATAGGTAGGGAGTTATGTTTGGAATACCCGTCAGAGTATATTCCCTATATCTCTTAGGATAATCATTAACGTTTACCTCTATCACATTACACAATTCCTTAAATAAATATCTCGGGCTAACCCTCCCAAGGTTTATCACAGAACCACCCGTATACGTAAACAATGACCAAGAACCATAATATACTCATAACAAATAACACAAGCATAAAGGAAAAATAAAATTTCCACATTTCAATGACAATATATCATTATAATATATAGATATAATAAATCCGTTCTCAATACCATTTTCAATGTCAAAATACGTAAAAAGTGTATATGGTTTTTATTTTCCTTTTAAAAATATTACTACTTGTTAAGGAAGCCAAACAAGAAATAATGCTCATTGTAGTGGAAACTTTGTTGTCACAACATACGTTAAAAAGAAAAATTCCATTTTTTTGTTTAGTAAAATGCTTCGTAGAAAAAGATTCATTTTGAAAACCATTTAAAGCATTTAATAAAGATATTTTTGAATCAATGTTTCCCATACAACATTGAAAATTTTAGAGGAATTTACTTTTCAAAACATTAATGCCCACATAAATAAATCCTTAAAATCATTTTGAAAACATGGACATCAATAATATGGATTTATAAGATTAAATCTTTAAAACATTTAAAACATTGTTTTAGCTGAAGATTCCCTTACCACTTCAGAAAATATTTGAATAAAAATAGTTAATGAATAACATTAAAAAATATTATTATATCATGAGAATATGGATATTCGTGATATAATATGTAAAAGGGAAGTATATACACTCTATAAGATAAAAAGTGTTCCTAATATCAAGATATGCCTCAAATGAATGGAGATTGAGACATAGCCCCTTATGAAAATTCAGCAGCCTAATGACATCACCTTAAAAATGAGTTGATGAGATAGAAAAGGACCTCTCATCACTTGGAAATAATATGTATAGAAATAAGTATATATAAGAACATATCCCAACATAAGAAAAAATAAATTAAAAGGTGTATCAAAAAAATAAGTCTTTGAGTAAAAGAGGAGGGTAAATGGTTCCCTTACAAAGATTATATTAGTAAATTAAGGATAAATCAATGATATAATTATATGTGGAAAATATAAATACACCCAATATAATTGGAAATTAAGTGTAAATTAATAGTAGATCATTCACACATATTTATATCATTACATAATAAAGAAGTATAAGTTAAACCCAAAGAATGGAAATTGGGTGAAGAAGTTCCCTTACCTCATGTCTGACTTGACTCATTTGTTCCTTTTATTACAGAATAATATAATTAAGTTAATTTATACTTGATTAAAAAAATTCAAGTTTATTATTCCTTTTATATCACTTATTACCATGAAATAACTATTAATTAATTATTTGAATTCATATTGGACATTTTGTTGATGTTCGGAATTTGAGTTAAAAATGAACTTGTTATAATTCCAATTTGTCCAAGTGGTAGAAAGTAAATCATATCCAGAATTATATTCATGATTTATATATCATATATATCATATATATCAATTATATATTTACTTATAATATCCAAAACATTTGGACATAAGAAATTAAAGGCACTGTACATGGAGACGGTAAATCATATGTACGCGTGAATGCTACTTTCATTTTTTTCATTTTTATAGAAATGAAAACATAATGATAAATAGGTCTATTATAATTAAATTATAAAATCATATTTTATATAAGTTACATAATTTCATCAGCATCATCATTTCTGTGTTCCTTGTATGGTATGAATGAGACATATCACATTGAGGGGCGGTAGTCCGTACTTCCTCAAATTAAATTATCGTATTTATACAACATGTAAAGAATAAATGTGTGTTTTAATTGGTAATTAAAGAAGAATTTGGATAAAATAAAATAAAATATATATCATATATAATTACAGTTCCATCATAATGGCCACCATGATAGTTGGTAGAATAGTATTGAACAATCTTCATTTCGTGAGGCAGAAGTTCGCCATCCACAGAAACAGTATGTTCTTATCCATTAGATGGAGGTGTGTCTAAGTGTAGTTTGAATAATTATCATAAAAACATCCTCGTATATTCAATATACTGGTGATGTTATAAAATAATGTAATAAAGAGATTTTATGGCATTGTAGAAGTAAAATAATAGAAAAGAACTTAAGATAAGATGTTACCCTTAAATCAGTTATCTTCCTTTGGTTTGAACCAAAAGGTTTACTTAATTTCCTTCTTCCTAGGGGAAGGATTATATGAAGAAGATAGGGATGTAGGAATCTTAATTGGGAAGAGTGTTTATGATACAATGGGTTTGAGAGTTGTATGTAATGGGTTATAGGTGGTGTCCTTTTATAAGGGGGAGGAGGGGCTCTTAAGGAATGTTTTAAAGTGTTATTTTATTATAAAATCATTTTCAGTTTAAAAAAGTAAAAATTCAATGACATTGAAGATAATAAGACTCTTGTTCTAAATAAAATAATTCAATAATAATTGGACTGGTTTTGGATATTTTTTTAATTTTTAAAAACTCATTTATGTAAATCATTCATTAATAATGTAAACCCTACATCATCATTATGTCATAAATAAATTTATTTATTTTACGTATAAAGATTATAAATAAAATTCCCTGATTTAAAAATATTTTTAGATATAAAATTAATATTTATAGTCGAAGGGATAACATATATAACCCCGTATAAAAACTTTTTTACTAAAATATATATGTTTATGTCATTTTCTTCTCTAATTTAAATTAATTCAAATAAAGTGCCATTATCACTCCCAAGTGGCTCCATGGGCTCCGAAAATAGACCCAAGGATTCCCATAGTTGGAAATGTATAAACCAATAGGATTATAAGGCATGTGATGGAAATTTAAAATTATTATAGTAATATTTATTTAACCTTATTTACCAGATTTATCCTTAACCATGGTAAATAAAATATTTACTCAAGTAAATATTCATAATGTCTAAAAATAAAAGTTACCTTTTGACGCCATTTGAACCTCTTGAATCCAAATATAGAGTCCATTTTTTCAAATTCAAAAGCAAAAAAGTTGCAGAACTTAATTTAAAATTAATTCCCATTGTCAAAACAAAATGTGTATTTTTAGAAATAATAACTGTCAAATTGACACTTGTTTATGTCCAATTTAAAATGAAAATTACTTCCACTTACCAAAATATGATTAAATGGTAAAAATATAATCTAATTACACTATAAAACCAATTAAAAAGACAAGATAACCATATAAATAAATTAGTTAAAAAGGTAGTTTTCAATTAAACTACAGTATTTCTCACTATTCATTAAAAATGAACTTTATCAGAAAAATACCAATATATTACCCAAAGTAAATTTTGATCTCTCAATTCTAAAGAAGAATGTCATTTTGTGAAATAGAACAAATAAAACAAACAAAAACTATATTTAAAAATTTTCTCCATCAAAAGGTGGTAAATCAACCCTCTAAATAATATTAGAGTATTTATGCTTAAAATTGATTTCTTTCTTATTTTAAGCCTCTAAAATTTACTAGATAAATGTAAAAAAATTTAACAAACATGTATAATAATATTTTAGTTAGTTCTATTAACTTCCTCTAATACAACGGCTATGTGTTAAATACCATTTAAAATAATATTATTATTATATTATTTTTCAGTATAACTTGAAGTTGTGTGAAACATGAAATTTCAAAGAAACCCGTTGTTGCATGTCAAGTACGCTATCAAAAATAACATGCCCTTTAAATTAAAATAAATAAATATGAAAATTTCTTGTTCTTTATTTATCTGGGATGTTACATCCTTCCCCCCTTTGGAAATTGTTTCCTCTCAATTTTAAAATTGGTCTTGGAAACATTAGTGAAAGTCCCACATTGGAAAAACAGTCAATAAAACTACCACTTTAAAAGAAATTAAGATAAGTACAATGGTCAACTGTGATAACACATACTAGGATTCCATGTAAGAAAACATGGATATGGAATATAAACTAACCATCAAGTTCTGATGGAGAGTGATATAAAACATGATTAAGAGAAAGTTAACAACTAGAAAATCACAAACTTGTAATGGGTTAAACGATCATTCATTACCCAGTAGGAAAAGTTAACAGAAAAAGTTTTTGTTTTAAGTTACCTTTTGTAAAGTTGAAGAATTTATTTATGATATTGACTAATAACATAAGGAAATATACTTACCTTTCATGTAGAGATTCATCCATTAATAAGTTTCTACCAAAAACTCATCTTTTCTTCAAACAATGAGTATTCAAGATGACTTGGCCACACCTGAAGTTCTATTATCAACTTATAGAAAATCGAAAAATCTACAAAAGATAAACTATATATTTCCCCTATTTTTAGACATTAACCAAAACCAAAAATAGTTAGTACAAGATTAGATAATCCTAAAAATTTATAATCCTTTATAAAAAGAAATACTAATCTTAATCTTTAAAATTCATCAAAAAGTACCCAAAGTTCAAGAAAGACCATTCAATACACAATTGTCCTTAAAATTATTCAAAATAATCCAAACCAAAATTGAAACCCAAAACTCTGAAGGATTTTATCACATAGTCTTCCATAGTAAATCATAACATTTATCTCCCAAATCATTGACTACACTAAAAGTCTCATACTGAAGTGTAATTAACCTAATCACATATTATTTATGATAGTTTGATCATTTCCAGAAACAACAAAAATCACAATATGTCCCGAAAATATAGATTCTTCAAAAATAAAATTTCAACCATTACTCCACAAATGAGATTCCAGAGTATTCTATTTTCCTTAAGCATATTGTGTTCCAAAAAGAGATAATGTACTCCAAAATAAATTTTATCACGTAATTTCAAAATCATTTTCATATACTAAGGATATACATTTGAAAAAACATACGATCCAAAATTAACTTATTATTGATCAATAACATTATTTAACTAAATATAATAAGTCATACATTCCAGGGACTTCACGTAGTCCAGTGGTAGGCAATAAATCTCAATCGCACTTTGGTTGTGGGTTCGATTCCTACAACTTTGTCTGATGTGATGGGTTGCCATATGGTCTGTGTGTTTTCCTTTTTATAAAACTCAAAAATAACACTAACTTTTTTTAACCTTAAAGGATTCCTTATACCTTCTATTTTCATCCCAATACATTAATACCTTGACATCTTATAAATTTTCATTTTTTAACCATCATAGAATAAAATAAAACTATTACAAAAAGAAACGACATCATACCTTGATAATGGTGTCAATATGGTGTCATCATCATCTTTTTCATGTATGTAGAAGATCCATGCATTGAAAATATTATTTAGAGATCCTTCAAAATCATTTTCTTCCTTCATCCAAATAAACCTTCTACAACATGGATCATATGGGTGTTCACATGAAAATAGTTTCAGAAAATAATCATGTTTTACATATAAATTCAAAACATCTGATGAAACATGATTTTTATAAAACAGTCAGACTGTGTTTGAGTTGAAACCTACAACCTATAGTCCTTCTAAAAATACTATAAATATGTTCTTTGAGACTATATTGTTAAAGAAAAAATAAATATGTTGTGAAAGTGTCTCCATCTTCAGAAACTTTTTCAAAATCATAATATGCTTCAAAATATAGGGATAATGTAAAATATTTGAAAATTCCTTGATAATATTTACCTTTCTTAAAAATATGAGAATATTATGAAAATATGATTTGATTAAATGAAACCCATGATCCAAGATGATATCAAGTTATAGTGGAGGTTTTATATATCTCAATGAATTGCTTACAGGTAATTTATATATTAAAAAACGTTTCAAAATCATGAAAACATGACTTTTTAATAATTATTGCAAGCATGTCATTAGGAAAAGATAGGAATGTTTTTTGAGATCCTCATCCTTCCATCTGTAACTGACTATCCTCTATTTGAAAAATTTATAAAACCGGGATTAAACTAAAATAATATACATAGGTACTAACCATTTGTTTAACAAAAACTCTTAATCCATAATGTTATCTAAACCGACCTCTCATAACAACTATATGGATCCAACCTTAAACATTACATAATCTTGAGTTAAGTAAATAATTCACATTGAATATCTTTTCAGGTTTAGATTTTTAGAGAATTAGGCCATAAATATTACTTCACATTACAAATATTACAAAGTAGACACTTCTACTCAGTTTCCATTTTTTTATAAAATAAAAACTCTTAAAAAAAGAAACATGTCTAGTTCCATGTTTTAAATAGAATGAATTATCTTTGATCCCATCCTTGACCCAATTCATCTTTATGTCCTATGAAAAACATTTCAAAACGTTGGATGGGAATAAAAATTGTAGTAAGGGTTGTAAAATAAGGAAAGGAAACATTAACCCATCAACAAATACAAATCAATGAAACCATACTTTTCAATAATAACATACCTAATGAAATCATAAGATTTGTGAATAACACACAAAAATCATAAATCATAAATGTAACTTATGGAATACATAACATAATTACACTGTAGCTTTCACAACTACGTAGTGAGTTACATTTGAAATACCATCACAGTATATTCCGTAAATCTCTTATGAGAAACATTTACGTTTACCTCCATCACGTTACCATATGCATTGGGGAGCTATCTCGGGCTGACCCACCCTAGGTTTATCATAGGACCACATGTATACGTAAAAAATTCCCATGAACCATAATATATTCATAACACATAACACAATAACAAAGGAAAAATAACATTTCCACACTACAATCACAATATATCATTTCAATATATTGATATAATCAATCTATTCTCAAAACAATTTTCAATTCCAAAATATGTAAAAAGAGTATATGGTATTTATTTTCCTTTTAAAAATATTACGGCATGTTAAGGAATCGAAATATGAAATAATTCTCACGGAAGGGGAAAGTTCTTTGTCACCATGTATGTTAAAAAGAAACATTCCATTTCGTCAATTATTAAAATGCCTTGTAGAAAAATATTCCTTTTGAAAACCATTTAAAAAATTTTATAAAGATATTTTTGAAACAAAGTGTCTCATACCACTTTGAAACTTTAATAGAAATTAACATTTGAAAACATTAATGTCCACATTAATAAATCCTTAAAACCATTTTGAAAACATTTTCATCCAAACTAATTATTTATAAGATTAAATCTTTAAAACATTTAAAACAATGTTTTTGCTGAAGAGTCCCTTACCACTTTAGAAAATACATGAATAAAAATATTTAATGAATAAAATTATACAAAACTTATAAAATTATGAGAATATGGAGATTCATGATACAATATGTCAAAGGGTAGTTTATATACACTATAGGATAATAAAGGTGCCCAAGATCAAGATATGCCTCAAATAAAGGGAGATTGTGAAGTAGTCCCTTACAAAAATTCGGCAGCCTAAAGGTGTCACATTAAAAATGAGTTGATGAGACAGAAAAGGATATCTCAGGACTTGGACATAAAATATATATAAGTAATGATATATAAGAATATATCCAATTATAAGAAAACGTAAATTAAATGGAATATCAAAAAATAAGTCTTTGACAAAAAGAGGAGGGTGAAAGGTTCCCTTACAAAGATTGTATCATAAAATTAAGGTCAAATAAATGAAATAATTATTTGTAAAAAATACAAAAACACCCAATATAAGTGTATATTAAGTGTAAAACATTCATAGTTCATTCAGACATATTTATAGCAGGACATAATCTAGAAGTATAAGTTCAACCAAAAGAATGGAAATTGGGTGAAGATGTTCCCTAACCTCGTGTACGAGTTAACTCGTTTGTTCCTTGTTCTTAATGAATAATAAACCTAGGTTAATGTATACTTGATAAAGAAATTTTTTAAAGTTTATTATTCTTTTTATATCACTTATTACCTTTCAATAACTATTATTTCATTATTATAGTTCATATCCTACATTTTGTGGATGTTCGGAATTTTTGTATAAAGCGGACTTGTTACAATTACAATTTGTCCACGTGGTAGAAAGTACATTATCTCCAGAATGATATTAATGATTTAGATATCATATATATCCATTATATATGTATTTATAATAGTCCATAATATTTGGACATAATAAATTAAATGCACCGTTCATGGAGACGGTTAGTCGTACCTACGCATGAACGCTACATTCATTTTTTCATTTTTAATGAAATGAAAACATAATGATACATTGGTTTTTAATAATTCTATTATAATATCATATTTAATATATGTTATATATTTTCATCAGAACCATCTTTTATAAATTCCATGTATGGTATGAACGAGTCATATCACAATGAGGGGGTGGTAGTCTGCACTTCCTCAAATGAGATTATTGTAATTGTAAAACATGAAAAGCATAAAATTATGTCATAATTGAGAATTATAGAAGAATATAGATAAAATAAAATTAAATATATATCATATATAATTGCAGTTCCATCATAATGGTCACCATGATAGGTGGTATGAGAATATTGAATAATCATCGTTTCATGAGGCAGTAGTTCTTCATCCATAGATTCAGTATGTTCATATCCATTTGATAGAGGTTTGTGTAAGTGTAGTTTGAAAACGTCTCATAATGACATAATAGTATATTGAAGATAATTTTTTTATAAAATAATGGAATAAAGAGAGTTTACGGTGTTGGAGAAGTAAAATAAAAGAAAAGAACTTAAGAGAAGGTGTTACCTTTAAATCTGGTATCTCCCTTTGGATTGAACCAAAAGGTTTACTTGAATTGCCTTAGGTCTAGGAAAATGATTCAATGAGGAAGAGAGGGATTTAGGAAGCTTAATTGGGTAGAGGTTTTATCAGCCAAGGGGATTGAGTGGTGTTAGTAATGAGTTAGAGGTGGTGTCCGTGTATAAGGGAGAGAAGGGGCTCTTTAGGAATGTTTTAAAGTATTATTTTATTTTAAAATCATTTTCGGTTTCAAAAGGACAAAAATTCAATAAATTCAAAGATAAGATGACTCTTGTTGAAAATAAAATCATCCAATAATAATTGGACAGGTTTTGGATATTTTGTTAATTTTTATAACCACATTTATTTAAATAATTGTTTAATGAGAAAAACATTCCATCATCAATGTGTCATAAATAAATTTATTTATTTTATTTCGTAAAATTATAAATAAAATTCCATGATATAGGAAATATTTTTAGCATTAAAATTAATTTTTATAGTTGAATAGATAACTTATTTAGTAACATATAAAAATTGTTTTACTAAAAGATATATGTTTGTGTTATTTTTGTATTTACTTCAAATTAATTCAAATAAAGTGTCATTATCACTCACAAGTGGCACCATGGGGTCCCAAAATCAATCTAAGGATTCCCACGATTGGACATGTATCAATAAATAAGATAAAGACACATTTTATGATAAGTCAATATTATTATAATAATATTTATTTACCCTTATTTACCAGATTTACCCTTTAACCCTGGTAAATAAAATATTTACTGAAGTAAATATTCATATTGTCTAAAAATAAAAGTTACCTAATTACAAAATTAGGACCTCATGATTCCAAATATGGAATTAATTTTTCCAAATTCAAAACATAGCAGTTTCATAAATTAATTTAACATTATTTCCTGTTGTCAAAACAAAAATTGTGTTTTTTAAAAATAATAACTATCAGAAGATTGACAGATGTTTATGTCCAATTTCAATGTGAAATTACTTCCAATTACCAAAATATGATTAAAAGGTTAAAATATAATCTAATTATAATTTAAAAATTTTAGAAAATAATCTAAACATATAAATAAATTAGATAAATATGTAGTTTTCAATTAAAATTTTGTATTTTTTACTATTAATTAAAAAATCATCTTTATCAGAATAATACCAAAATTTTACCCAAATTAAATTTCAATGTACTGATTTTAAAAGAAGAATATTATTTTATCAAATAGAAAATATAAAACTGAAAAAAAAACTAGATTTAAAAATGGTTCCCCATCAAAAGGTGATAAATCTACCCTTTAAAGAATATTAGAGTATTTATGCTTAGAATTGGATTCAATCGTTTTTTAAGCCTCTAAAATTTATTGGACAAATGTAAAAACGTTTAGAAAACATGTATAATAATATTTTAGTTAGTTCTTCTCATTCTCACCAATACAACAGTAACGTGTTAACTAAAATTTAAAATAATATTATTATTATATTATTTTTCAGTATAACTCAAAGTTCTATGAAACATAAGATTTCAGAGAAACCTATTGTTGCGTGTTGAGTATGCTATCATACATAGAATCCCCTTTAGATTAAAATTAATAAATATGAAAATGTCATGTTATTTATTTACCTGGGATGCTAAATCCTTCCCCCCTTGTGGAAATTGCATTCTCGCAATTTTAAAATTTGGCATGCAAACTTTAGTAAAAGTACCACATCGGAAAAAGAGTCAATAAAAATACCACTTTAAAAGAAAGAAAGAGAAGTACAAAGGTCACATGAGATAACCCATAACAGGATTCCATGTAGGAAAACATGGATATGGAAGAAAAAATAACCAACAATATCTGATGGATGGTGACAGAAAACATGATTAATAGGCAGTTAGCAACCAAAAAATCACAAATTTGTAATGGGTTAAATAGTCTTTAATTCCCCAGTAAGAAAATTTAACAAACAACATTTTTTTAAGTTACCTTTTGTAAATTTGAGAAATTTATTTATGATATTGACTATGAACATAAGGAAATATACTTACTTTTCAAGTAGAGTTTCATCCTTTAATAAGTTTCTACCAAAAACTCATCTTTTCTTCAAGCGATGAGTATTCAAGATGTCTTGGTCAAACCTAAATTGTTATAATCAACTTATATTGAATCACATAATCCACAAAAAAACTATATATTTCCCCTATCTTTTGAAATTAACCAAAACCAAAAATGGTTAATACGAGATCAGATAATCCCAAAAAAGGATAATCCTTTATAAAATGAAATACTACTCTTAATCTCCAAAATTCAACAAAAAGTACCCAAAGATCAAGAAATCCCATTCAATACACAATTATCCTTAAAATTCATAAAAATAATCCAAACTAAGATTAAAACCCAAAACTCAGAAGGATTTAATCACATAGTCTTCCACAGTAAATCTTTACATTTATCCCCAAAATCATCGACTACTCTTAAAGTCTCATACTGAAGTGTAATTAACCTAGTCACATATTTTCTATGATAGGTTATTCATTTCCAAAAATAACACAAATCACCATATGTCCAAGAAAACATATATTCATCCAAAATAAAATTTCAACCATTAATCCAGAAATGATATCCTATAGTATTTTATTTTCCTTTATCATATACTGATTCAAAAATAGAGAACATATTCTAAAATAACATTTATCACTTAATCACAAAATCATTTTCCTATACTAAATATATTCATTTGATATAACATAATATCCCAAATCAGCTTATTCTATATCAGTATAATCATTCAATAAAAAATAATAAGTCCTACTAACCCGGGACTTTATGTAGTCCAGTTGTAGGTGATTAATATGAATGTCACTTTGGTTGTGGGTTTGATTCCCACAGCTTTTTCCAACGTGACGGTTTGTCACATGGTTTGTGTGTTCTTATTTTTATAAAACTCAAAAATAACACTAACAAGTTTTAACCGCAAAGGTTTTCTTATTACTTTAATTTTAATCTCAATACATTAATACCTCTACATCTTATATATTTTCATTTTTCCCCTCCATATAATAAAAATAAACTATTCCAAAAAGAAATAACATCATTCCTTGATCATGGTGTCCATATGGTTTCATCATCATCTCGTTCACATAGGTATAAGGTCCATGCATTGAAAAAATGATTTAGAGATCCTTCAAAATCATTTTCTTTCTTTTTTCATAATATAACTTGTACAACTTAGATCATATGGGAGTTTGTAGAAAAAATAGTTTCACAAAACCATCATTTGTGACATATAATTTCAAAATATCTGATAAAACATGATTTTAATAAAACATTTGGTATAAGGACCAGGCTTTAAAAATTACATAATAATGAATTTAATTAATAATTCACATGTAGGATCTTATCAGGTTTATAGTTTTAGAGAATTAGGCAATAACTATTACATAACAACTTGAAAATTACATGTGAACACTACTACTCAGTATCCATTTTTTCATAAGATTAAAACTCTTAAAAATAAACATGTCAAGTTCCAAGTTTTAGACAGCATGGCTTTTCCTTGATCCCATCCTTGGCCCTAATCATCTTTATGTCATGTGGAAAAAATTTCAAAAACATTAGATGAGCATAAAAATCTAATTAAGGGTTATAAAATAAAGAAATAAAACATTAACCAATCAATAAATACAAATAAATAAAACCATACTTTTCGATCACAACATACCTCATGAAATCATAAGATTTATGAATAACACCTAGAAATAATAAATCATAATGGTAACTTATGAAATTCATAACATACTTTCATTTTAGCTATCACAACTACATAGACAGTCACATCTGGAATACCCAACATAGTATATTCCCTAAATCTCTTAGGAGAAACATTAACGTTTACCACCATCACATTACCCAATGCATTGGAGAGCTAGCTTCGGCTCACTCTCCCTAGGTTTATCACGGAACCACCTGTATATGTAAAAAACTCTCAAGAACCATAACATATTCATAACACATAAAACAAGAATAAAGGAAATATATCATTTCCGCGTTCTAATCACAACATATCATTTCATGATATAGTCATAATCAATGCTTTATCAAACCATTTTCAAAACCATTTAAAACATTTAATAAAGAGATTTTTGAATCAAAGTGTCCCATACCACTTTGAAACTTTTTAATAAATTATAATTTGAAAACATTAATGTAAATATTAATATATCCCTAAAACCATTTTTCAAACATGGTAATTAATGATAAATATTTATAAGAATAAATCTTTAAAACATTTAAAATGATATTTTAGTTAAAGAGATTTTAACAAAATGAGAGACTTTTTAATACAAATAATGGAGGAATAAAATTGAATCAGAACATTATAATATCATGAGAATAAAGAGATTCATGATGTAATCTTTCAAATAGAAGTATATAAACAATATAAGAGTTAATGGGTGCATAACGACAATGAAGTCTCAGGGGAATGTAAATTGAGACGAAATCCCTTATAAAAAACGGTATCCTAAGATTAAGGATAAATCAATTACGTAATAGAGTGTGACAAATATAAATACACTTAATATGATTATTTATTTAGTGTAAATGATTCATAGTACATTTACATATATTCATAGCCTACCATAATCAAGAATTAGAAGTTTAACCCAAATAATTGAAATTGGGTGAAGAAGTTCTCTTACAGAAATTTGACAGCCTAAAAGCGTCACGTTAAAATTCAGAAATTGAGTTGATGAGAGAGAAAATGGTATCTCATCACATGGAAAAAAAAATATACTGTAATAAGGATATATAATAACATATAACAACATAATAATATGTAAATTAAAATACATAGCAAAAAGAAGTCTTTTAAAAAGAGAATGGTGAAAGGTTCCTTTACCGATTTGGTAACATACAAAACATACACCCCATGAAAGAGTGATAATTCAATGAATATGGAAATACCCATAAATTAAGATATATTAAATAATTAATACCATCATGGGTAGTAAATGCACCTCATAAAAGGAAATAGTGGAAAATATAGCATTAATCTCACGAGAATAAAAAGTGATATGAAAACCCCTTACCATGTTGTAATCAATCAAGTCATATGACCAAAAGTTAACAACCACAAAATGAATCACAGAATACAATGAATTTAGAAAGAATAATGATAATATATATCAAATGAAAGTACAAACTACACCACATGCAATAAATAAGTTCTGAATAATGGAAATCTCATGAAATTAAAAGTGAGATAAGAAACCCCTTACCTCGTGTCTAACGTGACTAGTTTGTTCCTTATTCTTCCTGAATAATAAAATTAAGTTAATTTATACATGGTTAAGAACCTTTTTTAAAGTTTACTATTCCTTCTATATCACTTATTACCATGACATAAACATTATGTAATCATTTATGTTAATAATGGTCATTTTGTCGATATTTGGTACTTGAGTAAAAAATGAACACCTTATAATTACAAGTTGTCCATGTGGTCAATGGTCCATTATCTCCAGAATGATATTCATTATTTATATATCATATATATATAGTATATATGTAACGCCCCGACCCCAGTTACCCAGAGTCGGTGCATTATTGCGTAACATTGGCATGATCACAAAAGATCATGTCTCGAAAGACCGATTAGTTTAGTAGCCTTGGAAACAGTAGATACATTCATAAATGTTACATTATATCATAAAGTGAAAAACTAAAATAACATAGTCTCCATTTTCCACACTCATATCCCCTTCAGACTATCCATGTAGGTCATTCCTAAAATACGTCTTCACATCCTGAAAAAATTAAAACATTGAAATGGGTGAGCTCAGATGCTCAGTAAGGATAACAATATAGCAGAAGATTTCATAAATAAACATAAACATTTAAGGAAATTTATAACTAAACAAAAACCTTTTAAACATAAACTTCAACATAATATGGAAAAAGTAAAATGAAATAATTCCATTTACTTATTAACATCGATATTCTACTGGTTGAATAATCACATGCAATATCAATAACCACTTTCATAATGATGGAATTCATAATGCCAGACTATCATAACCACGTAGCCAAGGCCTCGTGCCAAGACTAAAAATACGATTTTGTCAAGGCCTTGTGCCAAGACACTAGTTTGTCTCATGAGACCTGCCGATGCATCGAGGAGCTATAGCGGGCTCCACTTGTCACTTATTAAGTCCAATGCATTCCTCATATGAACAGGTTTAAACATATCATAAACCATAACATAATCGTATCACATAAAAAATACATAAATGAAACATAAAATTTCCACATTTCAATCACAAGATATCAATACAACACATTGATATAATAAAAACACTTTCAAAACCATTTTCAGTATCAAAATAAAATAAAGATAAAACTTTGTATTTATTTTTCATTTTAAAAAAAGTTATGGCTTGTAGAGGAAGACGAAACACAAATAATGGTCATGGTGGCGGAGAAGTAGTTGTCGCCGCATATGTAAGACAAAAACATTCCTTTTTTTGTTTAGTAAAATGCTTTGTAAAAAAGATTACTTTTTGAATAAAATTCAAAGTCAAAGGGGTTTATACACCGTATAAAAGAAAGTTGTGTATAAAACAAAATATGCCTTAATGAAAGGATATTGAGACGAAGACCCTTACAAAGATCATTTTTTAAATAAAGTAGATCTATTATGTGTATTCACTATAAGTACACATAAATAAAGTACAAATACAAGATAGGACATAATAATATCATGACATAATTTTAAAGTAGGAGATTAACCCAAAGAATGGAAATTGGGTTAAGAAGTTCCCTTAAAAAGATAATTTTTTTAAATAAAATAGATCTATTATGTGTATTCACTATAATTACACATAAATAAATTACAAATATAGGATAGGACATAATAATATCTTGACATAATTTTAAAGTAGTAGATTAACCCAAAGAATGGAAATTAGGTTAAGAAGTTCCCTTACAAAGATCATTTTTTAAAAATAAAATAAATCTATTATGTGTATTCACTATAAGTAAACATAAATAAAGTAAAAATACAAGATATGACATAATAATATCATGACATAATTTGAAAGTAGGAGATTAACCCAAAGAATATAAATTGGATTAAGAAGTTCCCTTACCACTCATCTCTTCTGATTTGTTTTGAAAATGACAGAAATATTCCTTTCAAAAACGTTTAAGGTAAAATAATGGTATAAATGTCTTCAAACCATTGTCTAATATATAGTAAAAAAAATTCAAGACATTATTATGAAACATTGATGTGGATGATAAAGAGATCCCAGTAGATAACTACATATAAACAACCATGGATAAAGAAGAGGTTGTAGAATTAACCCTTACCTCGTGTCCGACTTGACTTGATCGTTCTTTAACCTCCTGAATAATAAACTAGAGTTAATTTCTATTTTCTTAAGAACTGTTTTCTTGTTCATTATTCCTTTTATATCACTTATTGTCATGTTATGAACATTATGTAATTATTTAAGTTAATAACGGTCATTTTGTCGATCTTTGGTACTTGAGTCAAAAATAATCTTCTTATAATTACAAGTTGTTCATGTGGTGAAATATCCATTATATACTGATTAATATTCATGATTTAGATATAATATATATCATATATATCAATTATATACATTAATTCATAATATTACGTTACATTTAGAGGTAAGAAATGAAATGCACCGTTCATGGAGACGGTAAGCCGTACGTACGCATGAACGCTACTTTCATTTTTATTTCGTATTTAATGGAATTAAATCATAATTATATAAAGTTATATTATAATTCCAGTATAATATCATATATAATATCATTTAATACATCCTTTATACATCCCACATATGGCATTAATGATTCAAATCACTTTGAGGGGGCGGTAGTCCGCACTTCCTAAAAGGAAGATATCGCATTTACCCATAATGGAAACCATAAAGGTATGCCATAAATGAAAAATACAGAAGCTTAAGTAAAACATAAACATATCATATATCATATATAAATATAGTTACATCTTAATGGCCACCTTTGAAGGTGTTATATGAGTGTTGAACAATCATCATTTTGTGAGGCAGAAATATTTTATCCGCAGAAACAGTATGTTCTTTAACCATTAGATGTAGGTGTGTGTAAGTGTAGCTCGAATAAATCTTATAAAAACATCCTAGTATATTTAGGATACTAGTTTTGTTACAGAAGAAATGTATAAAAAGAGTTTCGTGGGTTGGAGAAGCAAAATAAAACATAAGAACACAAGAGAATACACTACCTTTAAAACGGGTATGTCTTTTTTATTTGAGCTCAAATGCTTCCTTGGGAAGACTTATGCCCAACTTGAGGCTTCTAGAAGTAAGAGTGGGATGTGTAGAGACAAAATAGTCAGGGGTTGGCTGAGCCAAATGCTTGATAGGTGTGGGTAAGGTGGTAGAGGTGGGGGCCTTTTATAAGAGGAGAGGAGGGGCACTCTTGGAAAGTTATCAAATGTTACTTTATTATATAATGAGTTTCGTATTTTAAGGTCCCACACTTATATATTTCCAGGATAAGGTGATAAAAGTTCTAAATCCACCCATGCAATAGGTTTTTCATATGTGTGGGCTTATATTTTACAATATCTTTTCATTTTATTTAAATCGTTAAATAATGAGGTAATCGCTGAATCATCATGGTGTCATAAATAATTTAATTTTTTGAATGTCTAAAAATTATAAAACAAATATCTTGATGTAGGAAACCTTTTTAGATTTATAATTAATATTTATAGGCAAAAATATGACTTGTATAACCCCATTTAATTTTTTTTTAGTAAAACAACTCATGTTGGTGACATTTTTATTTCAACATTAAAAAAACGTTTTTAATGTCATTTTCCACCAAAGTGGCTCCATGGGGTCCCCAAGTAGACCCATGGATTGTATTTGTCAGACATGACTCATACAATAAGGTTAGGACAAGTGTAAGGGTATTTTCATATTTTTATAATATCTTTTTTACCTTAAATTTCATTAATTACCTTTAATCGCGATTAATTAAACTTAAAGTTACTATTCACCAAAAAATTATTTTAATCCCATTGAACCAAATTTTACTTCCTAATGAAAACCATGTATGTCAGATTTTTGAAAATCAAATCTCAGAAGTGGTAAGGTTTCATTTAAACGAAAAATCAGTTTTTTAACTACCACTTAGTGGTTTCACTATTCATCAAAAATTGAAGTTTTTCAGAACAATGCCAAAATTTCACCCTAAGATATAATTGATATTATGAATTCAAAAATGATGTATATTTTACAAAATTCCAAGCATATAAGTTGAATTAAATAATTTTATAATTAATTCCTGATGTCACAACAAATTGCGTGTTTTTAAGAAACAATATATATCAAAAGATTGACAATTGTTTATGTCCAATTTCAATGTGAAATTAATTATAATGAACACCATTAGATAAAATTGTAAAAATATATTCTAATTATACTTGAAAACCAATAAATATTATAATTTATCACTATAAATTATTTTTATTAAAAAAGTTGTTATTAAGTATTTTTCACTATTCCCAAAAAATTGGAAGTTCTCAGAAAAATACCAAAAATTCAACATAGGCTAATTTCGATATTCCGATTCCAAAAATGAAGTCCATTTTGAAATATAAAATATATATAATTTCAAAAAGTGGGTATTACTATTCATAATGGCTATTTTGATTGGTCGCGGTGTGTTAGATTCTCGAACTTGCGTACAATACATGCTATTGCATTATTGAAAGAGAAGTTTATCATGGAAGGTCGGGGTGTTACATTCTCCCCTCCTTCAATAAATTTCATCCTCACAATTTGATATTTTTGTTTGAAAATAAAAGGTTGAAAATAGAAAATACCTTTGTGGAAAAACCACATCGGAAATAAGGTTAATAAAAATATAACTTTAAATGAAAGAGAGAGAAGTACAAAGGTCACCCGAGATAGCCCATACTAGGATTCTATGAAATTATGGATATGGAAAAAAAACCATCAAGGTCTGATGGAGATTTGTAGAAAACAGGGTTAGGAGAATGCTAACTACAAGAAAATCACAAACTTGTGATTGGTTAAACGATCATTGATTCCCCAGTATGAAAAGTTAACTGACAACGTTTTTGTTTTATGTTGCCTTTTATAAAGTTGAGGAATTTATTTTGGATATTTACTAAGAACGTAAGGAAATATACATACTTGTCATGTAGACTTTCATTCTTTAATAATTTTTTACCACAAACACATCTTTCACTCAAAAGATAATAGAACTCAAAAATATTATATTTATCCTAATCGTAGAAGGTTCAAAATATTAACACATACCATTTAGATTAGGAAAAATATTTTTTTAATAACCAGGGACTTCCTGTAGGATAGTGGTAGGTAATAAAGGCATGTCGCACTATGGTTGTGGGTTCGATTCCTACAGCTTTTTCCGATGTGACGGGTTATCTCCCAACCTGCAGGTTGTCCTTTTCTTGAAACTATAGTATTATAATATTCCAAAAATAATCTTCATAAATGTTTTAACCTTAAACAATACTATCCAAACTTCAACTTAATCCATTGTAACCTTTATAGTTATCCAAAATACCTCTACCCAAACATTCTCTAAAAGGTCTCTAAATTCCAAAATCAATTGTATCATCAGATTCCTCAAACAAAGTAAAGTTTCTCTTATTGTCACATACTAAAAATATGATTACCTTCATAATATTAAAACCATAATGAAAACAAAAAGTACTGTAGTACAATCCTTATATATATTTCACATTATTCATATAACCATAATATAGTTCTTGAGTCCAAAAACACAAATACAATAATTATTCAACTTCATCCGTAGTAAGAGCATAAGCTTGGCCTTGATCCCTTGGCCTTTTCTGATGTATGTTTCCCTGATGCTTAGGACATTCATTTTCATAATGCCCCATTTCCCTACAATTGTAGCATTCAACATTGACAGCCTCTTTCTTTCCCTTGCAATCACGTGCCTGGTGACCTTTTTCTCCACATTTATAACAAACTTCCATTCCTTTTAGGCAAGTACCAGGGTGATTCTTCCCACAATTATCGCATAATGGAAAATCCTTCATTACCTTTTTCCCTTTATATGTCTCTTGTTCCACCGTTCTCTTCTTCTCTTACTTTACTTTATTATCATAAGATTTAGAGAATTCCTTTTCTGTCTTGATAGCACATGAGACTGTATCTTCGTATGTTGAGAATGATTGTGATACTAATGCTCGACGGATAAACGGTTTTAACCCATCAAAGAAATGATCGATATTACTTCTTGGGTTACGTATATAATCTACAGCATGCCTCGCTAACCTTGTAAAGTTGGCCTCATACATTGCGACATTCTCATCCTCCTTTTGCCTCAGACTCAAAAATTGCCTTTCCATATATGCTCGATGGTCATGTGGAAAGTATTTTTCTAAGAAAATTTCCTTAAACTCCCTCCATTCGATACTTGATACTTCTTCATATTCGTTTTTGTTTTGAATCAGCGACCACCATTGATCGACATCTTCAGTGAGGCGGTAAAATGCCATGACAACTTTCTCCCTTTCGCTATTCCCCAAGGCGTGGAATATTTTCTCTAAAGAGTTTATCCATTGCTCAGCTACTAATGGATTTGTACCCCCATTAAATGTTGGAAGTTGCTGCCTCATGAAGTGGTCTAACATTGATCCTCCACGTTGCGGATCAGGGTGCTCCATACGAGTAAGTTTATTATTCATAACCTGAGTGAGTTGTCCCAGTATGGTGATAAGTTGATCCGCACCATTTGTATCTCCAGCTCCACAATAATTATCTTGAGCAGGAGGGCAATACCTACATGGAGTGCGTTCATGATACGGTTTCCATTCCTTCCACTAGGCGCCATTTCTAAACAATGGCATAAACTTGATCAGTTTATGAATAAAAATACATAATTCCGTACTTGTAAAACACTTAACATAAATTGAACAGTATATTGATATAATCTGTATTCATAAAAAGAAATGTTTTCTTTGAGGAATTATATACTCATAAAACCTTCATAATGGTTGGTAAAGAAAATGAGAATTATCCTAAGTGTATCCCCCGGGAGTGTCGTAACCAAGAGTGCAGCAAGGCCCGTTATCGTGCACCAGTTCCCGTTCAAGTCGATCACAAAGCAGTGTTTTCAGGTTTTACCCCTAGTTACATATGTGCCAGAGCCTCCTCTACCTTCTCGTATCTGGATAGGGATGTATTGCTCGGAAAACACAAAAAATCTCTATAATACCAAAATTCTAGGAAGTTCTTCTATACTAATCCTCAATGTCTATCTTAGGGTTATAAGCTCTAATCAGAGTTTATCTAAATCTATCTTCCAAGTTTAAATCTAAACTACCTCTGATACCAACTATAATGCCCCGACCCCAGTTACCCAGAGTCGGTGCATTATTGCGTAACATTGGCATGATCACAAAAGATCAAGTCTCGAAAGACCGATTAGTTTAGTAGCCTTAGAAACACTAGATTCATTCATAAATGTTACATTATATCATAAAGTGAAAAACTAAAATTACATAGTCTCTATTTTACACACTCATATCCCCTTCGAACTATCCCTGCTGGTCATTCCTAAAATACTTCTTCACATCCTGGAAAAATTAAAACATTTAAAGGGATGAGCTCAGATGCTCAGTAAGGATAACAATATAGCGGAAGCTTTCATAAATAAAAATAAACTTTTAAGGAAATGTATAACTAAACAAAATCCTTCTAAACATGAACTTCAACATAATATGGCAAATGTAAAATGAAATAATGTCATTTACTTATTCACATTGATATTCTACTGGTTGAATAATCACATGCAATATCAATAACCACTTTCATAATGATGGAATGCATAATTCCAGAATATCATAACCACGTAGCCAATTCCTCATACAAAGACTACAAATAAGATTTTTTCAAGGCCTCGTGACAAGACACTAGTTTGTCTCATGAGACATGCTGATGCATCGAGGAGCTATAGCGGGCTCCACCCGTCACTTATTAAGTCCAATGCATTCCTCATATGAATAGGTTTAAACATATCATAAACCATAACATAATCATATCACATAAAACATACATAAAGGAAACATAACATTTCCACATTTCAATCACAATATATCAATACAACACATTGATATAATAAAAACACTTTCAAAACAATTTTCAGTATCAAAATAAAAGAATGTTAAAACTTTGTATTTATTTTTCATTTAAAAAAAAGTTATGGCTTATAGAGGAAACCAAAACACAAATAATGGTCACGACGGGGGAGAAGTAGTTGTCGCCACATACGTAAGAAAAAAACATTCCTTTTGTCGTTTAGTAAAATGCTTTGTAAAAAAGATTCATTTTTGAATAAAATTCAATGTCAAAGGGGTTTATACACCGTATAAAAGAAAGTTGTGTATAAAACAAAATATGCCTCAATGAAAGGAGATTGAGATGAAGACCCTTACAAAGATCATTTTTTTTAAATAAATTAGATCTATTATGTGTATTCACTATAAGTACACATAAATAAATTACAAATACAAGATAGGACATAATAATATCATGACATAATTTGAAAGTAGGAGATTAACCCAAAGAATGGAAATTGGGTTAAGAAGTTCCCTTACAAAGATAATTTTTTAAATAAAATAGATCTATTATGTGTATTCACTATAATTACACATAAATAAAGTACAAATACAGGATAGGACATAATAATATCATGATATAATTTGAAAGTAGGAGATTGACCCAAAGAATGGAAATTGGGTTAAGAAGTTCCCTTACAAAGATCATTTTTTTAAAATAAAATAAATCTATTATGTGTATTCACTATAAGTACACATAAATAAAGTAAAATATAAAAGATATGACATAATAATATCATGACATAATTTTAATGTAGGAGATTATCCCAAAGAATAGAAATTGGATTAAGAAGTTCCCTTACCACTCATCTATTCTGATTTGATTTGAAAATGACGGAAAGATTCCTTTCAAAAACGTATAAGGTAAAATAAGGGTATAAATATATTTAAACCATTGTATAATATATAGTAAAAATGTTTTGGAATAAATTTTTATGAAACATGGATGTGGATGATAAAGATGTCCAAGTAGATAACTTTATATAAACAACCATGGATAATGAAGAGGTTGTAGAATTAACCCTTACCTCGTGTCCGACTTGACTCGATCGTTCTTTAACCTCCTGAATAATAAACTAGAGTTAATTTATATTTTCGTAAGAACTTTTTTCATGTTCATTATTCCTTTTATATCACTTATTACCATGTTATGAATATTATGTAATTATTTAAGTTAATAACGGTCATTTTGTCGATCTTTGGTACTTGAGTCAAAAATAAACTTCTTATAATTACAAGTTGTTCATGTGGTGAAATATACATTATATCCAGAATTATATTCATGATTTAGATATAATATATATCATATATATCCTGTATATACATTCATTCATAATATTAAGTAACATTTAGAGGTAAGAAATGAAATGCACCATTCATGGAGACGGTAAGTCGTACGTACGCATGAACGCTACATTCATTTCTATTTCGTATTTAATGGAATTAAATCATAATAATATAAAGGTATATTATAATTCCAGTATAACATCATATATAATATCATTTACTCCGTCCTTTATACATCCCACATATGGCATTAACGATTCAAATCACTTTGAGGGGGCGGTAGTCCGCACTTTCTAAAATGAAGATATCACGTTTACCCATAATGGAAACCATAAAGGTATTACATAAATGAAAAATAAATAAGCTTAAGTAAAACATAAACATATTATATATCATATATAAATATAGTTACATATTAATGGCCACCTTTGAAGGTGTTATATTAGTGTTGAACAATCATCATTTCATGAGGCATAAATTCATCATCCACAGAAACAGTATGTTCATTAACCATTAGATGTAGGTGTGTGTAAGTGTAACTAGAATACTTCTTATAAAAACATCCTAGTATATTTAGTATACTTTTTTTGTTACAAAATAAATTAATAAAAAGAGTTTAGGGGGTTGGAGAAGCAAAATAAAACATAAGAACACAAGAGAAAACACTACCTTTAAAACGGGTAACTCTTTTTGATTTGAGCTCAAAGCTTCCTTGGGAAGACTTATGCCCAAAGTGAGGCTTCTAGGAGTAATATTGCGATGTGGAGAGACAAAATGGGAAGCGTTTGGCCGATCCAAAGGCTTGAGAGGTGTGGGTAAGGTGGTAGAGGTGGGGGCCTTTTATAAGAGGAGAGGAGGGGCACTCTTGGAAAGTTATGAAATGTTACTTTATTATATAATGAGTTTCGGATTTAAATGGTCCCACACTTATATATTTCGAGGATAAGGTGATAAGATTTCTAAATCCACCCATCCAATTGGTTTTTGACATGTGTAGGTCTTATATTTTACATTATCTTTTTATTTTATTTAAATTGTTAAATAATGAGGTAATCGCCGCATCATCATGGTGTTGTAAATAATTTAATATATTTTATGTCTAAAAATTATAAAACAAATATCA
Organism: Viscum album; assembly: GCA_963277665.1. Lineage (NCBI taxonomy): Eukaryota > Viridiplantae > Streptophyta > Magnoliopsida > Santalales > Viscaceae > Viscum > Viscum album. The sequence continues at coordinate 1,501,036 of CAUJRU010000127.1, forward strand.
TTATGTATTAAATCTTTTTAGATTTATAAGGAATATTTATAGGCAAAAACATGACTTTTATAACCCCATTTAAAAATTGTTTTAGTAAAAGAACTCATGGTTGTGACATTTTTATTTTAACATTAAATAAAAAGTTTTTAATGTCATTTTCCACCAAAGTGGCTCCATGGGGTCCCCAAGTAGACCCATGGATTTTCTGGGTTGGCAATGACTCATCCAATAAGGGTAGGACAAGTGTAAGGGTATTTTCATATTTTTATAATATCATTTTTACCTTAAATTTCACTAATTACATTTAATCGCGATTAATTAAACTTAAAAGTTACTATTCACAAAAACATTATTTTAATCCCATTGAACCACATTTTACTTCCTAATGAAAACCATTTATGTCAGATTTTTGAAAATCAAATCTCAGAAGTGGTAATGTTTCATTTAAATGAAAAATCAGTTTTTTAACTACCACTTAGTGGTTTCACTATTCATCAAAAATTGAATTTTTTCAGAACAATGCCAAAATTTCACCCTAAGCTATAATTTATATTCATAATTCAAAAATTATTCCTATTTTAACAAATTCCAAGCATATAAGTTGCATTAATTAATTTTATAAAGTATTCACATTGTCACAACAAATAGCGTGTTTTTGAGAAACAATATATATCAAAAGATTGACAATTGTTTATATCCAATTTCAATGTAAAATTAATTCTAATGACCACAATTGGATAAAATGGTAAAAATATATTCTAATTATACTTTAAAACCAATAAATATTATAATTTATCACTATAAATTATTTTGATCAAAAAAGTTGTTTTTAAGTATTTTTCACTATTCATACAAAATTGGAATTTCTCAGAAAAATACCCAAAATTCATCATAGGCTAATTTCGATATTCCGAATCCAAAAATGAAGTCCATTTTGAAATATGAAATATATATAATTTCAAAAAGTGGGTATTACTATTCATAATGTCTATTTTTATTGGTCGTGGTGTGTTAGATTCTCGAACTTGCGTACAATACAAGCTATTGCATTATTGAAAGAGAAGCATATCGTGGAAGGTCGGGGTATTACAATATATAAGTATTTATAATAGTACATAACATTTAGAGATAATAAATGAAATGCACCGTTCATGGAGACGGTAAGTCGTACGTACGCATGAACGCTACTTTCATTTCTATTTCGTATTTTAGTTGAATGAAAAAAAATGATACATAGTTAAATTATAATTCCAGTATAATATCATATATAATTTCAATAACTATATCCTTTATAAGTCCCACATATGGTATGAATAAGTCATATAATTTTGAGGGGGCGGTAGTCTGTACTTCCTCAAATGAAATTATCGTGTTTACCCATAATGGAAACCAAAATGGTATGCTATAAATGAAAAAATAAAGAAGCATAAAAAAACATAAACATTATATATATATATTTATAATATATAAATATAGTTCCATCATAATGGCCACAATGAGAAGCGGTATGGGAGATTTGAACAATCATCGTTTCGTGAGGCAGTAGTTCGTCGTCCATAGAAACCGTATGTTCTTTAACCAATATTTGGAGGTGTGTGTAAGTGTGGTTATAATAATTATCATAAAAACAACCTATTATATTGAAGATACATTTTTTTATAAAAGAGTGGAATAAAAAGATTTTATGGGCTTGGAGAAGTAAAATAAAACAAAGGGACTTAAGAGAAGATATTATTTTTAAATTTGGTATCTCCCTCTGGATTAAACCAAAAGGTTTACTTTAAGTGCCTTATGCCTAAGGTAAGGATTATATGTGGAATATAAGGATTTTTAGAGCTTAGTTGGGCAGGTTTTGGTTGATCCAAGGTTCTTGAGAGGTGTAATGAATGGGTTAGAAGTGGTGTCCTTTTATAAGGGGGAGGAGGGGCTCTTTAGGAAAGTGTGAAAAAATTGTTTTATTATATAAAAAGTTTCAGTTTATAAATCCAAAACACATTAAAGTCGAATATAAGATGACTCACGGTCAAAATAAAATCATCCAATAAGAATTGTACAGGTCTTTTATATTATTTTAATCATTATATTCTTATTTATTTAGTCATTCATTAATGAGATAAACACCGCAACATTATTGTGTCATAAATAGTTTAATTTATTTGATGTCTAAAAATTATAAAAAAATAACATGATGTAGGAAATCATTTTATATTTCCAAATAATATTTATATTTGAAAAGATAACTTATATAAAATGTAAAAATTTATTTACTAAAAGATATAAGTTTATGTCATTTTTTTCTTTACATTAAATTGCTTAATATAAAGTTTCATTATCACACTTTAGTGGCTCCATGTGGTCCCAAAATCGACCCAAGGATGCCCATGTTTGGAAATGTATTAAAAAATAGGATTGGGACACATTTTAGGGTAAGTTTTTATTATTATAACAAAATTTTGTAACCCTTATTTACCAGATTTACCCATTAACCATGGTAAATAAAATTATTACTGAAGTAGATATTAATATTGTCTAAAAATAAAAGATACATATTTGGACAATTTGGACCTCCTGATTGAAAATATGGAATCCATTTTTAAAAATTCAAAACACAGAAGTGGAAGAAATTAATTTAAAATTAATTCCTATTGTCAAAACAAAAAGGATGTTTTTAAGAAATAATAACAATCAAATGATTGATACTTATTTATCTCCAATTTCAAAGTGAAATTACTTCCAATTACTAACATTAGATGAAATGATAAAAAAATAATCTGATTAACCTTTAAAACCAATTAAAAAATAATCTAATCATATAAATTAATTATATGAAAAGGCAGTTTTGAATTAAATTACAATTTTTTGACTATTCATAAAAAATGAATTTTATCAGAAAAATGCCAAAAATTTACCCAAATTAATTTTTGGTGTCCCTATTATAAATTAGAATTTTATTTTTTCAAAATGAACATATAAAAGTGACCAAAACTATATTTAATTAGGGTTATCCATCAAAAGGCAGTAAATCGGATTTTTAATGAATATTAGAGTATGTATGCTTAAAATAAGATTCATTCTAATTTTAAGCCACTAAAATTTATTGGATAAATGTAAAAACATTTAACAAACATGTATATTCATATTATAGATAGTTATTTACATTCCATCGAATACAATGGTTAGGCGTTAACTGCCATTTAAAATAATATTATATTCTTATTTTTTGGCATAACTCAATGTTGTGTGCAACGTAAGATTTAAAAGAAACTCATTGTTGTGTATCGGGTGCACCATCCAACATAAAACCCCCTTTAAAGTGAAATTAATAATTAATTTAAAAATATTAATAAATTTGAAATTGTCATATTCTTTATTTACATGGGATGTTACAACCTTCCCCCCATTTGGGAATTGCGTCCTCACAATTTTAAAATTGGGCTCGAAAACATCATTGAAAGCCCCACATCAGAAAAAAGAGTCAATAAAACTATCACTTTAAAATAAAGAAAGATAAGTACATAGGTTACCCAAGTCTAAAGATATTCGTATTCCATGAAAACATGACATGGAGGAGAAAACGAACCATCAAGTTCTGATGGATGTGATATAAAACTTGATTAGGAGAAAGTTATCCACCAGAAAATCACATAATTGTGATAGGTTAAAGAGTCTTTGATTCCCCATTATGAAAAGTTAATAGAAAAAATTTTTGTTTTATGTTACTTTTTGTTGAGGAATTCATTTATGAGCTTAACTAAAAACATAAGGAAACATACTTACTTCTCATGTAAACATTCATACTTTACTATATTTCCACCACAAACTCATATTTTCTCCAAACGATAAGTTTTCAAAAAGACATAGTCACATTAAAAGCACTAGAATCAACTTCTAGAGTATCACATAATCCACAAAAGATGATCTGTATATTTCCTCTATCTTTATCCATCAACCAAAAACAAAATTGTTAGTTTGAGATCATATAATATCCAAAAAAGGCAATCCTTTGTAAAAAAATAAATACTACTCTTAATCTCAAAAATTTAACAAACTATACCTAAAGTTCAACAAAGACCATTAAATACAAAATTGTCCTAAAAATATTTTAAAGTAATCCAAACTAAGATTGAAAACCAAAATTCCAATGGATTTGATCACACAGTTTCCACAAAAATCTTAACATTTATCTCGAAAAACATCGACAACTCTTAATGTCTCATACTAAAGTGTAATTATCCAAATCACATATTCTATATGATAGGGTAATAATTTTCATAGATTACCCAAAATCAACTTATTCTTGATTCATAAAATCATCTAACTAAAAATAATCAGTCATACTAACTAGGGACTTCATGTAGTCCTGTGGTAGGTGACAAATCCCAATCACACTTTGGTTGTGGGTTCGATTCTTGCAGCATTGTCCAACATGACGAGTTGTCACGCAATCTTTTTGTTGTCCTTTTTAAAAAAGATATAATTTTATAACATTCCAAAAAAATTATAAATTCATCAAAAATAACAATAACATATTTTAACCACAAAGGTTATCCAATAACATTCATTTTGAATCCCAAAATTTATTAACCTGTAATTGCCTCAAATTCAAGGATCATATAAACCCAAATGTTTCTTTATAACTGTATCCAAAAAAGAAAAGATAATTATTCCTTGAATAATATTTTCATATATAAAACTTCACGGTTACACATACTATAAAAATATTCCTAATGTAATCCCTTCATCAGAAGATCCTTAATACTTTTAAACATTTTTCCATCCTAAAATCTACCATAACACTTGACTCCCATATATGTTAACTTCTTACTCATTCAATGTTCTTCAGGATCCATTAACCATTCCTTTCCAAGTTATTCTGAAATTCTTCTTTCCAAGAAAAAACATCATGAATCAAATCCTAAGATTCAATAATTGTTTAACATCAGTTAATAAATAATCCATACCTTTCATTGGTCATTGTCAATTTCCACATCCTCAATTGGAATGGATTCAGGTATTGGTAAACATATATTTTTCTGATCCTAGTGATCTCATTCCCGAACCATCTTCCTAGGACATATTTTTGTATAATGACCATGCACACCATATTCAAAACATTCAATTTAAACCACAGAAAGAAACATTATCCCTTTACTAGAGTCAACTGGATACTTCCTTTTCCTGTGGTAGGTTCTTGCTTTATCACCTTCACTTTCACATCTATATCATCTTACCATCCCATTTAAATATTTTCCTAGGTATTTATTTCCTCATCCTTGAAACATAGGTTTTTGAACATACTTACCTTTATGATTATTACCAAAAATTCCGTAGGGATTTGATTCTCACATATATGATGCCTTATGAAAATCACCAAGGTTCAGGTGGTCAATCATGACACCAAATAGTTGGTTGAGAATAACAACAAGAGTTCTCATTGCAGCTCACATTTCATCCAGTTTTTCATTCAGAAAACCTTTACAGTTTTCATCACATCCACTGTTAATTTGGTGCCTACTAGATCTAGTCGTTTACTGAAACCAAAAAGTTCAGTGTGAGTATATCAGTAAAATCATCATATAATATCTTATGAGGAGGTTAAATACTATGATATACATATTCATTTTATCTAAAACTCATTCACTTTTTCTAAAATAACTATGACTCTTTCTAAAATTCTAACCATTGTGGTAATGTCACTTATGCTTAAAGAACACCCTAACCTCTAAAGTTATCTAAACCGACCTTTGATACCAACTATAATGACCCAGCCTTAAACAATACATAATCTTGAATTAAATGAATGATTCACATTGAGGATCTTTTCAAGTTTAGAGTTTTTTAAAATTATTCCATAACTATTGCATATCAACTTGAAAATTACGTGTTGACACAACTACTCAGTATCCATTTTTTCATAAGATAAAAACTCTTAAAAGGAAACATGTCTAGTTCGAAGTTTTAGATAGTATGACTTTTCCTTGATCCCATCCTTGTCCCTAGTCATCTTTAAGTCTGGTGGAAAAACATTCAAAGACATGGGATGAGCATAAAAAGCTCAGTAAGGGTTATAAAATAAGAAAAGGAAACATTAACCCGTCAATAAATACAAAAAAAACATACTTTTTGATCATAACATACCTCATGAAATCAAATTATTTTTGAATAACACATAGAAATCAATAATCATAAAGTTAACTTATAGAATTCATAACTTACTTACATTGTAGAAATCACAGCTACATCGGGAGACACATTTGGAATACCCATCGCAGTATGTTTCCTAAATCTCTTAGGAGAAACATTAATGTTTACCTCCATCACATAACACAATGATTTAGAGAGCTATCTTGGGCTCACCCGCCCTAGGTTTATCATGGATCCATCAATATACGTAAACAATTCCTAAGAACCATAACATATTCATAACACTTAAAACAAGAATAAAGGAAATATAACATTTCCACATTTCAATCACAAAATAACATTTCAAGATATAGACATAATCAATGCTTTATCAAAAAAAATTCAAAACCGTTTAAAAGATTTAATAAAGGGATTTTTGAATCAAAGTGTCCCATACCACTGTGAAACTTTTTAATAAATTATCATTTGAAAACATTAATGTACATATTAATAAATATTAGAGTATTTATGATTAAAATCAGATTCTTTCTTATTTTAAGAATCTAAATTTTATTGGATAAATGAAAAAACATTTAACAAACATGTATATTCATAATGTAGTTATTCATTTCCATTCCATCCAATACAACAGCTAAGATTTAACTACCATTTAAAATAATATTATATTATTATTTTTCAGTATAACTCAACGTTGTGTGAAACGTAAGATTTAAAAAAACTGTTGTTTTGTAAAGGGTATGCCATCGAACATAGAAAACCCTTTAAAGTAAAATTAATAATTAATTTAAAAATATTAATAAATATTACAATTTCATATTCTTTATTTACCTAGGATGTTATAGTCGTACCGAGTTTGAGTTGAAACATTCAATCAATGGTTCTTTTGAAAATACCATAAGAATGTGTTGAGAGAATATATTGTAAAAGAAAATAGGAATAGGTTGTGAAAGGGTTTCATTCTTCAATACCTTTTTTACAATTATAATATGGTTCAGAATCATGTGATAAGGTAAAATATTTGAAAATTCTCGGATAATATTTACCTTTCTTGAAAATATGAGAATATTGTGAAAATATGATTTATTTAAATACAAACTCTATTCTATGATGATATACAGGTATAGTGGAGGTGTTTGATATCTCAAACAATTTCTTGCAAGGGATTTGTATGTTAGAAAAAATTTCACAATAATCCATACATGAATTTGCAATAATTATTGCAAGCATGTCATTAGGAAGAGATAAGAATATTGTTTGAGATCCTCCTCCTTCCATTTTTAACTGACTTTCCTTGATCTAAAAAAGTTATAAAATAAGGATTTAACTTAAATAATATACATAGGGATTAACCATGTGTTTAAATAAAACTCTTAATCCTTAATGTTGTCTAAATCGGCCTCTAATACCAACTATACGGACCCAACCTTAAACATTACATAATATTGAGTTAAGTAAAGAATTCACATTGAATATATTTTCAGGTTTATAGTTTTAGATAATTAGGCCAAAAATATTAATTTACATCTCAAAAATTACAAAGTAAACACTTTTACTCAGTTTCCATTTTTTCATAACATAAAAACTCATAAAAAAATAAACATGTCTAGTTCCATGTTTTAGATAGTATGACTTTTAATTGATCCCATCCTTGACCCAATTCATCTTTGAGTCCTGTGAAAAACATTTCAAAACATGGGATGAGAAGAAAAATCTTAGTAAGGGTTATAAAATAACAAATGGAAACATTAACCCATAATTAAATAGAAATCAATGAAACCATACTTTTCAATCATAACATATCTAATGAAATCATAAAAGTTATGAATAACACATAAATATCATAAATAATAAATGTATCTTATGGAATACATAACATACTTACATTATAGGTTTCACAGCTAAGTAGGGAGTAATGTTTGGAATACCCATAACAGTATATTCCATAAATCTCTAAGGGGAAACATTAACATTTACCTCAATCATGTTACCCAATGCATTGGAGAGCTATCACGTGCTCACTCGCCCTAGGTTTATCATAGAACCACACGTATATGTAAACAATTCCCAAGAACTATAATATATTCTTAACACATAACCCAATCTTAAAGGAATAATAAAATTTTCAGATTGCTGTCACAATATATCATTTCAATATATAGATATAAATAGTCCATTCTCAAAACCATTTTCAATACAAAAATTTGTAAAATGAGTATATGGTATTTATTTTCCTTTAAAAATATTATGGTTTGTTAAGGATGCCAAATATGAAATAATGCTCATGGTAGTATAAATTTCACTTTCACCATGTATGTTAAAAATAAACGTTCCCTTTTTTCATTTACTAAAATACTTCGTAGAAAAAGATTCCTTTTGAATACCATTTAAAACATTTTATAAAGATATTTTTGAATCAAAGTGTCTCATACCAATTTGAAAATTTTATAAGAATTAACATTTCAAAACATTAATTTCCACATAAATAAATCCATAAAAGCATATTTAAAACATGTTCATAAATAATAATGATTTATAAGAATAATTCTTTAAAACATTTAAAAACATTGTTTTGGCTAAAGAGTCCCTTACCACTTCAGAAAATACTTGAATAAAAATAGTTAAAGAATAAAATTAAAAAAAACTTATCATATCATGATAATATATAGATTCATGATATAATATGTAAAATGGAGGTGTATACACTCTATATCATAATAAAGGTGACTAAGATCAAGATATGCCTTAAATGAAGGGATATTGAGACATAGTCCGTTACGAAAATTCAGCAGCCTGACGGAGTCAGTTTAAAAATGAGTTGTTGAGATAGAAAAGGATATATCATCACTTGGACATAAAATTTACAGAAATAAGGATATATAATAACATATCCCAACTTAAGAAAAAGGAAGATAAATGGCATGTCAAAAAATAAGTCTTTGACTAAAAGAGGAGGGTGAAAGGTTCCCTTACAAAGATCGTATCATTAAATTAAGAATAAATCATTGAAATTATTATGTGTGAAAAATATAAATACAAAGAATATAATTGGATATTATTTGTAAAACAATCATAGGTCATTCACACATATTAATATCACGACATAATCAAGAATTAGAAGTTCAACCCAAAGAATAGAAATTGGGTGAAGAGGTTCTCTTACATCATGTATGACTTGACTCATTTATTCCTTGTTCTTATTGAATAATAAACTTAAGTTAATTTATAATTGATTAAGATACATTTTTAATTTTATTATTCCATTTATATCACTTATTACCTTGCAATAAAAATTATTTAATTATTTGAGTTTATATCGGACATTTTGTTGATGTACGGAATTTGAGTTAAAAATGAACTTGTTATAATTAAAATTTTCCCATGTAATAGAAAGTAAACTATATCCAGAATAATATTCATTATTTATATATCATATATATCATATATATCCTTTATATATGTATTTATAATAGTCCATAACATTTGGACATAATAAATGACATGCACAGTTCATGGAGACATTATGTCTTACAAACGCAAGAACGCTACTTTATTTTTTTCATTTTGAAAGAAATGAAAACATAATGATACATAGGTATTTTATAATTCCAGTATAATATAATATTTTATATAAATTACAAAATTTCATTAACACCTTCATTTATAAATTCCATGTATGGTATGAATGAGTCATGTCACTTTGAGGGGGCAGTAGTCTGCACTTCCTCAAATGAAATAATCATATTTATACAACATGAAAAGAATAAAGGTATGTTATAAATTAGAATTACAGAATAATAAAGATAAATAAAATAAAATATATATCATATTTAATTATAGTGACATCATAATGGCCACCATGAGAGGTGGTAGAAGAATATTGGAGAATCACCGGTTCGTGACGAAATTGTTCATCGTCGACAGAAATTGTATGATCATATCCATTAGATAGAGGTGTGTGAAAGCATAGTTTGAATACTTATCATAACGAAATCCTAGTATATTTATGATACTATTTTTATATAAAATAATGTAATAAATATATTTTATGGGGTTGGATAAGTAAAATAAAATAAAAAAAACTTAAGAGAAGACGTTTCCTTTAAATCAGGTATCTCCCTTTGGTTTGAACCAAAAGGTTTACTTGAATAGCCTTATACATAGTAAAAGGCCTCTAGGGAAAAATAGGGATATAGGGAGCTTAATTGGGTAGTGTTTTGATGATCTAAGCGGCTTGAGCGGTGTGAGTAATGGGTTAGAAGTGGTGTCCTTTTATAAGGGGGAGAAGAGGCTCTTTATGAAAGTTTTAAAGTATTATTTTATTATAGAATCATTTCAGTTTAAAAAGGTTAACAATTAATTAAATTAAAATATAATATGACTATTATTCGAAATAAAATCATTCAGTAAGAATTGGACAAGTTTTTGATATTTTGTTAATTTTTAGAACCGCATTTATTTAAATCATTCATAAATAAGCTAAACTATGCATCATCATTGTGTCAAAAATAAAATGATTTATTTGATGTCTAAAAATTATAAATAAAATCCCATGATGTATGAAATCGTTTTATATTTCCAATTAATATTTATAGTAGAAGATATAACTTATATAACCTTATATAAAATTTTTTTTACTAAAAGATATAAGCTTATGTCATTTTTGTCTTTACTTTAAATTAATTCAAATAAAGTGTCATTATCACTCCCAAGTAGCTCCATGGGGTCCCAAAATTGACCCAAGTATTCCCATGGTCAGAAATGTATCAAACAATAGTATTAGGAATAAATTTAGGATAATTAAATATTGTTATAATAATATTTATTTACCCTTATTTACCAGATATACCCTTTAACCATTATAAATAAAATAGTTACTCAAGTAAATATTCATAATTTCTAGAAATAATAGTTAACATTTTACACAATTTAGACCTAATAATTCCAAATATGGAATCTATTTTTCCAAATTCAAAACACATAAGTTGCAGAAATTAATTTAAAACTAATTCCTGTTTTCAAAACAAAAAAACATGTTTTTAAGAAATAATAACTATCAAAATATTGACATTTTTTTATGTTCAATTTCAAAGTGAAATTACTTCCCATGAAAAAAATTGGATTAAATGGTAAAAATATAATCTAATTACACTTTAAAACAATTAAAAAGATAATATTACCATATAAATAAATTAGATAAAATGGCATTTTGGAATTAAAATGCAATATTTTTTACTATTTATTAAAAAAATGAACATTATCAGAAAAATACCAAAATTTTACACAAATTAAATCTTGATGTCCTGATTCTAATTAAAAATATTATTTTGTCAAATAAAAAATATAAAACTTACAAAAACTAGATTTAAAAATAGTTCATCATTAAAAGGTGGTAAATTGACCCTTTAAAAAATATTAGAGTATTTATACTTAAAATTGGATTCTTTCTTATTTTAAGCCTCTAAATTTTATTGTATAAATGTAAATACATTTAAAAAACATGTATAATAATATTATAGTTAGTTCAATTCATTCCCTCAAATACAATGGCTATGTGCTAACTACCATTTAAAATAATAATTTTATTATATTACTTTTTGGTATAACTCAAAGTTGTGTGTAACATAAAATTTCAAAGAAACTAGTTGTTGAGTGTTGATTACGCTATCAGACATATCATCCCCATTAAATTAATATTAATAAATATGAAAATTTCATGTTCTTTATTTACCTGGGATGTGATAACATGGAATCATCCAATGTCTCCATACTCGTGTACCAATACATGGGTTGTCCCTTGTATATGGTACAGGTCATGGCATGTGGGGGAGTACAAACCATGTTGCTTGGATGTGTAGTCCACCCTGTGTATATCTACTTCCCATGTACATGCTAAAGTATCGTTGATGGGACCACTTGTCGTGTAGGATTAGCCACACACCATGTGATACCTTCTTTTTACCCGAAACTCTAGCAACTACCAAGGGGACCCATATGTCATGTCATCCTGGATTACATGATATGTTCTGTGGGAATTTCCAAAAATCCCATTCTTCCATAACACATGATGGATGATTCGTTCGCCTTAAATACAATAGTCTCCTTTCCATGAAACTGAATTTATAATCTTATCTAGTCATGTAATTACCAAATAATCATGTTTTGTCTTCTGATCTGGTCGCAACATATATTAAATCATTGTTCGTTTTTATTCATCAAAGAACACTGAAAAACAAAAAATAGGGTATCATCTATCATTTGGTTTGCTCTTCCTTCATCATATCACCTTCGTAGTGTCGTGCTAATCCTAGATATATTGTATCATATCATTTCACCAAGATTCTAGTGTTCAATGGTCGATTGATCTGGATGTGCCGAGTTAGAGGGAAAGTGAAGAACACCCATGATCAATGATGAATGGGGGTGGGATAAAAAGCACAAGAATAAATTTGGAGGGAAAAACCTTGATCAATGTTCATTTTGATCTCGATCCATCTCCATCTTTATGAAAATTTAATAAATAAATAATCCAAATGATTTATCTCAAATAAAAACCCCACAAATATAATCACACCCCGTAATATGCATGATTCGTGTATCATTCCATTCTTCGATTGATTCATGTTCATGATAGGAATAATGAATGAGGAATAATGAAATTAAATCACATTCTCTAACTTGATTTGGACTGTTTGATGATAAAGAAATATCTCTGCATATTTTTTTTGAATGATCTTCCAAATCAGTCTCATGTTGATCATCGATGCATAATCTCATCACCATTATCCTGAGAGAATTATCTTGAGGTTCTCTCCAACTATCCCTACAAGACCTAGGGTTATGAGGATATACCTATAATTCTATCATAATGATATATTTAAAAATGACTAAGTCACCAAATCAAAACAATTGAAATGAAATAATTAATTAAAATTTTCTTATATACCAATGTTCCCATGATCACTTTTCCAAAAATGACCCACGCTAACCAATGTTACGTTACCCATAGGATAAAACTGCCAATCTAAATAAAATGATGCACTCATATTTCTAATCTAGGAACCTATTTAGAAGATATTATATTTTCTTAGGAAATCCATTCATTCTTTTTATTAAATATATTTAGTATATTTCAAACATTTATTCTGGACATACCAGGTCTCATAATAACAAACAGTCTCAACGTCTAGTCTTGAAAATGGTCTGAATAATATTTAAAAACAATAAATGAAAAATATGAGACATTACGTGGTTAAATTTTATGATGTTTAACCATTAAATAAATTGTTAGTGGTAATCATTTATATGTTTTGGTGGTTTTACAAACATCACAAACTATTTTTGTTCCATTATTTATTATTCTGTATATAAGTTAGTTCCCAAAAATAAATGGGTTTATTAAAAGAACTAAATTATTTAAAAAAAATTATTGGGTTTTTATGAATAACCTTGAAGGTATTAATGGAAAATAAAAACATACCATTCATGACGTTGGAAAACTGACACATCATGGGTGATGATTTCTTTTTTAGAATTAAAGAGAGAGAGAGGGGGGGAGAACAGATTTTGATAATGGATATTCTATTAGCATGATATAATTTCACTATATAAATTACATTAGAGTGATCATAAATATTTTGATATATTATCTGAGGATATAATATGAAAATAAATAAATTAAACGTAATTAATAAAAAAATAAATAGGATTTAACCTCTTGAATTCTCTTATTTGAGAACCTTCTTATGGAACCAAGGTTAGAACTTATTCTGATACCAAAGCATCTTCGACGTGTGGAAGGGGCGTGGGAAGAGGGTTTTTCATAATTTGGATGAGGATTAATGCATAGAATTCATGAAGAGAAGAAGTGGTGATAGGTGGAATATTTTGGGGAGGAGAGGGGTGTTTCCCCATTATATTATTCATTAGTTAATTATTTAAGATCAACCCTATGAATAGTTTAATGAATTATTACTAAATATGTTAAAATTATTATGGTTAGTTATAAATTATATTTATTACATCAAAAATGGATAATGTAATAGTGTATTTAACTTATGATGTTTATATATAGTAAATTGTCATATTTGACTATTTTCCAAAATTCAACTATTTTAGAAATATCTTGAAACCTTACCCTAACCATATTTTATCATTTAGAATTGAAAAATAAACTCCGTATTATGAGAATAATTTTCAAAATATGAGAAATTTAATTTTTTATTTAAAATCCTCATTTCTTTGAAAAATACCAATTTCAAAATTATAATTGATTTTATAACACTTTGAAAAATTAATTATGGTCTCATAAAGTAATAATATAATTATAACACAAAAAAATAATAATTTAGGATTCTATTTAATGAAAATAAATATTATTTTAAATCGATATATTAATTATAAAATTGTTATAAAACATTTATTTTTACAAAAATACCAAAATTTATATTATAAATTTCTAAATATTTCTTTTACTTATTGATTTATTTAATTATAACATATTTTCAAATAAATGATTACTATATTTTATTCATAATTTCATAGGTGGGTTTACAATTCTATTTTATGGTTTATATTTCATAATTTTTATGTTACTATTTCAAAGGTCAAGTTATTATTCTATTGGTATTGTTTCCTTAATTTCTATAAAAATCACTTATTTCATTATTTATTTATATGGGTAAAGTTTTTTTGGGATTTATATGATATTTATGTGTTTTATATCATATGAAATTATTATTATAAGGTAAATTTTTTTGTTAAAAGTTTGGGTCATTACGTTCTTCCCCCATTTTGGAATTTCAACCTTGAAATTTCATTTTACATAAATAGGTGAAGGTACTTCTCCTTTGTTGAATCTATTGGTTCCAAATTAAATTATTAAAACTTACACATCCCCCACAACACTTTTACAATGTGGGTTTTTTTTGTTCCATATAACCTTATCTCTCTGGTATATAATCTTCACTGGCTTCTCCTTTGAAGAGAGATCAACTTCCAGTTTCACCACCTTTGACTTCAGTCCATGTGCGGGATCTAATATGTACTTCCTTAGGAGTGATACATCAAACACATCCTAAATTTGAGAAATACCCAGTGGATGTTGAAGATGGTATTCATTCACTCCTATGTGATCAAGTGTATCAAAGGAGCCAATTTACCCTGTGATTAGGATCCTTTTCTTTCCAAACTTCAGTACTCTCTTCCATGGTGATATTCTAACAAAGGATTTATCCCCTATTTCATACTACAAGTCCATTAAATGGTAGTCACCGTATCTATTTTTCCTACTCTGAGAAGCTTCAATATGTTATTGGATGTTTGTACTATCTCTACTATATATTTCACAAGATCTGATCTATATAAATTTCATTTTTCCACTTCATCCCTACAGGTTGGAGTTCTACAGTGCTTTCCATACAGATCTTCACATCGTTCCATCTGAATACTTGAGTGCAAGCTATTTTTTTTTTTGAAAACTCAACCAATGGTATATAACGATCCCATGCACCTTTCAATTTGCACGATCAGGCTCTTAGAATATCTTGGATTTTCTTAATTTTCTTTTCAGATTGGCCATCAGTTTGGGGATTATAGGTCTTGCTGGTATTCAATTTAGTACTCAATGAAAGTTGTATACTTTTCCATAATTTGGACATAAACCTTGAATCATGATTGTGAAAATAGAAATTGGAACCCAATGCAGCCTCACCACTTCCTTCACATATATATTTGACTATTTTTCAAGCAAGGGATCATCCTGAATAGTGATAAAGTGGGTATTCTTAGTTGGTAGATTAACCACAACCCATATTGCATTGATGCCATTGGATTTTTTTAGTGGGATAGTGACTAAGTACATTTTTACATTCTCCCATTTCCACATAGGTATAGGAAAGGGTTTCATCATACTTTTATACTTCCATCTCTCTGTGTTTTGTTGAGGAAATATCATGGAACTTGACATATATTATGTAATTTATGTCTTCATGTTATCCCACCATATGTTTTCTCGATGATCATTGTACATCCTGGTACTTCCAGGATGGATAGATAACATTGAACTATGTCAAATATCCAATAGCTCCCTTTCTATCGTCAGTATAATGAGCATACAAATACTGATTCCAAACCAAATCACACCATCATTGTTGATATATTACTCTACTAGCATCCCTTCCTTTACTACATTCTCCTTCTTTTGAAGCTCGATATCATCCCTTTGTGAAACATTAATATTTTTCCTAGATAGATGGTTGGGAAATAATTTTATAAAGGTAATATTTATTCCCCATCATTATGATTTCAAAATCCATCAATTTTATATCCATGAAGATTGGGCATTTTTCAGTCTACATCATAGAGTGAGTACCAGATTATGTTCTTCTATGAGAATTATCTACCTTGTTTTCCTTACCAGGATGATAGTGAATATAAAAATAATTGTCATTGATTTTTTCTACCCATATCCTTTGATTAATATTGGGGTCCTTTTATTTCAATATATAATTTAGGCTCTTTTTGTTAGTATATATGTCACACTTCTCACAATATATGTAGTGGTATAATATTTACAAAGAAATAATCATAGCTGCTAACTCCATATCATTTGTCAAATAGTAATTCTCATGGATCATTAATTTTATTAAATAATAGGTTATCACATTATCATTTTACATTAATAAAAAAAACTAATCCATTCTATCAAGAATCAATATATATCAAAAAAAATCTCTACATTTTGATAATGTGAGTACATATTTATTGATAAACCTCTTATTCAGCTCCTTGAATCTTTTCTCACATTCTTTTATCCATATATACATTACCCCTTTCCATTTTAACACAGTTAGAGAGATAGAAAATCATTATTAATTATTAATAAACAATAGTAGTACTGTACTAATCAATGAAAAAATTATAGTTCTATGACACTAGTGGCACTTGTCCGTTCCTTAATTGCATTTGTATTTTAGGGGCCTATAGAATTTCCCTAACATGTGATCATGTTTATCAAGAATGTTACTTGCTGCATCCAAAAGTCACACTTTCTAAATTGGGAATACAATTTATCCTTCCACAATTTCGTAAGAACAATTCTAAGATGTTCTTCATGTTCCATATTTCTCTTAGATTAAATGGGAATATATTCAATAAAATTTACAATAAATTTGATAGGGTAATTTCTAAGGACTCTGTTCATCAATTCCATCAAGATTATAGGGGAATTTTTGTGTTCCAAGTGCATCAATATAAACTCATAGTGCCCATACCTTGCATGGAATTATTTCTTCTAAATACCTACCATCTTCACCTTTATCTAATGATCTCAAAAATGAAGATACATGATTGATAAACATTGAGATCCTTGAAACTATTCGAACAAGTCAATAATCCTTAGAATAGGATACTTGTTCTTTATGGTGATCATGTTCAATTAATGATAATTGATACATAGACGCATTGATTCATCATTTTTATTGACAAAGATTATTTGTGCACCACAAGGTGATGCACTATAGAATATGAACCCTTTATCTAAGTACTCCTTTAACTACTTCTTTAGCTCCTTGAGTTTGATAGGTGACATCCTATAGTGATATTATGATATAGGAGTAGCTCTGGGTGGAATTTATATTGATATATCAACCTCAATATATGGGGGATGTCGGAGAAACTCTTCAAAAAATACATCATTGTATTCCATTATGATTTTCATTTCCATTGGTTTGATACCTTCCTTTGAATCAACCATTTGAGTGAGCTATTCCTCTTCCGTGGGAATCAAAAAACACTATTGAGAGAACTTCAAAAGTAGATTCAAGTTCTTCCATGCATTTTTAGAGGATCATGAGATGGTTAGGAATTAGAAAAATATTTCTATTTTCTTAAATTCCATGTGTGGTCTATATAATTAGTGCCAATCCATTTCCCATTATATAATCCAATTAAACCAAGGGATGTATAGAAGATTCTTCCCTCACACACTCAAAGGAAAAGAGTCAAACACTTGGGTTAAAATAATTTCACAACTATGTGTTTTTAAATATTTCCCTACTTCAAGGTTTTATGGATTTGATTTAATAATTATAGAAAACATTCATGATATAAAAGAATGAATTAAAAATAAATAAAATAACACTTCTTCCATTCTTGAGTGAATATGAAGTGTACCTTTTATGACTTATTTTTCTTTCATTATTTCTATAGTAGTGAGGAAATAAGTTTTCCATTTACCCTTTGGCTTTGTTGGCTTATGATACCGGTTACCCTCAAGTACTAATGGTTTAGTAAACTGGATTGAATAGTTCACTTTCTCCCTATAGTTGATGAATAGTACCATGGGTTGTGCCCACTATTCCTCTATCACTTTGTCCAACTTCCCAATTTCTCTATGATATTCATGGTCTTGGTGCCCTTATATCTTACACTAATAGAATTTACCTGTCACATTGAAGAGGATCCCATGATTATTCTCCCACCATTTCTGACAAGTGGGTTGTTGAGATATCTTCCCACCTTTCTCATTAGATCCCTAAGATTGAAAAATCATCTTTCCTTTCTTATCACCATAGAAATGGAACCATTCTCTAAACTCCATATCCACTTTGAGAGCATATCAAATAGCCTCTTTATAACTCCCAAAGCCTCTAGTTTATAGAGTCATTTGAAGGTGTAGTTTTAATCAACTAAAGTATATGTAAATTTGATATCATTATTGACAACAAAACTTGAAGAATATCTTGAAAGCCTCATGAAATTTACTTTATTGGATTTGATATATTCTCCTACCTTTTGATTCATCTCTATGATTTCTATATCTCTCTTTGTACAAAGATATTGAAGGAAATACATGTCAAGAAAAATTATATTACACTCAATCTCTTGAATTTCATCCTTTGAATTGGTGTTATTTTTCAATGCCCACCATTGGTCAGCCTCTCCATCTAGGTGATAAATGAATAGAGTCAAATTCTACATCTCAAATGAACATTGAAAAAAATAAAGATCTTCCTATATGAGTTGACCCATTGTTCCACCATAGGTGGAGAAAAAGATCCACTAAATGTTGGTGGTCATTACCGCATGAATTACAAGATAGAATCTTAACCCTATCAGGTAAAGGATGATGTTCCCCATATTTCTGGTTATTTTTCATAGCATGAGAAAACTAGGTATGAATCATAATGAAATTTTGAAATCCACCTCCAAAGGCATTGGGGTCGTCATTCAGGAAATCAATGTGTTTCCCCTCACATGGGTTTTTGGACTGGTTTTTCCTAGTTCCCACCATTTTCTAAAATATAAAAGGATTGAAAAAAATATTAGTCAAAAAGTCATGAATAACTTATTACATAGGGGAATTAACTCTAAAGGAATATCTTATGGGATCCCTATGTTTTTTGATTTTTTTTAAAAAAACATCATGGGTGATTACTTATACTTAGTCTCATACTATGTTCTTTCACTAAGGTTATCTAATTATAATTCCCAAATTAACTTAACCATGCTTTGATATCATCTATAGTGACCCTGTATTTATTACAATATTATTACCTCATTTTAAAATTAACAACATAAAAGAGATACAAAACCAAGATCCAAAGTTTTAGTGTATTTGGAAAATTAGGATCTTATATAACTTCTACATAATAATAAATGATAATTTATTTAATTTCTTCTTCTCGATCATCTTATTGGCCCTCGTTTTCTCCGTAATATAAGTATTCACCCAATGATATAAATAAAAATAAGGGGTTAGCTAAAATCCCAGTGAAAGGATGAATAATATAAATGAATCATCGGTGATTATAATCATCATCATAATAAAATCAAAAAAGGACCATCATCA
Organism: Viscum album; assembly: GCA_963277665.1. Classification (NCBI taxonomy): domain Eukaryota; kingdom Viridiplantae; phylum Streptophyta; class Magnoliopsida; order Santalales; family Viscaceae; genus Viscum; species Viscum album. The sequence continues at coordinate 1,521,020 of CAUJRU010000127.1, forward strand.
TAATAATGATAGGAAGCATTAGATAAATCCATGTAATGTTTCATTTCATAAAAATGAAACATCATGTCTTAGTACTCAACACCACACATAATTGTGAAAAAAGTTTACATCATGTTCACACATATTTCACTTTATCTCATGAGATTCATAATATTACCAAATTAATTAGAGATATACATAATTCTGGGTGTACCCATTACATAATAACATTTTCATGCACTATATAAGTAAACCCATCATAACATAAAAAATACATAATCATGCATGCCATATAGAATGTATATCAATATTGGTCATATAATAACACATCAAACAGAATGGGTTTCATTTTATAAAGTATAAATTTATGAATTAACATTTATCCCCCAAATTAAATATGGAATAACATATGTGGTATAAGAATCATCAATCTTGATTGAAGAATAATCTATCTTCATCAAAGTAAAGGGTGTGTTTTTAGAAAAAATAGTACTTTTGGAAAAAATTGTGATTATCATAAAATTGTGTAGGAAATATTTATATCCTAGAAAATTAAAAGGGAGAATAATGAAATGATATTTAAGGATAAATAAATTAATATACAATCAAAAATTGATGTCAAAGAGTGAAACCCCATGGAAATAGAGTGGGTTTTGAAAATCTCCTTATCTTATGCCTAGAAGCTATCTCCACTTTAATAAATTTTATTATCAAATTAGATTCAATAATTTATATAAATTGAACATATTATACATTTATTTGGTTTTTTATAATTATTTTATGTTCATATATATCCTTTTATATGGGTCATAGCGTTCAACTTCATCATTTAGGAGTGTTCATTTTCTAGGTTTTCTTGACATGTTTACTTGAATATTTGTACGGAAGAATAGATAGAACGGGTTTAATTATACATAATTGAAATTATATGTCATTAATTAACATAAATAGTTTAAAATGGATATATTTATCATTTGGTTAAATGTTATGAGGATTAATATATACATATATATATAGTTTGTGATAATCATTTAGAATTTTTGGTGGTTTTTCGAACATGTGAAACTTGTTTTGTTCCATTATTTATTTTTGGGTATATAAGTTCATTAAAGATCATAAAAAGGGATATTAAATAAACTTTTCAGTATGTTCCAACCATTGTAGTGTTTTTATGAATATTATTGAAGAAATTAAATTAAAATGATAACACATCATCCACAATGTCTGTAAATTGAGACATCACGGGAGATGATTTCATTTTTCGAATAAAAGAGAAAGATTAAGAGATTGATGATGGATCATACCTTAACATGATAGAATTATAGTATATAAAATATATATGAGTTATATCGAATATTTTTATATAATATGTGAGTATATAAGAAGAAAGGAAAAAAAGAAATTAAAATAAATTAAAAGAAAAAGAATGTGGATTTTACCTCTTGAATTATCCTCTTTGAGAACCCCGTTAAGGAATGTAATATAGGAATTTTGTTGAGACCAAAAGCTCTTGGATGTATATAAGGGGTTTGCGAAGTGGTTTGGGAAGAATTTAGAGAATTCTAAAATCATGGATGGTGTTAGAAGAATGGGTGGTGAGTGGTGGTATTTATAGGGGAGGTGAGTGTGTTTTCCCATTATTTTATTCGTTGGTTTAATTTTTTGGATCATGACTATAAATAGTTTTGTAATTTTCACAAGATATATTTAAATAATTATGGTTTTTATGATATTATGTTTATTATATAATAAATTACTCAATGAATATTGTACTTAACTTATAATGTATATATACCATAAATTGCCATATTTTACTACTCACCAAAAAATAAACTATTTCCAAAAAATACCAAAAAATAATCCCAAACTATTTTCAAAAGATTATAATTACAAAAGGAACTAAATTTTATGAAAATAATTTCATAAATATTCAAAATATAATTTTTAATTAAAATGATCAATTATTCAGATAATAATAATTTTAAAATTATAAGAAATTTTATAACACTCTCAAAAATTAATTAATTTCTCAAAAAATTGTCTTATAATCATATGATAACATAATGTTAATTTGTGGATATATTTAATGAAAATAAATATTCTATTTAATCATAAAATTAATTATAAATTTATAAATAAATTTTTCAGTTTTACAATAATACCAAAACATACATTATCATTTAAAAACAATTATTTACTTATATAGTGATATAATTATATCATATTTTGATTTCCAAGATATATATATTATATGTATAATTTAATAGGTGAGGTTACAATTATATTTTATGGTTTAATGTTAGTAATGGTCATGTTATTGTTATAAATGTCATGTTACTATTCGATTGGTATAGGTTCCTTAATTTCTATAAATATCACTTATTTCATTATTTATTTATGAGTGGAATGTTTTTATCTGGATTTTTATGCAATATATGTGTTTTATATGATATAAAAAATTATAAGAAAGGTAATTCTATTTATAAAATTTCGGTTCATTACAATGTATAACACTAAGTTCATGGTTATACAGTAAGTAACAATATAAAACGTCCATCTAGGAATATTGTGGCTTCATAGCCCTATGGAATCGGCTTCATCATTTCCTAAAATCATGAAATAACCCATAAATATAAAGGTAGGTATAATAAATCTTGACATCAACCCTTTCAGTCATGAAATGATATATTTTATAAGGAAGGTTTATAAAAAAAATTGGAAAGAAACACATGGTGGATGGTTATATACAGGCCTTCACTCCCAATGTCCTGGAAACTACTCCAAAGAATCTAAGGAGAATGATCAATAGATATTATGCACTATCCTTAAACCTAATTGAGGTATTAGATTAAATCATAATGTTTTTTACAAAAAAAAACATCATCATCCCTGGAACATGTTATGTATGTGATATTAGATAAATTGGATTAAATATAAGTTATTCAAGCTAATGTTATAAAGGTATATTAAAATTATAATGTTCCATTCGAAAAGAATTTAGAATTCCCCTAAGATAATTTTTGAAACCTATAATTTCCATCACTCTCCTACCCCCTATTACATCATAACTGAGGATACGAATCCCCAAAGTCTCCCTAAAATGAAACTGGTAGCCTAGGATGTCAATTCTTCTTATTATGGAATATATAAATTTTATGAGGGTGGAAACACCCTAGATTTATCCACCATTTATAGAGGTGATTCCATGGAAACAGATATATAATAAGAGGTGGATAATATTATGAATGTTCCTCCAAGATTTTCAGAGGGATTCTACAACAACATCCATGAGCTCAAGTTGATGATTCTGAAAATGGCAGAAGAAATGAAACTAGCATTGATTAGTGCCTCCATTATAGATAATGAGCATGAAATATACATTTAATTTATAATTTTACATTGATATGTTTTCACATAAAATTATACAAAGATACTCAGGATAAATATATGTGGCTACTCATCCCTTAGGATTTCTCTATGACCATCAGGGTTTCATGCAGGAGTAAAAGTGAATTCACCCATCTATCGGTACTAATGTTGAATTATATGTTAACAAATTAATTAAAACAATATTTTTCTGAGAAGTTTCATACCAAAAATGGCTTACTAACATCATCCCCATTAAGATAAATATTGTTTGGATGTGGGTTTGCATTTATTTCAGATACCTTACTAGGAATAGCCTCAAGAAAAAAATCCCATTACCGATCACATGACATTTAATCAATGAAAATATTTTTATCTAAATAATTTTCTTCATATATTAATATCCATGGTATAATAAAATAAACATGTACCCAAAAAAGGAAGAATCCACTTCATTTAAAGTGCCTTAGGGGATCATTTTCTACCATCTTATTCCCAATAGATTAATCAAAACTGGTAATCATTACCAACATTCCATGAATCACATCCTTAAACACTTAATTTTATGAAATGTAGAGTGTTATGTTGATGTACTAGTAGTAAAATATCAAAATCAATGTCATCATCTCACTAATATTGAAACAACATTCTGAAAATTAAAATTTCACAGTTTGAAAATAAATCCTCTGAAGTGTACATGTGGAGTACCTTAAAGGAATTTAATTGGATATATGGTACTCCAACATCACATGGAAGTTTATACATAATAAAATATTTAATTACATTAAATTACACCCCATTATAATCATATAATGTTTTCGGTTCTCCAAGGTAACCTTTCTTATATTTGGAATTTCATACCCAACCTGGGAGGAAAATCTCCCCCCATCACAATGTTAATGGAGAAGAGAGTCACATATGATTGATATGATGAATTCCAATAATATTTTGAGAAACCCAAGTATTACCTACTAAATATACAAGTATTTGGGTCAATGGTATATATAATGTCACATATCATATATTAAGCCTCCATTTAATGATCACATAGGTCTCTTCTTGAATAAAAAATGTAATTTAGAGTGAAACAATACTCTACAATAATAGATGAATGATGCTTGATACTAATAGTAGATATTAGGACATCGAATAAAACTACTTCACACTCATATTTATATTGAAAAAGGTGATTCATAATATGAATTGTCACAATTTCCACCTAGTCTTTACTATATATCCTCTCAGGTACATTATTAATCTTTTTTTTACAGGGAATCTGGACCAATTGACTATTATTCTACAATAGTTTGACATAAAATACATGTCATATATAGTAGTTATAGAAAATCTACTAACCAATTACCTTGGAGAACATCATGACCCATAAATCATGTCAGTGGACAATGATCTTCTAGAAGAAGATGTTTTATATTCCCATGACACCCCCCAAATCTTAGAGATATATTTTTAAAGTGCCTCTCAGAGTCTTATAGGAAAAATAATGGAAGAAAAAAATATCAATTGGCTTGGTATATTAATTATATATATTTCCATATAAAATATAATTTACCGTATTCTTTATCACTATCAAAAGGTTTCACTAATTATGAAGAAAAATATCAAGCCATAATCATTGGCATGAAGCTAGACCTATAGCTACAGATAACCTATTTACATAACAAAGGGGACTCAAAGATGGTAGTCAAATAAATAAAAAAATATTGTACCATAAATAAAGAATAATTATCCTCCTTGTTAGTTACATTATATTATTTATATAAGAATTATCATTTTAAAAAACACTACATCACATCCCAGGATTACAAAATGCTTTTCCCAACACACTATCAAGTAAAGACATTTTCATAGAGGATCTTGATTAAGATGAAGAGATTTTATTATCACACACTAAATAGTGGTGTCTCCAGTCATATTTTCTGACATGGAGGATATACATGAATCCAACACTATACCTGGGGCATGATAAGACATCATCTACCCCTATATGGATGATCCCAAGATATATTACCTTCAAAATTGGACCCTCATATCAAATTGATCCAAAATAAAAAATATTTGATGTCAAATAGTGAACAACATCCATAAATATGTGAGAAAGAAGAATAAAACACTCTATAAATGAGGATTAGATGGATTGAACCTTAGATTCATTATAGAAGGAAATATTGTTATTGCCATGGTATAATTCCATTCAAGTTCCTTGGTGCTCACTATTCTAGTAACAAACACTCCCAAAAAATTTAGAGGATTTAGTAATACTATTGAAAAATAAGGATAACCTCTATGGAATTAACTAAGATGTGTCATGAAAGTATGATTCATAACAACACCATCCATCAACCCCTCAAGATACTACATATAGCTATGTATTAATATATATTTTCCATATGGAGAATGGATGTTGTGGGGAATATATCCACTAGCTATATCTAAGAAGATTATATACATCCTTACTAATATTGAATTATTTTCCAAATGGGATGGGATCAACCCCTCAAGGATATTGGGATTAAGAATATGATCAAATTAGTAAATACTAATGTTATCATTTGATTTCGTGACCCTCACACAACACTTTTATAAAAAATCCAATATTTAATCTTTCGAGATGAAGAAACTATACCAGGAGTACAAAATCAAGAATAACCATTCACCCCATTATCATATAATAGAAGATAGATATATATAGAATCCCTTAATAAGACTCTATAAAATAAACTACATAAAATGTTGGAAAATGATATGAAGTATTTTTTAGAAAATATTCTTCAAGATTTATGTGCCTACTATACCACCACACAGACTTCTATGTAAGTTTCCTATTATTCATTTGTTTAAGGGATAAAGGAATCGTTCCCTATCAAATTTGTAGTTTCCCTCGCTCTGAATAGTTATCCAAGGTAAACTCTTAGATGATGAAAAATCACATATGTAGTCGGATGAGCTAGAATGACTCAATGGGAAAAGGGTGTTTACACTTTATTGCCTTTATGTTCATTAAAATCATATCACCTGATCCTTCAACAATAGTGTTCACCTCCACTCATTCCCTAATGAATAATTTGTATTGGTTCTCAAAACATCGATGGTACCAAGGAAGAAGCCTCTAAATATATAACCCAATTGGGAATATCCTTACATCATAAAAAATATATATTCCAGTGGATCTTACAAATTCAACATGATAGATGGGGTACATGTTTGGTCCAAAAAAATGATCAATTTCTTAATAAATAAATTTCATATATACTAAAGGAAATCAATGTCATGGTATAAGTAATATAAATTACAAAACAATACATGTCATGGGTTATAGAGTTTAAACTACATATAATTATACATCCTTACCCCTATACATTAAAATAAATTATAGACATACTTACAACATAATGTTATAGTTAATGGAAGATGTCATGCCGCATGATTTCAAACTGCACGATAGACATTACTTTATGAACAATCCATTACACCTCAGATAGACCTTTGTGAAGAAAAAGATTAAGCACCTAGGTACCTATATGTGATTTATATCACATAAGGAACATTAAAAAAATTCTTGCATGATTCATGTTACCAAGAGAAACATAGTGATGCCTAGATCTCAAATCCTGGGTCTAGCAGTAATATAAGTGAAAAAATCCACCTCTCTACGTATAGGTCGGACTATAGGAATATTAGATTTTAAGAACTATGTGTGGCTTCATTCTATTTCACATAGGATCTGTATTGAGACATAGATCTCAAGTCCAGTCTCAAACCCCAATTTAAATAGAAAAAATGTCCCCTCCTAACTCATGGTTAAAACCTATATCGGGACTTTTCAATTTAAGAACTAAACATGGATTGTTTCATTTTATCCCATGATATATATAGTGATTCATAGATCCTAGATTCTAGGTCTTATCAAAACATATATAAAAATACAAACCTCTATGCATATGTGATAGGAAAATGAAGTAAACTTTCACCATATATAGGTTTCCCTAGATTTATTTTTTGGACACATAGTGATACATATATCTCAAATCCTTAGTTTACCAACTGTTTAAAAGGAAAAATACAACATCTTAGTGTATAGGAAAGACCTACATTGGGATTTTTTCTTCCAAGAAATATGTGTGTCCTGATTACTATCATTTTAAGATAAATAGTGACACCCATATCTCAAATATGGAGTCCAACCATAATATAAAAAGAAAAATACACCCTCTTTATATATTGTAAAAACATGTGAAGGTAATTACGCTTCTAAAACTATTTGTGGCTGGATTCCAATCATCACAGGATACCATGTGATGACCAGATACCAAATCATTTGTGTATCTTCAATATGATAAAAAATTATCTCTCCTTATATGGAATATTTAAAATTATAGGGAGGTTTCTCTATAACTATGTGTGGAATGATTCCTTTTAGAGAATGATATATAGTGACACTTGGAATTTCTATTTTAGGACCATACATGAGTTTACATCACTCCCAATCATGTTCCACGTTGATTTTTATATCCATATAGAGGTTTCAATTCACATTACATTATAAATACACACATTTATTCTGAAACATTCACTCTTTCAAACCCCAATCAATTTCCAATTTATCCATTATTTATCACATAGATCATTGACGCATGTGAGCATTGAAAACCTATAAATCCAATCGGACTATCAGGATTGAGATTTTTTTTATGGGTAATAACATTTTATTTTATTACATTAAACTTCATAACAACATACTATCCATGTGTTATTAAACTTCAAGATAATTTATGGGTTACGTGATATTAACCTAGAAGACAAAATGGTATTCATTCCAAAAAGATAGTCCACTATATTGTAATGTATTGAAGATTTTCATTTCTTTTACCTAATACCAGAAAATGTGTTCCATACATGCTACCATATCGTATAGGGTTCTTGAACGCTTATTGGATATTATACTCTCTATGAACAAACTTCATATCTTCTATATCTAAGTCAATACCAAAAAATTCCTCAATAAGATACAATTAACTTGGAACCCCAGGAACATTGAAACAAAAAATTATTTCTTCCTCTAGGTAGTGCACTGGTTATAGGGAATAGTTAATCCAAAAGGACCCTCTAGGATTATCTGGTGAATAAAAAAATTACCCTAAGAGTGTGCATAGTGTATGTAATGGTCCTTGACAATTCCACCAAAAATCCAATAGATATTATCCTGATTTCATGAAATATGAAATTTTACCATTACAAATGGTAGACCTACATCCACTAGTCATCATCTCCCATTAATTAATTTATTCATGGGTTATGATTTAAACATCACATAACCCAACTATTCCTGAATATTTGAATACCCTAGATGCCACCAACCTATGCATCATACACATTATCAAAGAGAGATTATTTCATCACATACTTGAATCCTTATATTTATGGGTATGTATCTCATATGAAGACTTAAATTTCCTTGAGCTTACAAATACCTTTGGACATCCTCTTTTTCCACAATAATAAAATCATGCACCCCCTTTCATGACTAAATCTATAGAAACCTTGAGAACATATGCTCTAGTAATTTCATGAAATACAATTAATAGGGACTAACCAATCCTAAAGATACCCCACATGGATTCACTTTTTAATAAAATACACTAAAGGTCTTATACCTAGGGGTTTTGGGTTCATAAAGGAACCCCTCTAGTATTATCTTGTGAATAAAACTACATATAATAACTTTTTCATGGGGATTATTTTAGTTCTTTAATAGAACCAACAAAGATTCATGGGGGAATAAACCAATTCCATAAATATTATTCTTAGTGGATAATTTGGTCCTGGAGGAAAGATCCCCAAAAAATCCATGATCTATTTCTCTAATGGTGTGGTGTTATTTCCACCAATCTTTAAATATGTATCCTTTATGTGTGTGTGTGTGTGTGAATATCCATATGTTATTCAATTTATAAATTTTCATAACATCTAATAGGAAACAAGAATGACTTTTTATTTTATTCTTTCATATTATAAGTTTATATGGAATGATGCCAAATTACGTAGAATTTATATCAAAACTATGTAAGGATTGATTCTTACCACAATAAGATACTTAGTGATTTCAAGGTCTTCAATCCTTGATCAAATAATTAATAAATGATTATATTCCCCTTCCCCGCATATGATATTGATCTATGTGGGGATATGATATAAGAATAATGTGTGTCTTGATTCTTGTTTCCATAAGGATATATGGTGACACCCAGATCTTAGATCCTTGGTACTACCTCAATATAATAATAAAATTTCACTCCCTACTAATGGGTTAGATATTACATGGGAATTTTTCATTTAAGAACTACATGTGAATTCATTCCCATTAAACAATGATATATAGTGATGCATGGAAATTATATTCATGCTCATCCAAAAATAATTCCTTACATGAGGACTATATTCATGTTGAATCTCTTGGTGCATGAGCGGCCTATGTATGTGAGGAATATTTCCCAATCCCTACAAATGAGAATAATTTTTGTAAATATTTTTTTTCAGGAGATAAGTTTTGTTCTATTAATACATGCACATGATACATAGAAAAATTCATGTATCCATTCTTGGATGCTTCTATAATTCAAATAAGAATGAAAAAAAATTCCCTACCCTTTCACTTGAATAAGAAAACCACAAGGGTATTATTTTATAAGAAATATGTATGGATTTATTCCCATATTATGGGCCATGTAGTGACTCCTTGATCCTCCATTCCAGGGCCAACCATGATTTCTAATCACCCCTTTCCAATTTTCTTGATTAGAACCACGATTTTATTAATATTACCACTCATGAATAAATCTGAGTTCCCTCACATATTCCCTTTCATGCACTCTTGCATGGCTCTAAAAAATAGATATTTTCCTCCTATTTATAACACTTGTCATGCCTCATTCAAGATTAGGAAACCATAAAAGTAACATTGAACAACATTATTGAACTACGTTCTATCTAATCATAGGGAAGCACATCCTAAAAATATGACATTAAACTGAACGACAATATCCTAGTCAGATGACATGATACTTTTTTCATGATTTTAAACTATGTGACATCATTATTGTCAAAAATATGTTAAAAACACAAAAAATGGTCTTAAAATTTGATAGATCATCCCCTGTAATAGTTTTATATTTAGGATTGACATGTTTCCACCCTTCACCTTGAAATTTTATCAATGCAAACCATCGTGATTTTTATGGTGATTTAACCTTTATTTAATCTTATATTCTCCATGAACCAACTTCATATCTTTGATATCCAAGTACATAATTATAAATCCATTACATTGATATCCATATCTTAGAACCCTATGGATTTTGATCACCCTTTCTCTTGGTTCATACAATTGTAAAAATTGTAGTTGGGGAAGATTATTCCAATTGGTCACCACAAGGAATCCTTGGTGAATAAAACAATTCCCCAGGGCTTTGACCTATGATTTACTTTATCCCTAGAGGAAAATACCCATTAAATACATTATTTTTTAATCTAATACATGTGATATGGTCATTCCACCATTACTAATGGTCGACACATACCCCAACTGATCCCCTCCTCTAGTTGACACAAATTTTCCTTGATTGTGATTTACACATCCTATAACCCAAATATTAAAGTAGATTCGGATACACACTATATTACACATTAGTGAATCATACCCATTTATAAAGAATTATTATAACATTTTAATCTTATATCCCTCCATCCTAGTGTATCCATCTCCTATTAAGACCCAAATTTCCATTACACAATAACATACTAGCTTAAATAAATTAAACTAAAAAACATATGTTCTATCCTATATGGCCTATAATTACATATATAGGTCCATCCTCTACCTAAATAATTGATAGATATGAGTTTTCCTCCACTATGATAGAATACAATAGGAAAATCACCTTTCCGTTTCTATGATACCAATCTATATAGAGGTCCCCTTAGTTAACTATGATGTTGATTATTACTAAGAAATGACAAAAAAAATGCCCCATATATACATGTAATCTTGATCTATATAGAGAGTGTGTTTTTATAAGAACTAAATGTATCTTGAATTGTGACCAATATATAGATGTAGTGACTCATGTGTAGATTTTATTGGCCCAACAGTAATTTCTCTACTATCATACCCTTCAATTTTGATTGATTCATATTGAAATATTTCAACATAAATTGGTTTGGAGACTAAAAATTTCCTCAAAAAATGAAAGCATCTCACAATATGAGAGCCCTTCTACTGATGCATGTCACCAAAAATGAGAGATTACCCACCGAATGGTTATGACTGGCCACCATTTTAGGGAAAATTCCCATATTTCTTTTATATTAATCGAATCATTATAGAGGTAATTGATTAAAAGAGATTACTACAACATGATTATTTCCATATTAGAATAAATAGGTAAACCCTTGGAAGCTATTCATTGAAATTGAATATACCAGTAATCATAGGTCTACCATTTAAGACTATAAAATACCTGGGGATGTCTAATTATTAAAGATTCAATTCACCTATGTATGAATCAATTAAACATATGGATTTCTTTATCATTTGAGATATCTTAGCTATAAGGTATCCTTCATAGGTCTACCCATAAGTAATCATGTGTAAAGAGATAATATTCCTCTTAAATATAAATTTCCCCAAACAATTAAAGGTGTCCTTATGGATATATTATGAAATTTCATAACAGTTCCTAAATCCTTAGCACATAAAATTTGGCTAAAATTTATACATTCATGTTTCATTATGTTAAACATAAAAAAATCCATATCTACTACATAAAACTACAATATTCATACAATCATCCATCATCCCTCTTTATCAAAGGACCACAAGACCTTGACCTTCGGCATCCAAAGTTTAGTGTACCACTATTATCATTATAATCTCCTCAATCCATGAATAATATGTCATATCTTTATTTCCCTTGGTATCCACAAAACATTTATAGCACTCAAAAAGCTAAAATTATCTCTCTGTATTATATTGTATGAGATTGATCTCTATAAGGGTCTTAGGTTCTTCAATAAGAAACATATTGGACCTACCTGAAGGGAAGTAAAATCCTTTTGATCCTTGAAATCATCATTGTGGAGCTCATCACCTTATACTCATTTAGGATAATTTAAAACATGTTTATCAAATACCATCGCTCATGACATGAGAATATTGTTCCATGATTTACAACATTAGCATATCTTTCTCGAATGGATATTGGAATACTATCAACGTAAAGAATCTTAATTTGGATTTCATTTAACACTACCCTAATATTAGGTCTGCATGTATCATGGGATTAAATCATATGAACTTTGGTCAATTTCATATGATCAAAAAAATTAACCACATGTGTTCTAAATTGAAAGAACCTAAATTTCTTGTGAATACATATAAAACTTATCAGACTGAAAACCCTAAATAAGAGGTCTAATTAAAAGTAAATTATCTATTAATTAAGATCTATATATCTATAGTTTACTAAAAAATATGAAGAATAGTTATAAAATTAACAAATATTATAGGGATAACAGGGCCTTTAGGCTAAATTTACAATGTAATAAAGTAGCTGGTTTGGTGGATTATCCCTTGGGGTGTATAACCTGCCTCTCTGACTTCTACGTGTGCATTGTTTGTGTTTTAATGTAATTATACACCAAATAAATAATATATATATATATATAACCTTTCATGTATGAGGATACATGTCTTTAATTGTGCTCAAACCCTTCATGAGTATTATGTTTCCATAAACCACCATCATGTATTTGGCCTCTAAGTTGACACGGAAAATTCCATTAGTTGATACAGTTTACCTAGAACCCCATAGTTTTTATTCATTTCCATTATTTCTCCCCTATATTGTATTGGTAATATTTACTGGATGATATGAAAGGACCCTAGTAGATTTACCAAGTGAGTAACAAAAGGATTATGAGCTTATTCATATAGGAGTTACAGTCCAAGAGGAAATGTCCCCCTTAAATCCATGATCTATTGTACTATAAATGATTCATAATGGTATCCACCATTAATAAGATTTAAAATTTATCTACTAACCTCTCTATATTGTTTACATGGATATTCCTAGACATTGATTTATGACCCCCATAACCATACTATTCAAGAATATTCAACATTATCAATGTTACATCATTGTGTATAGTACCCATAATCAATGAAAGAATGAAATATTAAATTATTTAAAATTTTGGTGGAACTCACCAAGGGACCCAAAATCACATGATGTAGGAAAGAAGATCCAAATACATAAACTGAACAACCCCAAGGTGTTAGCAGTTAGTTCGAGCTAGATGACCACAAACAACAGAAATAGATGGTATAAGCTAGAAGACCCTAAATAATAGAAATATAAGTTCCAGTATATTCAACATAAATTTTAGAATCCCATTAGTCTTATATAGCCTAAAAACCCAATTGATGTAGAAACAATTGTTATCCAGATAACAAATAGAGAATTTAACTATGTGAAATTACTAGACATGATCTTTGTGTGATTCGGGAAACAATGAGAACTTATATAACATAAATGTTATAAAACAAATCAATATAAAAAATCATAATGGGGATACTGAGAAAAAGAATATCCTAGATCCATTATTCTTCTCCATTATAAAACATTGAAAAAAAATTGTGCTAAAAAATCTACAAAGCCTGTAGGGACCACTATCTATTCCTAACACAAATAAACCATGTTCATTCTAACAATTTTTATCCTATCTTTGTTAAATAAAATATGATGTGGGGGGAATCAGTGTATGATAGATTAAATAATTTCAACTTTTGGTTCTTATTTCATCATTAAAAAATTCACTCTTTACCCCCGTTCACATAGTAATGTATGAATAGAAATGAAAAAATGAAGAATATACATTAATTTTTCATGGTTTTCAATCCTTGGGATATGTACAGGGTTCATAAATAAAAAAATATTTCGACATACCAAATAAATTAATGACTAATACTATTATAATATTTTAATTGGAATCACTATCCCTCCTAGTTTAAATTTAAATGCAATTTGAGAGCACACTTCTCTATCAATTAGTGTGTTATCACTACTCCTTTAGAAGTCTATTTTTTATCACTTTATTCAATGTTATTTAAACGTAATATTGAGATACATGTTTTTATAAATTTATACACATGATGAATACATCATGATCACATAATTTCATAGAAAATTATTATAGTTCAGATAATATATTCTTTTATGAAATTGAAATATAATTTTCATGGGTCATTACAATCAATTATGGAAATTTTCTATTTTTTGAAACCCATAACATTCGTAAAGCATTAAAATTTCCCAAAACTTCCTTTATTTGAAAAAATGATGATCGAATTAATCCTTAATATAGTAAAAATATTCAAAAATATATTTTGTAAATTCAGATCCTTTTAATCTTTATTAAATATTTACTTCTGTAAATGAGATTGATAATTGCCTATTTATATATATTCCCCCCTTTAGTGCAACAGTCATGATATCCACCACATTTTCAAAAAAATATTCTTTAATATTATTCAAACTACATTTATTCATAAAACATTAGGGAAATTTTCTATTTTTTATGATTATAATAATCATTTAACTTACCATTATTTAAAAAACTATTCGTCGGGGCTGTGTGTACTGCACTACTTCTTTCCCCAAATTCCCACTTTCCAATGGCGGGTGGCATAAATCACTAAAATTGGAAACATTGGAACCATTATAAAAAATTTATTATGGTATGTTGTTTCATCTTTCTATATAATCCTCCTTGTAGATAATTTCCTATTCCAATTCTCCCTCATTGATTTGGGTAGTTTTCATGAAACTTTTTCTTGATGCCATCATGGTCGGGATGTCAGTTAATTATGTTGTTTCTATCTCAATAGGGAAGAAATTTCTGATTAGTATAGATATTAATTTTTTGAATGTTTAGGAATTTTGAGACTTTGGGTTTGTTGAGAATCTATAACATCTTACCCTCTTGGAGGGAATCTCACATGTGAGTCATATTAGGTGAGAAACCTAAGGAATATCATATCATCCAAAAGGTACTTGCTGATAGGGGAATAAAAATATAATAATTATTTATAATAGGAATACCATATTTACATTATGGTTTATAAATGTCCCATAGTTCATATGTTTTATGCCTTATGTGGACATGTGGGTTGTAGGTTTAACGTCTTGTGGGGAGAGATGAGTTGATTATTTAATGTCTTATTGGAAAATATAGACAAAAAGTTTAACATTGTATGGGGATAGGTGGATGGCCAAGTGAGTGCCTAGGGGGAATGATTTCAATAATTGGATTTAGTGAAGTGTTTTCCTAAGGGGGTATATTTCACACATAGGATTTGGTTATTTTTTCCTTAAAGGGGAAGGTTTCACACTATAGATTTAGTGGAGTGTGTCCCTATAGGGAGGATTTAAAATATTGGATTTGGATAAAAGAGTCCCCATGGGGGATATTTCACAATTGGAATTTGGTTAACTCTGTCACCAGGGTTGAATATTTCAAAAATTGGAGTTAATTAAGTGTGTCAAAATGGAGTTGACAATATCACACATGTAATTTGATTAAGTGTGTTCTTGTTGGGGTGAAATTAACAATATGGATTTGGTTAAGTATGTCCATAGGCGAGTTATTTAAAACATGGGATTTGATTATGATTTTACCCATTGGGTAAGATTTCACACATAGAATTTTATTAATGGTTTCCCCAAGGGGAAGATATTACACTTAGGATTTGGTTTGGAGTTTCCCCATGGGGTAATATTCCACACATTATATTTGGTTAATTGTTCCCTTGGGGTGAATATTTCACATTTCAATTTTGTTAAGTGTATCACCAGGGAAATATTTAAGACATGGGAATATCATAATGATGATAGGGTATAGGGGTCAATTCTCATTATGGAACTCTTTTTTTATTGTTATTTCATTGTTAAACCACATAGAGGCTTCCAACGTACCTTGCTGGTAAACAGGGATCAAAACCCATGTAGTTTAATACCACAATTTACGTTCTTGTAAAAGGACCATTCCTTTTAGTATTTCTTCATGTGGTAAATATAGCCTATCCATGGAAGGAGATTCAACTATGTATGATGTGGGACGTATTCATATGGGATTCCCGGTGTGTGAGTTTCAACCCCTTATAGGGGGGATGTAATCTCATGGTAATCATACATGGGGAATCCTATGTTCATCACATGGGGTAAGGCTATAGTTTAATGAAATTCGATGACGGTGTTTTAATGTATATTATTGTTGTATGTCTAGGATATAGAGATATATAGTTTAACATTATGAATCATAGACATGGATTGGGATTACACTTCAAGGGGTATGTATCATAGTCATATGATGATAATAAAAGGAATACCTACCAAAACATGTAATAAGTTTTCCTCAATGTTGACCCCCTTAAGGCTTATGTGCCCCTACTCATGAACCTTTGGTTGCGGAAGGAATAAACACTCATGTGGAGGAGTGGAAATCAGGCAGCCCAATTGTAGGTTTTCTATATATAGGGAAAATAATTTAGAGTTCATATGAATAATATAAATAGGTAAGGTAATTTTCCACGTAGTATTTGAGACTGAATTAGAGGACCCATTGAGTGGTGCTACTAGTTTCACAAAGATTTGTGGTGTATTTAAACCAGTTTTGAATGCGTAAGGTGTCCTTAGGAAGATGAATTTTGAAAAAGGGAATTAGATAATATGATACAACATGGAGAGGACTTTTAGGTTGGTTTCACAAAATTTGGGGTTTTTTGAATGTTGGGGTTTTGTGAAAGATGGGGTTTCATTATGTTCAGGGGACTCATGAATTAATATATTTCACTAAAAATAGTGACCCAAACTCAAAGTGATCTCTTGGTTCTCATAAGGTTGGTTCTGAGAAAGATAATTATATTGAAAACCCCAAGAGACACAAAAGGAATATCATGTTACGTGATGGCCATGGACCTTCATGAAATGATTCTTCTTCATGGGTTGCATTTTTCAAAAAACCATGGTAGGAACTTTCAATAAATATGTCTACCTTTTGGAATCCCTCCCCTCTCTTGTTCATGAAGCTTCTACATTTCATAAAATTATTGATTTTATATGAAGATGAATTTTTCTGTCCCCATAAAATTTAGACATTGAGAGGTATTCATAGTCTATGTAGTGGTAGGGGACTTAATTTCATAAATTATAGAGAACTTAAAAATATATTATAATCTTTTTTAGGGTATGGGGTTCTACAAAGTTGACATATATAATATAGAGGTTACTAGTACAACATATTCATGGTCGGTTACGTCTATGAATGGGGGTTATGTGGCATGGAGGATATCGCTTCAAGCTTCATGCAGCCAATGTCTATTATGAACCGGTGTTATGCTTTGTGGATGTCATTTTCTCATGCTTCACATGGTTGATGAATTCCATGAACCAATGCTAATAATGAATCATTTGAACTCTGAAAACTATACCCTTAATTTTATTGTTGTTCCGTTTCAGCAAAAAATTTCATCAAACATCCCAAAAATTACTTGACCTCTCTCACGACACATGCATTTCAGTGTCATAAAATTTCCCCCTCTTATTTGAACCTGAAGAGGTAAAGGAGTGTTGCATTTTTATGCAAACCCACTAAAAATTGATGATTTTATAGCCCTGTTTGAAAAATATTGTCTAGCCCTATTTCTTTTAAAAGGGTTAACAGTTGCTGATGAGACTATGTACTTTTTTTAAATATAGTATAGTGCTATATTTTCTTGAAACTCAATATCTTAGAGTGTGTTTTTTTATTTTAAAACTCACTGCTTGTGAAACTAAATTCTTCAGTAAACCACTATTCTATGAGCATACATTCATGATCTAGAAACAAATTCAAACTCAACATTCATGAACAAACCATAATGAACCATTTGATGATTTTTATATGTCTAATATAAAATTTCACCATAAGGTAATGATGAATTTAGTGAACTGATCAGGAACATGATATTTATTTCAATATCATGATTGGGGATAGTGTCCAAATAAATTCAGATTGTGATACACTCATAGAATTTATGATGATTTCCTATAAGGAAAACTCCTTGTGTAAGAGGTTATCATTGTATGGTTTCATGATGATGAATGATATATTCATCCCCAATGATAATAGGAATGTTCTTGCCTACTATTTTAGGGGCACGACTATATAGTATATATAGATTAGGGATGTTAGAGGACACATTATGAAGTACCACATGAATATTAATAAAAATACTATATGGAACCTTGCTAATAAGTTCAATGGTGAGGTTTTGTAGGTTTTGGCATCTCTCCCTCAATACAATAGTTTTTATAAGTTGATTTTGTTAGACCATTTCAAATGCTAGACCACAGAATGGGACCTACATAAGTATGGAATATTTAATGTTGAATGGTAATGTTCATAGTAGGTAAGAAAATCCTATCATGAATTAGTGGGGGTGTTGAATCATTTTGGGACCTATGAGGTGGAATGGTTCTCACATTTCCATTCATATCATTAATAGTACATCCTATATAAACTATTAACTAGGTATCCACTAGGGACAAAAACATTTCCCCTAAATCATGGAGAGGTTTGAATTAGTTTATGGGACCTCTACCACATTGTTGGAATCCCTATGAAAGTGGGGATTTATGATGAAGTCCTCCAGTATGAGGATGCTTTTGTTGACCAAGAGAGAATTTTGACTACTTCATGGGTGTTGTTACGCTTGTTGTAGGGAAAGTTTGACCACAAACAAGGGAATAATGAAATAAATTTTCTGAAATTATTTAATTATATTATGAATGAACCAATGGACAAGCTTACAAAGTCATGTCAGTATACAAAGGTGAATCAATGAGGAAAGTAGAACTCACATTTGTGGATTCCAGAGGTATCCAAATGGTGGTTTTGGGGATATAATGTAAAGAATGATTATATCATTGTCATTCTAGAAGGATTTATCACAGTGATAATATATTGATGGATCCACCCAATTTGGGATGCACATATGGGGGTATGGATGAGGACCCTAATCATGGTGATGATTCTAGAAATGGGGAAATGTTTCAGCCTAGAAATCTCAGTCTCGTTGATGTTATATGAATTTTTTATCAATATAAACTATGGGAAGAATCCCTTTGGTGAGTGAGGAAGCTTCAATATTCCATATTTTTTGTCACTAAATACATGGGGATATTAATATATTAACAACATAAACCAAAATATAATATATTTTCTTCTATTAATCCTCAAAACCGTCGACTGTTAGTATCTTAAATTGGGTTCTGTGGTCATATTAGCAAGGACCATCCCTATAGAGCACTTCATTTTTTATCTGTTTCCTTTTCTTAGAGGAACAATTAACAATATTTTCATGGGTACCATTGAGAGGTGGTCATACCACTTAGCCTATTAGGGTGGGATAGTGGTGGATATGATAGACTCCATGTTGGTTGGAAATATGTACAACCCACATTGATCTGTACATTAGTTTTGCTTCATCCAAACACTCACCTTGTATGTATATATGATGGTACACAATGAGAACCACCCATAAGACCTCATAGAAATATGGAACATGTTCTCACACAAATATTTAATGGTTAAAAATAATTTTTTCCCATCTAATATCACATATGGTATTATCCATGAATATATACAATGTCAAGAGAGAAAGAGAGAGAGAATTCCCTAGTGACATGTTGATGAGAATAGTGACTCAGTCAGATGAGGAAGGGGCCTTACTAATATGAGGTGTGGGTTGAGTAGTGAGAAGGGAGAACCACATAGTTAAAGATAGTGTAGTGGATGGAACATCATCCACAATGCCAAAAATTACAGTTCATGTGTATGGGGAATCTAAATGTAGGGGAGAAGAAATGAACTCAATACTCCTAGGCTAGCAGTTCTGATAGGAAGGTGAACCCTCTAGATTCGTTTTTAGGGCTCACCTCCATGGTCCAAGGAATAAAATACATTTTCTATGTATTCACAATGATTCCATTTCCCTTTACATATAGGAGTGTTGGGGGGTATACAATAAAATCACCTCTCTTCATAGGATATGGTAGATTCTCTACTCCAAGGAAATATTCACCACCATTTTGGGTCAGGAGAGGGAAGGTTTAAATGTTCTCCAAGCTAAGGATATGAAATAAATGATGGAGCTGGAATGCTTGATCTAAAATTACTGTGTCATGCATCCATTAACTGACCATGTAATGGTTTTTTGGGCATGCAATCTTCTATTGGTATCTTTGTTTTCCGATTGGATATCGGTGAAACTAAAGGTGAAGAATCAAAGGATTCATTGGGAAGTAATGACTAATAGGACACTCTCATGGATGGATATATTACAATTGATCTGATAAATATTTTGATATCCTGTGTGTTGGATAATACAAGACCTATAAAAGTGTTTCCTAATTAGATTTTTAATTGTGCAAGAATATGAGATCATGGAGTTGTGGAGGTTCATGATGAAACTCTCAGAGATGATGAGGGAGAGCCACCCCTTGAGTATGAGGGAAACTGTCATCTTCTTGAGTTTTCAGATATAGGAGCCCAACTATTGGTTTTTGGGGCACCAACAAGCATGGAGAAAACCATTGGGATAATTCCATCTCTATGGGTATTACCCTTGAATCCTTCTAATATGTTGGTTGCACTATACCAATTCTCTACGTATTATCCCATTATTATGCCCTTTTTAATTTTTAATCTCCATAATTCATGTTCGTCTGTACTCAGAGCATTAATGGAAGCTCAAACAATGTGATGGGATCATGCACTAGCACCAATGATGGGGTTAGCATATCCCAAAGTTGAGGAACTAAAAATGTGCACTTCTGTCTAGGAGGAGATAGTCAGGGAGAATATGTTAGATGGATTAACAATAGAGGTTCCACTGGAGGGAGATATTGAGATTATGGTCATTATTTAGGGGTTGTAAATCTTCCAAAAATAGTTCTTGTTGAGATTACTATAATGACTTTTCCTACCATGAAATTATTACAGGTGGTGGTTGCAACAAATGAGTCCTAAAAAAAGTTGTTGAGATCGTGCCACTGAAATAGGAGGTCTAGGTGGATGTGGTGTCTAAACCTATATCCAACGTACCAAAGGAGGTAGTTGGGTATTTTTTGTGGTTTATGGGTATGCAAATGATATAATTTCCCTAAACCTGAGGCTCAGTCCTTCTCAGAACATTCATATAGATGACTCTTCCAATGATGTGATAGTGATCTTCCCTCTGTATGAGCCTATACCACTGGAGGATTTTAAATATTCCAGCTCCTATATTTCTGATGAAAATTAATTATTTTTTTCAATTCATTGATAAGTTTGATTAATTTAATCAAAAATACACCACTTCCAAATCTAAAAAATCAGGCAGTATCTCTTAATTATTTGTCAGTCATCCTAAGGGCATACGAGTGAGATTAAAGTAAACTCCATGGACTATATCAAGGTTTTAATATAGACCAGAGAATTAGAAGTTGAAAGAGTTTAATGTTTCAATTAATAAGATGAAGGATCAACGAATTTATGTGATTTAGGCATATGAGGAGATTTCTCACTTAGAGGAATAGGAAAAAAAGCTTGTATATTTCAACATTTCTCAAGAAAAAATCACATGTCAATTAAGGACTATGTTCAAAATAGATGTGGATAGGATAGGGGAGGCATAATCTCTTATGGTTAAGTGATAACATGAGCTAGATCTGGTGTAAATTAGGGTCAAATAAGTTCACCCTACTTTCATCGAATACGTGGATTATTTGGTCGAGTAGGATTGGACCCATTAGTATAGTCGACATAGGATGGTTGAGATATAGCACTTAGTCACCAAGGATGAAACATAAGGAATCATATAATATAAAATAAATAAATGATAGTTTCTGCCATGTGGATGACCCTCCCGAATGTTTTGATGGATTGTTCTAAATTTCCAATTTTTCCAAATGCAACCCTTTATTATATTCTATGCTACATCTCAATCATATTGAAAATAAAATCAAACAATTGAATCCATAATCCCATATGAGTCATTTTTTGGTGTAATAAATAATTCAAAAAAAATAATTTTCATTTATATGATCATGATAGACAAGCTCCAAAACATAGAGGTCTTTATTAATTTACTGACCACTATAGGTTTCTTGATCAATTAACATTTGTCTTGACTACGATACTCTCTACAAAACTGACTTTCTTTCCAAACATGGGCTAGTGAAAAATGGAAAAATTACTTGGGAAAATAAATGTAGAAAAACAATAAAAGGGGTTGAATAAAAGTGTCAAAAGAAATTCCAAAGATTTATAACTCAAAGGTGGTGACAGTGTAGAAGGGGATGACTTTTGACCATGATCAAAACACATGCTTCCCTATCGCTGCATCAAGTATAGGGACAATAAAATGATGGTGAGATATTGAACATAATTAAAACATGGGAGATACCTAAATATGGAATTAATTTCCATTTGGATAATGAATCTTGGATTTTAGGTGATCCAGTGTGTCATAAAACCATTACCATTAGTGGTTCCCAATCAGATGTGAAAGTATAATGAGATTGAAATAAATGAGATGTGAAGAATATGGTTTAATCGATGGAATGATTGAATGGATTTCGACATTATCTTATTTACACATATTTGGTTTTGATAACATTAGGTTCGAGTATGGTAATGAAAAATGGAAAAACTCTTCTTCTAAGGATAATGTCATCTCGAGTACCAAGTGATTGTCAAGGAAGAAGAATGATGTGGTAGGTGACTAGCACTAATATGGGGAAGAGGATTATTAAGAGAGATCATTGGATGATTCATAGTTTTACATCATATAAAGTGTATGATAGACACACAGTTTAACATCATACAGTAAGGATGATATACAAGTAGTTTTACACCATATGACAAGGATGAATCATCACACAGTTTAACATTGCGTGATTAGGACATTTTTAGAATAGTTTTACATCTTGTGAATATAAAATTCCCTCTGAAATGTTATGGTAATACCATTAAAACTAAGTATTTTCATATACTATAAAATAAATAATGCTTGGTCCATTTGGGAAGTGGTGTCAATATAGTGTTTGTATGTGTCACAAAAGGGAGGTGACCCAATGTGAATTGAGGGTCAATGAGGCTCTAAATGTAAGGAATCGACCCCAGTATCCCATAGTCAGTGCATTATTTTATTGAATTAGAATGATTATAATAAAGTTTTATCCAAAAGTAATGAATAGTTTAGTAGTTTTGTAAAAACAAGATACGAACATGTGTTCAATATTACAACTTGAAAAAATTTATTAATAACAAATTATATTTAAATATTTATTACTCAAAAATATATCAACTCATAATAATTAATTTTTAAAATATTCACTCTCATTTATATTGTGCCAAAATATTATTTTCACATATATGTGTGAGGTTTTTATTCATAAGGGTACATTATTATTCATAAGGGTAAGTTACTATTTATAAGGATAAGTTATTATTCACCAAAAATGTAAGTTTATTCTATCCAACTCTAAATATCTTATTGATCACAACAGTGTATGCCAGTTCTAAAAAATTCAAATCATAGAAGTGGAAAATATATGTTTAGCAGAAAGGTTATAACTATCTCTTATAACAAAGTGTTTTTTTCTAGGAGGATCAATGTTTCAAGCATTCTATATTTAACTTATTTGTAAAACCTTGGGGTGGTACATTCTTCCCACATTAAAAAATTCCATTCTCTAAATTACAAGAATGATACCTCATCAAAATATTTTGGTTGGCCTTCATCATATGTTACTCAGGATCCCACATTGTGTAGCACCCCAAGCTTCTACAGTACGCTTCTGTTTGAATAATAAAATATGTTGTGTTGTATGTAACTTTGAGTTATAGCACACCACAACCGATCAAACTTGCTATTTGAAACGTATTTATAAAGCGTAATACCCACTTTTTAAAATTTTATAAATTTTATTATTCAAAATGGAATTAATTTTCTAATTCGAAATATCAAAATTAGCTTAGGGTGAATTTTTGGTATTTTTCTGAAAACTTTCAATTTTTGATGAAAAGTGAAAGACACTGCGTTGTTGTTTAATACTGAATTTTTATTTAAATAATAATAATTTTTATTAAAAAAATTAAAGTAAAAAAAGATACATAATACCTATATTAGACCAATGTAATTCATTGGAGTCATTTTATAATAAGATTTGATGTATAATTGTTTATTGAACTTGTTAACGTCTTTTACCCACCTTTTAGGCACGTTTGAAAATTTGAATAAAACATAATTTTACTGCTTCTATGAATTGAATTTCAAAAATATTATAGACATAGTTAACATAGATAAGTAAAATTTGGTTCAATAGTATGAAAATATTTTTTTGTGAATAGTATCTTTTGATTTGTATTTACCACGGTTAAAAGTAAATTGGGTAATTAAATGTAAAATTGATATTATAATTACCCCAACACATGTCCTAATTCTATTGGATAAGTTCATTTTGACTAAAATAACCCTTAGGAATAAAATATGATCCTTTTTATCCACTTGGATTATATTAAGACATTTATTATTAATTTATTTAAAGAAGAGTTAAAAGTGTTAAATTTAACTTCTAATAACTATAACATTTTTAATATAGGGTTATATATAAGATAAATTTAACTATAAATATTCATTATAAATATAAAAAAAATTCCTACAACATGGTATTTTATTTATAATTTTTAGATATTAAATAATTATATTTATTTATGACATAGTGATGATGCAGTAATTACATTATTAATGAAATATTAAAATAATTGATATTATAAATAACAAAATAAATGTAAATTGAGAATTTTATTACATAAAATAATTTTTAGGTTAATATAACATGTTAGGGTTGATTAAATAAATTTTATTCGATGTGATAAAGATTTTATGACTTTCACAAAAACCAAATACTAAATAATGTCAAAATTGACATAAATGAGTTTTTAAAACAAATACTATTTTATTAATTTACATAACAGTCATAAAAATATATGGTTCTTCCAAAAGACTTATATAATGATATATATTTCATTAATGAACCACTTTAGGTTCACTTGGCAGTTTATAGTTTGTATTTCAACCATGTATTATAATAATACAAGAAGACACTGTAAATGTTAAACAATTTAACTAAGATTTAAATCTAAAATATAAGGTTAATATGGTGACCTAAACTTCTCTAAGACCTATTGGTTGAATTTTTTTTACCTATACCCACCTTATCCTCTAAATTAATCATTTTGGAGCCATTATAAATTGAAAAATATTTTATAATAATATAATTTTTCAATCTTTTCCTAAAGTGACCATTTCCTCTCTCATAAAAGGGTACTTCCCCTTCTTTCAAAATCACACTTTCAAATCCATTTGGCTCGGAAAAAAATTATCAAATTTCCTCAGTACTACCTTCAATTATACCCAGAGGCCTTACTTTAATCATAAAGCCAACCTTAGGATCCCTTTTAATCAAATCAAAAGGAAGAACCCGAAGAAGAGGTAATTATTTCATCACCTCTTTCAAAGTTCTTTTCTTCTTCCACTTCCTATTTATTATTTATTTCCTTAACAAAATAATAAATCCAGTAATTTATTCATATTGTGATGTTATTATAAATATGGTATAAAAATATTAATTATTCTACCCATCCTATGAATGACAAAGTCATCATACGTGCGTGTGTATGGCTTACCGTCTCTACGTTGTGGTGTAGTTTTTTATTCAACACTTCATTATTTGGATGGGTATAATAGTGAGTATAATTTATTTAAATAATAAATATAAAATTTTAATGATTTTTTATATATTATATATCATCCAATTACATATTATTTCACTACAAATATATTGACATTGACGCTCGTGCGTACTTACGGCTTACCATCTCCACGACGTGATAAGATTTCATTCCCCATCATAAAAATTCAAGAATAATTTCCATTTGATGATTAAAATTTAATTTTAAGAACTTAATATCATTATTATTATGAATCAAATACATCTTATCCATAACAAACATGGCTTACATAACAAACCATATAATTTAAAATGAATCAGTTAACACCCAAAACAATGATACTACTGAAATATTATTAACAAAGAAATATTAGAATATAATATATCATATCATGTTTATATATGTGGTTCTCGTATAATTTAATAAAAATTATTTAACCATTATACAAGAGTTTAATGTATCCTAGACTAAGGAAAATTACAAGTTAAGGGTTAACTTTACAATCTCTTTATTTATCCAAGGTTGTTTATATGTAAGTATCTACTAGGACTTCTTTATCATCCACATCTATGTTTCTTAAAAATGTATTTCAAAATATTTTTACAATTTACTAGACTATGGGTTAAAGTCATTTATATACTTTTTTTACTTTTTATAAAAAAATTGAAAGGAATCTTTCTGTCTTTTTCCAAACAAGGTCCTTTATGACCTTTTCGAAAAAATTTAGGTAAGAATTTTTTTTTATCTTCTATGGTGGGTGTGGAGATTTTTCGTCATTATAACACATTCAAAGCTTCCCTTTCAAGATTATTAGAATGTTTTCAAAATAAATGTTTTCTTTTATAATTATGCGACTTTTAAATTAATTCAAAATAGAATGATATATTTCTCTCAAATAGTTTTGATTTCATCTATGTCAACATTCTTGGATGGATTTTTACACTTGTTTAAAGATGATTTATTATGATAAAATCTTATATATTATATTTAAGGTTTTGTGATATGTTTGACTATGGATGTGTTATTTTCATACCATTCATGGTTTATGGTTAAAGTATTAACATTTTATATGTCATTTTTAATACGATTTTTTTTTGTTATCGTTCAACATTTTCAAATGAGAAATGTAATGGACTTAGTAAGTGATGGGTGGAGCCTGCTATATCTCCTCAATTCATCGGTAGGTCTCATGAGACAAACTAGTTTATTGACATAGGGCCTTGACAAAATCTTATTTGTGGTCTTGGAACGAGGCCTTGAATATATTTTTATGATGTCCAGCATTATGATTTCCATCATTATGAAATTCACTATTGATATTACATGGGA
This sequence comes from Viscum album, assembly GCA_963277665.1. Taxonomy (NCBI): domain Eukaryota; kingdom Viridiplantae; phylum Streptophyta; class Magnoliopsida; order Santalales; family Viscaceae; genus Viscum; species Viscum album. Next base: position 1,548,587 of record CAUJRU010000127.1, read on the forward strand.
TTATTCGACAAGTAGAATATCCATGTGAACATGTAAATGGTATTATTTGATTTATCTTGTCCATATTATGATGAATTTTAAGCTTAAAAGGCTTTTTTTTCGTATTATACATTTCCTTAAGTGTTTATGATTATTTATAAAATTTTCCTCTATATTATTATCCTTATTGAGCATCTGATCTCACCAATTTCTTGTGTTTTCTTTTCCCCAAAATGTGAATATTTATATTATTATTGACCTATAGGGATAGAAAAAGGGATATGAGTGTGTTAAAATGGGACACAATTTTGTTTTTTTATTTCAATAGGTAATATAAAACATATGTATGCATCTATTACTTCTTAGGATACTAAACTCATCGGCCTTTTGAGAATTGATCTCTTGTGATCATGCCAATGTTATGTAATAATGCACCAACTCTGGGTAACTAGGGTCAGGGAATTACAGTTGGTATCATAAGAAATTTTAGTATAAACATTGGAAATAGATTTATATAAACTCTAATTAGAAAACATTATCTAAAGATAAACTTTGAGGATTAGTATAGAAGAACTTCCTAGAATTTTTGTAATGTAGAGATTTTGTGAATTTTCCATACAATAAATCCTTGTCTGGATATGAGCAGGTAGAGGCACCTCTGGCACATATGTACCTAAGAGTGAAAACTCCAACAAGGAGTTTCAGGATTGTCCTGGGGTATGTTGGTACATGACAACGGACCTTGGTGCACTCTTGGTTATGACACTACTAGGGGATATGTTTAGGATAATTCACATTTTCTTTGAAAACCATTATGATGGATTTATGAGTAAATACTTCCAAAAATAAAACATTTTTATGATTAGGAATTATATAGATAAATTGTTCAATTTATGTTAAGTGTTTTATAAGTTTGGATTTATGCATTGTGATTCATAAATTGACCTAGTGTTTTCCATTGTTTAAAAATAGAGCCTAGTGGAAGGAATGTAAACCATATCAATATACGTAATCTATGTAGGGATTTCCCTCCTTCTCAAGATTATTATAGTGGAGATGGTGACGCTACTTGTGCTGAAAAGCTTATAAACATACTAGGACAACTCACTCTAGTTCTAAATAATAACCTTACCCATATAGATAACCCTGGTCCACAACGTAGAGAATCAATGTTAGACCGATTCATGAGGAAACAACCACCAACATTCAATATAGGGCCCCGACCTTAAGCCTTACTTAATATTGAATTAAATGAATAATTCAAATTGAGGATCTTTTTAGGTTTATAGTTTTAGAGAATTAGGACATAACAATTACATCTCAAAAGATTATAAAGTAGACACTTATACTAAGTTTCCATAAAATAAAAACTGTTAAAAAGAAACTTGTCTAGTTCCATGTTTTAGATAGAATGGCCTTCCCTTGATCCCATCCTTGACCCTATTCCACATTAAGTCATTTGAAAAACATTTCAAAAAAACTTGGGGTGAGCATAAAAATCTCAGTAAAGGATACACAATGAATGAAAACTGTTAGTTTTTCAAAACAACAAGTAAACCATGTATACTTTATCAAAGTAATACTTTTCACCTTTATGAAGTAGTAAAAACTATTCACTGAATAAAATATCATTACTTACCCTTTTGTAACCAAAAGGTTACCATAAAACCCATATAAAGATCACATAACATATAAAGGTAACTTGGTACATAAACATACTTAAATGGAATAACCATACGGTCAAATCCACACATATCACTTAATGGAATATCCATACGGCCGACTTCCATACCCAATGCATTGGAGGTTATAACGTAACCACTCATCCTGGTATTCACGACACCACCCGTTATATGGTTTATCATGTAACCACCCATCAAATGTCCAAGTACCATTATAAAATCATAAGACATAAAACAAATATAATGGAAAGAAAATATTTCCACACTTTGATCACAATATATCACTTAGATATATTGACATAACAAATCCATTATAAAAAACCCTTTTCAATACCAAAATACATAAAAGAGTATATGGTATTTATTTAATTTTAAAAAAAATTACTGCTTGTTGAGGAAGCCAAAGACCAAATAATACTCGCGGCAGTGGAAAAGGGTCGTTGTCACCATGTACATTAAAAGAAACATTCCTTTTTGTCGTTTAGTAAAACTATTCAAAGGAAAAGATTCCTTTTGTATAAAAGTAAAAGTCAAAGGGGTTTATACACCGTATAAAAGAAATTTGTGTATAAAACAAAATATGCCTCAATGAAAGGAGATTGAGACGAAGTCCCTTAAAAAGATCATTTTTTAAAAAAAATAGATCTATTATGTGTATTCACTATAAGTAAACATAAAAAAAGTAAAAATACAAGATAGGACATAATAATATCATGACATAATTTGAAAGTAGGAGATTGACCCAAAGAACGGAAATTGGGTTAAGAAGTTCCCTTACCTTGGGTCCGACTTGACTCGATCGTTCATTAACGTCCTGAATAATAAACTTGAGTTAATTTCTACTTGCTTAAGAACCATTTTCAAGTTAATTATTCCTTTTATATCACTTATTACCATGTTATGAACACTATGTAATTATTTAAGTTAATAATGGTCGTTTTGTCGATCCTTGGTACTTGAGTCAAAAATAAACTCTTTATAATTACAAGTTGTTCATGTGGTAAAATATCCATTATATCAAGAATTATATTCATGATGTAGATATCATATATATCATATATATATAGTATATGCATGCATTTATAATATTACATAATCATTTAGAGGTAAGAAATGAAATGCATCGTTCATGGAGTCGGTAAGTTGTACGTACGCATGAACGCTACTTTCATTTCTATGTCATATTAATGGAATTAAAAGTAAATGAGAGGTATGTATATTTTAATTCCAGAATTATACTCATCACTTATATGTAACATACATCATATATATCCATTATATATATGTACTTATAATATTACATTACATTTGTGGATAAGAAATGAAATGCACCATTCATGGAGACGGTAAGCCGTACGTACGCATGAACGCTACTTTAATTTAGATCTCATACATTAATGGATTGAAATCATATTGATATAAAGGTATATTATAATTCCAGTATAATATCATATATAATATCATTAAATCCATCCTTTATACATCCCACGTATGGCATTAACGAATCAAATCACTTTGAGGGGGCGGTAGTCCGCACATCCTAAAATGAAATTATCGTGTTTACCCACAATGGAAACCACAAAGGTATTCCACAAATGAAAAATAAAGAAGCTTAAGTAAAACATAAACATATTATATATCATATATAAATATAGTGTCATCTTAATGTACACCTTTGAAGGTGTTATATGAGTGTTGAACAATCATCATTTCGTGAGGCAGAAATTCGTCATCCACAAAAACAGTATGTTCTTTAACCATTAGATGAAGGTGTGTGTAATTTTAGCTCAAATACATATTATAAAAACATCCTAGTATATTGAGGATACTGGTTTTGTTACAAAAGAAATGAATAAAAAGAGTTTACGGGGTTGGAGAAGAAAAATAAAACATAAGAACACAAGAGAAGACACTACCTTTAAAACGGGTAACTCTTTTTGATTTGAGCTCAAAGGCTTCCTTGGGAAGACTTATGCCCAAAGTTAGGCTTCTAAGAGTAATAGAGGTATGTGGAGAGACAAAATGAGTAGGTTTTGGCCGATCCAAAGGCTTTAGAGGTGTGAGTAAGGAGGTAGAGGTGGGGGCCTTTTATAAGAGGAGAGGAGGGGCACTCTTGGAAAGTAAAGAAATGTTACTTTATTTTAAAATGAGTTTCGGATTTAAAAGGTCCCACATTGATATAATTCGAGGATAAGATGATAAGGGTTCTAAATCCACCCATCCAATAGGTTTTGGACATGTTTAGGTCATAGATTTTATATTATCTTTTCATTTTATTTTAATCGTTAATAATGAGGTAATCGCTGCATCATCATGGTGTCATAAATAATTTAATTTATTTAATGTCTAAAAATTATAAAAAATACTATGATGTAGGAAATATTTTATCTTTCCAATGACTATTTATAGTAAAAAATCTGACTTTTATAACCCCATGAAAAAATTGTTTTAGTAAAACAACTCATGTTTGTGTCATTTTTATTTTAACATTAAATAAAAAGATATTAATGTCATTTTCCTACCAAAGTGGATCCATGGGGTCCCCAAGTTGACCCATGGATTGTCTTGGTCGGCCATGACACATCCAATAAGGTTAGGACATGTTTCAAGTTCATTTAATATTATTAAAACATTATTCTTACCTTAAATTACACTAATTACATCTAATCGCGATTAAAAACTTAAAAGTTACAATTCATAAAAAAAAATTATTTTCATCCCATTGAACCAAATTTTACTTCTTAATGACAACCATGTAGGTCATATTTTTTTAAATTCAAACCACAGAGGTGGTAAAATTTCATTTAAATGAAAAATCAGTTTTTATAAGTACCACTTAGTGGTTTCACTATTCATCAAAAATTGACGTTTTCCAGAAAAAAAAACCAAAACTTCACCCTAAGATATATTTGATATTCCGAATTCAAAAATGATGTCTATTTTACAAAATTCAAAACATATAAGTTTCATTAAATAATTTAATAATTAATTCCCACTGTCAGAGCAAATAGCGTGTTTTTATGAAACAATAATTATCAAAAGATTGACACTAGTTTAAGTCCAATTTCAAAGTGAAATTAATTCCAACGACCACTATTGGATTAAATTGTAAAAATATATTTTAATTGAACTTTAAAACAAATTAAAAATATAATCTAATCATATAAATAAATTATATTAAAAAGTGGTTTTGAATTAAAATACAACATTTTTCACTATTCATTAAAAAAATGAACTTAATTGGAAAAATACCAAAAATTCACACAAAGTAAATTTTAATGTCCCAATCATAAATAATAAGTTTATTTTTACAAATAGAGCTTATAAAATTTTCAAAAGATATATTTAAAAGATGGTTTGCTATCAAAAGGCAGTAAAACAATCTTTTAAAAATATTAGTGTATTCCATGCTTAAGATTGGATTTATTCTCATTTTAAGCCTCTAAAACACTATCTAATTCATTAATAGACATGGATAAGAATATCTATTATTCATTACTTACTTGGGATGTTAAATTAAATGGGAATACAAATAAATTTGTATCTGAGCAATGGATAAGTTCCTTAGAAAAAATATTTCATGCTTTGGGGAGTATTAAAAGGGAAAAAGTTGTCATGGCAGTTTATCACCTCACAGGAGATGCAGATCAATGGTGGTCATTAATTATAAACACAAAGGATGATGAACAAGTATCCAATATGTAATGGAGGGAGTTTGAAGATAATTCCTTGAACAAATACTTTCCTCATGAACATCGAGCAAATATGGAAAATCCAATTTTTGAGTCTGAAGCAAAAGGTGGAAAAGAATGTCACAAAGTATAAGGATAACTTTTGAAGGATATAAAGGCATGCTACATATTATATATGTAACCCAAAGAGTAAAATTTATTGATTCTTTTATGGGTTAAAACCATTTCTCCATAGAGAATTAGTCTCACAATCCTTCTTAGCGTATGAAGATATAGTCTCATGTGCAATCAAGATAGAATAAGGAATTATCTAAGTTTCACAAAGTCAAAGTAAAGCAAAAGAAGAAGAGATCTACTAAACACTATGTAAATGGAAATAAGGGGAAGAAAGAAAAAGTTGAATATACACCCTACAGTAAATGTGGGAAGAAACACCTCGGTTCTTTCCTAAAGGGGATGGGAGTTTGTTACAAGTGTGGAGAAATAGGACGCCAAGCTCGTGAACGCAAGGGAAAGAAAGAGTTTGTCAATGTTAAATGCTAAAATTATAGAGAAATGGGGAATTATGAAAATTAATTTCCTAAGAACCAAGGAAACTTACCTTAGAAAAGGATAAGGGAGAACAGTTAGGCTTATGTGATCACAACTGCTGAGGTTGAAGTTCCAAATGACGTGGTGGTAGGTACTTCAATCGTTTCTTCAAATTTATCCAATACTTTATTTGATTTCGGATCATCACATTATTTCATAACTTCTATGTTTGCAAATAAAATTAGATATTTCCAATTTGACTTAAAAAGGGAGTTGTTGGTGAATACTCCTAAGGGATGTATCATTGCAACAAAGTTTTGTAAATCAGTTATCATTATGGAATATAAACATGCTTTATATACTGATCGTATTGTCATACCCATGATCGAATTTGATATAATCCTCAGTATAGATTGTATTTCGGGCCATTATCCAAAGATTTATAGTAAGAAGAAGGAGTTTAAAATTTTTTATGATGATAAGGAATTTCTAATCTTTAGAGTAGAAACATCACCATCTGATTCTTATCTAGATCCACCCCTGGTACCTCTACTGAATTAAATTATTGGGGAATAAGAGGGTGAAATGACTATGGGTGAGGAAAAGAATTTACAATTGGAGGATATACTTATTTTTCAAGAATATGTTGATGTGTTTCCATAAGATTTAACTAGACATCCTCTAGAATGGGAAATTGAGTTTTCCATTGACATAATTCCTGGTTCAAGGCTCATATCTAAGACCCCTTATAGAATGGCCACTTTTGAATTATTTGAACTGAATAAACAACTATAAGAATTGAGTAATAAAGGATTTATTCTCCCTATTTTTTCTCTATGAGGATCCCTTGTTCTTTTTGTTATGAAGAAAGGTGGATCTATGAGGTTGTGAATTTATTATTGGGAGATCAATGTTATAACTATAAAGAACAAGTTTCCCTTGCCTCGCATTGATGATTTATTCGATCAACTTCATGGAGCTCAATATTTTTCAAATATTGACCTTCGATCTGGATATCATTATTTGTGCGTGAAAAAGGAGGACATTCCAAAAACGGAATTTTAAACCAGGTATGGGCATTATGAGTTTACAGTAATGCCTTTCGGACTCACTAATGCACCCTCTATTTTAATGGATCTAATTAATAGAGTTTTCAAGGAATATCATGATGAATTTATAGTGGTATTTATTGATGATATCTTAGTATACTCAAAAATCTATGAAGATCATGAAAATAAATTTCACAATATTCTAAAAACTCTTAGAATAAATGAATTATATGGGAAGTTTAGCATGTGTGAATTCTGGCTTCAAGATATTTCCTTTCTTTTCCATATTATCTATAAGGATGGAATCTCTGTCTACCATTCAAATACAAAGGCAATACAAGAATGACCAGAATCAATGAGTATAACTGCGGTAACCAGTTTTATTGGTTTAGCTGGTTATTATCATTATTTCATCCATATGTTTTCCAGATTATCTAACCCATTAACCAAGCTCACACATAAAGGTGTTAAATTTGTCTGAAAAAATGGGTGTAAATACTTTCTTAAAGAATTTAAGAGAAGATAATTCAATTATCCTATCTTGAATCTACCATCAAGGAATGATGGGTTTGTTATTTGTAGTGATGCTTCAAGGAAATGACATTGTTGTGTCCTTATGCAGAATGACAGAGTTATTTCCTATGTGTCACGGCAATTAAAAATTTATGAAAAAAACTATCACACTCATGATCTTGAGTTAGCAGCTATAATATTTTCTCTAAAGATACATAGACACTACCTCTATGGTAAAAACATGTGAGATATATACTAATCAAAAGAGTTCGAAGTATATTTTCTCACAAAAAGAACTCAACATGAGGTAATGGTGATGGCTCGAACTACTCAAGGTTTATGATTGCACAATACACTACCACCCGGTGAAGGCAAATAAGGTGGAAGATGCTTTGAGTAGAAAATATCATGGATTCCTAAACAATATGAGAGTTTAAAGGGATACAATGTTCATGGATCTAGTAAATATGTATATGAGCATAATCATGGAAGGTGAAACATCGATACTATTTCAAATGGTTTCCAAACCATCTTTACTAGAATGGATAAAAAGTTCTCAAATTGATGATAAGGAGTTTCAAAGAAAAATTACAGCTGTGAATGATGAGAGATTGATGGACTTTGTATATGAAGAAGGAATTTTGAAATTTGGGAAGCTAATTTGTGTTCCTGATATACCTGATCTAAAAAGGGAATTGTTGGATGATGCTCATAGATCCAATTTCTCTATACACCCTGGTAGCACTAAGATGTGTAGAGATTTAAAAGAACATTTTCTGTGGGAAAACATGTAGAGGGATACTGTTTATTATGTGTCAATATGTATGATGTGTCAACAGGTGAAGGCTTGAAGACAATATCCCCGAGATTTCATGTAACCTCTTCCCAAACCTGAGTGGAAGTGGGATGATGTTACGATGGACTTTGTCATGGGGCTTCCAAAGACTCTTAGAAGGAATGATGCAATATGGGTAATTATTGATCGCATTACCAAGTCATCATATTTTCTTTCTACAAGAGAAGATTTACCACTTGAACGTTTAGAAAGACTATATATTAATGAAGTTATAAAACTTCATGGTGTACCCCAATCGATTGTTTCTGATTGTGATACCCGTTTTACATCAAGATTCTGGAAAAGTATTCAGTAATCCTTGGATACTGAACTTTTTTTGGCACTTCCTACCATCCTCAAACTGATGGACAATCAGAACGGACTATTCAAAACATAGAATACATGTTGATATATTTCTCACTTGACTTTCAAGGGATGTGGGAACAATATTTATCTCTTGTATAATTTTCCTATAATAATAGCTTTCATTCAAGTATTCACATGTCACCAAGTGAAGCGTTATATAGAAATATATGTCGCACACCAACTTGTTGGGTTGATTTTAGTGAAGGAAAACTTGTAGGCTTAGAATATGTTGAGGAAAAAATGGAAAAGGTGAAGATTATCAAAACTCGCATCAAAGCAGGTCAAAGTAGTCATGAGAGCTATACCAATAACTGAAGGAATGCGTTAGAATTTCAAGTAGGTGATCAAGTTTTCATGATGGTATCCCCCTGGAAGGGTGTTTTATGATTCGGTAAGAAGGGTAAATTAAGTACTAGGTACATAAGAACTTTATAAATTTTATGAATTGGAGTTGTATCTTACCCTTTGGAAATTACGCCAAGTCTTTTCAAAGTTCATGATGTGTTCCACATATCACTCTTAAGAAACTATGTGCCTGACCCAACGAATGTACTCACCTATGAAGAATTAGAATTAGAACTTGTTCAGTCTTATTGTGAAGAGCCTATCAATATTCTTGATATCATAGAACAATTGTTGAGAAACCGGATGACTCATCTAGTAAAAGTTGTTTGAAGAAACCATAAAATAGAACAGGCAACGTGGGAACATAAGGATCTTCTGATAAAGAACCACCCAAATCTTTTTATGCATTAATATTATAGAAATTACGAGGATGAAATTATTTGAAGGAGGGTATACTGTAACACCCCAAGCATCCATGGTACGCTTCTCTTTGAATAATACAATAGCTTGTGATGTACACAACTTCGAGTTCTAGCACACCACGACCAATCAAACTAGTCGTTTAAAAAAGAAGTAATGAATAGTAATACCCACTTTTTGAAACTTTATAAACTTTATTTTCCAAAATGGACTTCATTTTTTGATTTGGAATATCAAAATTACCTTAGGGTGAATTTTTGATATTTTTATGGAATCTTTCCATTTTTGATGAATAGTGAAAAATATTGCGTTATTGTTTAAAACCAAATTTTATTTAAATAATTATTATTTTTATTTAATTTTTTTATGTCAAAATAGATACATAATACCTATATTATCCCAATGTAATTAATTGGAGTCATTTTATAATAATATTAGATGTATAAAATTTTATTGAACTTTTTAAAGTCTTTTACCCACCTTCAAGGCACATTTGCAAATTTGCATAAAACATAATTTTACCGCTTCTGAGAATTGAATTTCAAAAATATGAGAGAGACATTTAACATCATTTTTTAAAATGTGGTTCAATAGGATGAAAATAATTTTTGGTGAATAATAACTTTTGATTTTAATTTACCATGGTTAAAAGTAAATAGGGTAATTAAAGGTAAATTTGATATTATAATTACCTCAACATGTGTCGTAATTATATTTTATGAGTGTAATTAGACCAAAAGAAACCTTATGAATAAAATATGATCCTTAATATCCACTTTTATTATATTAGGACATTTATTATTATTTTATTTAAAGAAGAGTTAAAAGTGTTAAATTTAACTTTTAATAACTAAAAAAATTAATATAGGGTTACACATAAGCAAATTTCAAATATAAATATTAATTAGAAAGATAAAAATATTTCATACAACATGGTATTTTATTTATAATTTTTAGACATTAAATAAGAAAATTTGTGTATGATACAATGATGATGCAACAATTACCTTATTAATAAAAGATTAATATAATTGACATTATAAATATCAAAATAAATCTAATTTGAGACATTTTATGCCATATAATAATATTATAGGTTAATAGGAAATTATAGTTTAAATTAAATATATTTTATTTGAAGCGATAAATTTTTTCTTACATTCACAAAAACCAAAAACTAAACAGTTACAAAATTGACATAAATGAGTTTTTAAAACAAGTATTGTGTTATTAAATTATATAATAGTCATAAAAATCTAAGAATTAGAAAAAAAGACTTATATAATGATAGATATGTCATTAATTAACCACTTGAGGTTCTCCTATCATTTTATAGTATGTATATTAACCATGTATTATAATAATACAAGAAGACATGGTATATGTTAAACTATTTAACTAAGAGTTGAATCTAAAAGATAAGGTTAATATAGTGACATTAAATTTTCTTAAACATATTTTTTCAGAGTTTTTCAGACTATCCCTACCTTATCCTCCAAATAAATCCTTTTTGATCCATTATAAACTGAAAATTATTTTATAATTAAATAATATTTCAAACTTTTCTTATAGTGACCCTCGCCTCTCTTACAAAAGGTTAATACACCTTCTCTCAAAATCACACCTCAAAAGCCATTTGGAATGGACATACCCTAATCAAATATCCTCCCAAATACCTTCAATTCTACCATGAGGCCTTACATTGATCATAATGCTAACCCAAGGAGACCTTTTGATCTAACCAGAAGGAAGAACCTGAAGAAGTGGTAATTATTTCATCACCTCTTACACAGTTCTTTTATTCTTTTACTTCTTCTTTCTTTGTTATTTCCATACCAAAATAATAAATACAGTACCTTATATATACCTTGATGTTATTATAAATATTTTATGACCATATTCATTATTCTATCCATCCTATGAATGACAAAGTCACCATATGTGTGTATGTACGGCTTACCGTCTCCACGTCGTGGTGTAGTTTGTTATTCAACACTTCATTATTTGGATCGGTATAATAATGAGTATAATTGATGTAAATAATAAATATAAGATTTTAATTATTCCTTATTTATAATACATCGTCCAATTACAAACTATTTCAGCACTCAGAGATTGATATTGTCGCTTGTGCATACGTACGGCTTACCGTCTCCACGACGCGATAAGATTTCATTCCCCATCCTAACCATTCAAGAATAATTTCTAGTTGATGACTAAAAATAATGTTTAAGAAATTAATATCAATATTATTATGAATCAAATACATACTATTCATAAAAAACATAACTTACATAATAAAACATATAGGGAAAAATGAATCAATTAACACCGGAAACAATGATACAATTGAAATATTATTAACAAAGAAATATTAGAAGATAATATATGATATCATTTTATATATGTGGTTCTAGTATAATTTATTTACAATTAATTAACAATTATACATGAGTTTAACATACCCTCTACTAAGGAAAAGTACAAGGCAATATTTAATTTAATAATCTCTTTATTTATCCGAGGTTGTTTATACCTAAGTATCTACTAGGACTTCTTTATCATTCACATCTGTGTTTCTTAAAAATGTATTTCAAAACATTTTTAATATTTCCTATAATATGGTTTAAATTCATTTACACCCTTTTTTGAATTTTTATAATTTTTTTTGAAAGGAATCATTCCATTATTTTCCAAATAAGGTCCTTTATAACCTTTTTGACAAAATTAAGGTAAGAATGTTTTTTTAACTTATACGGTGTGTGCAGCTTTTTTCCCCCATTATAACACCTTCAAAAATTACCTTACAAGATTATAATAATATTTTTAAAATAAATTTTTTATTTTATAATTATGTTACTTTTAAATAATTTCAAAATAAAATAGATATTTCTCTCAAATAGTTTTTATTTCATCTATGTCAAGATCAATTGATGGATATTTTCCCTTTTTTGAGGTTTATTTATTATGATACAATATTACATATTGTATTGAAGGTTCTTTTGATATGTTTGACTTTGGATGTGTTATTTTTATACCATTCATGGTTTATAGTAAAATTATTAACATTTCGTATGATAGTTTTAATATGAATTTTTATGTTATCTTTCAACCTTTTTCATATAGGGAATGGATTGGACTTAGTAAGTGACGGGTGGAGCCCGCTATAGCTCCTCAAATAATTGGTAGGTCTCATGAAACAAACTAGTGTCTTGGCATAAGGCCTTGACAAAATCTTATTTTTAGTCCTGGCAGGAGGCCTTGGCTATGTGGTTATGATGTCTGGAATTATGCATTCCATCATTATAAAATTGGCTATTGATATTACATATGATTATTCGACTAGTAGAATATCTATGTGAATAATTAAATGGAATTATTTGATTTATCTTTTTCATATTATGTAGAATTTTAAGTTTAAAAGGCCTGGGTTTTAGTATTATATATTTCCTTAAATGTTTATTCTTATTTATTAAAGTTTTCTCTATATTGTTATAATTACTAAGCATCTGAGCTGACCACTTTCTTATGTTTTCTATTTTCTAGGATGTGGAGAATAATATTGTGATTTACCTATAGAGATAAACTAAGGGATATGAGTGTGTTCAAAGAGGACACAATTTTTTTTATTTCACGGTGTAATGTAAAACTTATGTATGCATCTAGTACTTCAAAGCTACTAAACTAATCGGTTTTTCAAAACTTGATCTCTTGTGATCATGCCAATGTTATGTAATAATGCACTGACTATGGGTAACTATGGTTGGTTTGTTCCACGTTGCCTCTTTAATTTTATGATTTTTTCAAAGTACCTCTACCAGTTGATTAATTTGATTCCTCAATGCATGTTCTTTAATGTCCAAAATCTGGATCGTCTCTTCATAGTAAGATAAGCCAGGTTCCAATTCTATACATTTAGAAATGGGTACATGTGTTAGTTTTGGGATGTACTTTCTCAGCAATGACACATGGAACACATTTTTTACCTTATAAAGGCAAGGTGTTATTTTCAAATGATAAGCCACCACTCCAATTTTCTCCAAAATTTCAAAATGACCAAGGTACCTGGGGATCAGTTTACCTTTATTCCCAAATATTATAACACCCTTCTAGGGAGATATTTTTAAGAAAACATGATCTCCTATTTCAAATTTCAAATCCTTCCTTTGATTATCATCATATCTCTTTTTCTTGTATTGCATGTATTTAAATATTCTTTACCTTTTCTATTGGTTCATCCATAAGCTCTGAGCCAACAAGCTTCATTTACCCAAATTCATCCCAACATGTTGGTGTAAGACATCTCTTTTATACAATTCTTCATATGGTACCATTTCAATACTTGAATGGAAACTATTATTGAAGGAAAACTCCACCAAAGTTTAATACAGATCCCACATAACTTGAGAAACAAGTGAGTATGATCTCAATGTGTCTTCTAATGTTTAAATCTTCCTTTTTGATTTCCCGTCAGTTTGAGGGTGACAAGTAGTACCCAATCAACACTAAATATAAAAATCTTTTTACATAATTTTAAATAATTTATTTGTGAATCATGGATCACAATTAGACACAGTTGATAGAGGTGCTCCATGAAGTCTCACAACATCATTGTTCTATATTTGTGCAAGGATCTCCATAGTAAAATCATCCCTTATAGCAAGGAAATGTACAGATTTCATAAGTCGATCCACAATTACCCATATTGTATCATTATTTCTTGGATTTTTGTTCAATCCTGTGACAAAATACATGGTTTTCTCATTCCATTTCCATGTAGGAATAGGTTTGGGTTTCATAAATCCTATAGGATGTTGTTGTTCAGCCTTCACCTATTAACAGACTAGACATCCTGATACATAATCACCAATTTTTTGGCTTTGTGTTGTCCTGCCAGAAATATTCCTTCAAATATCTACACATTTTAGTTCTAACAGGGTGTATAGAGAAATTTGAGCAATGGGAATCATCCAATAACTTCCTTTTTAGTTCGGCTATTGAGGGAACACATAGCCTCTTCCCAAATTTTAGAATTCCATCTTTACACATGAAGTCAACCAACATCCCATCATTCACACCTATAATTTTCTTTTGAAGATTCTCATCATCAGAATGAGAATTTTTAATTATTTATAATAATGATGGTAAGGAAACCATTTTAAAAATTAATGATGTTTCACGTTATTTCATAATTCCCATATCCATCTTTACTAGATCCATGAATATAAGATCTCTTTCAAACCTAAAATTGTTTAAAACTCCATGATCCTTCATCCTTAATGCATAAGCAACCTTATTTATCTTTCTAAGGTTGTAGTGTATGGAACATTTGTAATCCATGAGTAGATAAATCCATCTCCTTTACCTCATGTTGAGTTCTTTCTATGAGAAGTTATTTTTTAAACTCCTGGGATCTGCATATTTCTCACACCCTTATCTAAATAGATAGTTTCTCCATATCTTCAAAAAAATATTACAGATGCTAACTCAGGATCATGATTTGGATATTTCTATTCATGAATTCTTAACTTCTTTATTTCATAAAAAATTACTCAATCATTATTTCTAAGGAAACAACCAAGTTCTTTTATTGATGAATGAATATAAATAAAAAATCCACCATTTACTGATGGTAATAGTCAATATTGTATCATTCACTAACCACTTCTTCAATTCTTCAAAAAATTCTTCACATTATTTTTTCCATGTGAACTTAACCTATTTAAGAGTATTATTTTTTAACATGGTATCTAATCATATGAAGTTATAAACTAAACATCGATAATATCCTACTAAACCAATAAAATTGCATACCTCAATTATGTTCTTTGGAGTAGGACATTCATGGAAAACCTTTTTCTTTATATGATCAACTAAGATTCCATACTTTGAGACAATATGGCCTTGAAAAAAACATATTGAATCCAAAATTCAAACATTCTAAACATCCCATATAATTCATTTATTATAATAGTATTTAGAATAATGTGTGGGTGATTATTATGATCTTTATTATTTTGGAGTATACCAGTATTTCATAAATAAATACCAAAAAAAATCCATCAATATAATCCATGAAAACTATATTCATTGCATCCATGAAAATAGAGGGTGCATTAGTTAGTCCCAAAGGCATCATTGTAAACTCATAATTCCCATACTTGGTTTGAAATTCTATCTTTGGAATATCTACCTTCCTCACACATAACTGATGATATCCAGATCGATGGTAAATCTTAGAAACATATTCAGGTCCATGGAGTTAATCAAAAAAATCATCAATCTGTGGTAGGGGATACTTGTTCTTCCTTGTAATAGTATTGATTTCTCTATATTCAATGCACGGCCTCATGGGTCCATCTTTATTCTTGACAAAGAGAATATGGGCTCCCCATGGAGAAACAATAGGGAAGATAAATCCTTTATCACCAAATTACTCTAGTTGTTTCTTCCCTTCTACTAATTCCACTATGTCCATTCTATAATGATTCTTTTATATTTGACTTTCACCATGAATTAAATTAATAGAAAACTCAATTTCTGACTATGAATGATGCCCAGGTAAATCCTATATAAGTACATCAATGTATTATTTCACAATAGGTACATCCTCAATTTGAATATTTTATTCCTTACTCATAGATATTAAGTTCTCATTCTCTCCAATAATTGGATTCAATAGAGCTACTGGAGGGTGTACTTAGATAAGAATCATATGGTCATGTTTCTTATCTAAAGAAAATGGATTCTACACCTTCCTCACAAATCATAAATTTCTTCTTCTTAAAATATATTTCCTTATAATTTTTTGAAATTGAATCCATTACAAGGATTATTTCAAAGTCAAGCATAGGTAAAACGATAAAATCAGTAGATAAATCATATTTTTATTCCAAATAGGGATTTCATAACACATCTTTGTTGCAGTGAGACTTCCCTTAGGGGTTTCGACTCACAAATCCCTTTTTAGGGGGAATTGGAAATATATAATTTTTAAAGAAAACTAGGAAGATATAAAGGAATGTGATGATCTAGAATCTAATAAATCAATGCCCAAGTTTGAGGAAATGATTATAGTACAATTCACCGCATCATTATGAACTCCTACTTCATCAGTTGTGATCGCATAAGCCTAGCCTTTATCCCTTGGCCTTCTCTAGGGAATGTTTACTTTACCCTTATGAAAATCATTATATAATTTACCATATATTTACAATTGTATCATTGAACATTGGTAGATTTTTTCTTTCACTTGCAATCTCAAGATTGGTGACCTCGTTCTCCACATTTGTAACAAACTCATTTTTCTTTTAACTAGGCCCTATGGTGTTTATTTCCATAAGTATAACATGTTGGAAAACTCCCAATTTTTTTCTTACCTTTATCCATTCTTTCTTGTTCCACCCTCTTCTTCTCTTACATTCCATTAATGTCATAAGACTTAGAGAATTCTCTCTATGTCTTGATTGCACAAGAGAATATATCTTCTTATGATGAGAATGTTTGAGAAACCAAGGACCTTAGGAGGAATGGATTAAAAGAATCAAATAATCAATAAATATTTCTCCCTAGATTACATATGTAATCTGCATCATGCCTTTCTAACTTTGTGAAGTTAGCTTCATACTTTGCAACATTCTCATCCACTTTTTCCTCAGATTCATATACTATCTTTCCATATCCTCTCGTTGTTCATGAAGAAATTATTATTCTAAGTATATTTCCTTAAAATATTTATATTCCATATTTTCAATCTATTACTCCCCCTTTTTTGAATTAGTGACCACCATTGATCATAATCTCACAATAAATGATAAACTACCATAAAAACCTTCTCCATTTTGTTACTTCTCAAAGTAATAAATATATTTTCTATGGAACTTATCAGCTGATCTACTATGAGTGGGTTTGTAATCTCATTCAAAGGTGGAGGATTTTTTTTTATAATGTGGTATAACATTTCATATCCGCGTTTTGGTTCATGGTGCTCCATATGGGTAAGTTTATTATTCATTACCTGGTTCAGTTGTCCTAGAATATTTATAAATTTCTCAACACCAGTTGTAGCTCTAGAACCAACATTATTATCTTGTATAGGGGGGAAATACCTACATCGGATACATGGATTCATACAGTTTCCATTACTTCCAATAGGTTCCACTTCTAAATGATGGCATATACTAGATTAGATTATGAATTGTATTGTATATACTAAACTAGAATAATACTTAACATAAATTTAAATCTTATGAATTGTTAATCCTATAATCATAAACATGGATTCTTTGGGAAAAATTTTACTAATAAAAACTTAATAATGTCTTGTAAAGGATATGTTAATTATCCTAATCATATTCTTCAGTATTTTCAAACTAGGTGTGCATTAAGGACTGTTTTCATGTACTAGGTTTCCTTGGGTCAATCTAGAACACCATTTTAGAGTTGTTACTCTTAGTTATATCTATGTCAGAACCACATAAACTTGTAGTATCTAGACACAAATGTATATTCTAGAAATATTCACATAATATCTTCCTTACCAAAATTCTAGGATTTTCTTGTATGTTTATCCTCAATGTTTATCTTAGGGTTTTTTCCCCTAATCTACATTTCCAAAATGCAGTTTCCAATTTTTTTACTAAACTTATTTATATACAAATTGTAGGGATCTGACCACAATATCCCAGAGCTTGTGCCTTATTTTATTACATTTTCATGATTACAGAAAATTCTTATCCTAGAGGAACTAATTGCTTAGTAGTTTTCTAAAACAAGATACAAACATAACTTCAACATTACAACTTGGAATGAAATACATAATAGAAAATCCAAATGACCCAAATATTATCCATTCAAGTCATTTATAATATTCATCTTCAAAACCTATACAAAAAAACACAAGGGGTGAGCTCGGATGTACAGTAAGGGTAAGTAATACAGTGGAATGTATCAAAAAAATAAACCCTAGTCAAGGTGAACAATTAAAAACACATACAATTAAAAATATACTTGAACATAATATGAAAATAATAAAATCTGATTAAATATGGCCATATAAATTTTCATAAGTGAATGAAACATAACCAATGATATTCTACTCATCAAATTATCATAAGGTCTATCAATTACTAATACCATGATGAGGGAATTCATAATTTCGTACATCTAAAACATATCGTCAAGCCCTTGGGAAAGACATCTTAAAATACTTGGGTAACACATCAGCCAAAACCCAATTCTGTTTTGTCTCATGAGACCTAACGATGAATCGATTGGCTTCAGTGGGCCCCACCCATCAGTTTCTATGTCCAATTCATTCCTGATATTAAAGGGGATAAACATAAACAACATGAAGATATGAAAAAACTTTCCCCAATTTGTACACTAAAACACTAACCATTATGAGTAGTATGGTTAATGGTATCAAGATACCTCATCCAAATTCAAACTAATCGTAAAACATTTAATACAATATGGTAGATTATAAGAATAATATTTTAACCTCAATAATACATAAAATTCAATATAGTTATTGAAATAGAAAAATATACTCTAATAAAATAATTGAGGAATGTTTTAGAGAAATACACTTTTACTTTGAAAACAATAGTGATTTTCAAAAAATATTTGTACAAAACTAAAGATAAGATAATGAGTTTTTTCATAATGAAATGAGTGGTTTTAGAAAAATAATTTTAGCTTAAAACTTATTATAGAGTGAACTAGAAAATATATAAGAATTTGAGAAGTTTCATTGAATCGGGATTGTTTATTGAGAAAAATTGAGAGAGATATTTATAAAATATTTTTACTCACCATATAGTAAAGAAGGATTAAAATTAATGCACATAATTTATTAGGATTATATAAGAGTAATTAATAATTTAATTAGGATTAATATAGACAAAGATTAGCCCAAAAGAAAATTGAGGTTTGGGTAGAAAACCTTTACCTTATGTATGAATGTGTTCTACACTTGAGTTTAACGTCTTAGATAATCAAATTAAATCCATTAATGATGTAATTTATAAATTTATATACATAATTTTTATTTTTCATATTTTTATTATGTTCATTTATGTATTTTTTATGATTTACCAAACACAAAATTGTCTGTCGAGATCATACGTTTCACTGGTTTCTTAATGATCGGTATAATTTTATTTGATAATTGATGTTCATGTGGAATGAGTATAATTTTATAGAATTGAATTTATATGATATTTACGAACATCCATAAGATTAAATTGTTTTGCATAACATTTTGTTATATTTTATGATTTTGTATCATTAGATAAAACATTTAGTGATAATCATTTAGATTTGTACAACAGTTATCTTATCACAATGAACTAGTTTTGTTATATTTTTTAATATCATGTATAAATGATAGTTCCAAAAGAATTACATAAGATATAAAAGAAATTATAATTTGTTTAAACCATAAAAATGGTTTCATAACCATCCTTCAAGATGAAATTTAGGAAAGAAACTTCATTGTCCACGAAGGTTGTAAATCAGCACCTCCCGGATGATAATATTGTTCTTAAAATAAAAGAGATAGAATAAGGATATCGACGATGGATCATTCATGAACATGATATAATTATTATGTATAGTTGATAATAGAGTTACCATGATCATTTTTACAGAGGATGTGAAGATATAATAATAAAATAAGGAACATAAAATAAACTAAAAGGGAAAAAGTATAGGATTTTACCACCTGAGTACTCCTCCTTAAGGGCCTCCTTAAGGGAATTGGTTTGGGAATTTTGGAAAGAACAAGTTCTCCTGAATGTGGGAAGATACTACAGAAGAGTATTTGGGTAAAATGTTGAGAATATTCAATACTAAGAAGAGTAAATAGAAGATTAAGTGAGGGTGGTTTTTATCGTGGAGGAGAGGAGTGATTTTGGAATATCTTATTAATTATTTTATTAATTTTCTCAAGACAAGAAATAATTTTTGATTATTGTGACCAAAAATAGTAATAGGAGCATTTTAGTTCAAATTAATGGCCATTTACATCATCTATTACTCAAAAATGACGCATAAATTCATTTATTTAGCATATTTCATAAATTATCAAATTTCACTATTCACAAAAAAAATTAAGTATTTCAGAAAAATCTCAAACATTCACCCTAACCATTTTTACATGTATAGAATTAAAAAATTAACTCCATTATATTGGAATAATTTTCTAAATAACAAAAAAATAATTTTTAAATGAAATCATTATTTACTTGAAAAATACATATTTTACATTTAAAACTGATTTTATAATACATTAAAAAATTAACTGAGGCCGCGTAAGATTATCATAAAATCCTAGGACTAAAAAATATTTATTTAATAATACATTTTATGATAATTAGTTTTACTTTAATTAAATTTATTAATTTGAAATTTTATTTAAATATTTATTACTCTAAAATATATCCACTTAATTATTACTTTTTAAATATAATCACTCTTATTTATATGGTGCCTAAATTTTATTTATACATACATGGGTGTGGTTTATATTCATAAGGGTATATTACTATTCATAATTATAAGTTACTATTTATAAGGATAAGTCACTATCCACCAAACAATGTAATTTGATCCCATCAGACTCTAAATATCTTACTGATTACAATGGTGTATCTCAGTTTTTCGAAATTCAAATCACATAAATAGAAAAATTATGTTTAGTGGATAGGATATAACTATCTCCTACAACAAAGTGTTTCTTTCTGAGAGGCACAATGTTTCATATATTCTATATTAAATTTATTTGAAGAACCTTGGGGTGTTACACAACACCACATGACACATTCCCAAGATGAAATGCACATAGTATAATGTTGTCAATCATTGGCATGAAATATTAGTTTTAGGTCATAGAGTTCTTACCATGGGGTGTAAAATAGTTTAATCTCATAATATGTGGACTGTGATTTATATATAGTTTAATGTTATAATGCTTGGACCATGTGTTAAAAGTAGTTTATGGAAATAATTCATGGACCATGGGTTTTTTTCTTAACAGAATATGTGCCTCATAAAATAAATGTTACTTGATTTTAATTGAGGGATACATAGGCCACAAATTTCAACAAGGAACATCTCTGAGACAGTATGAACATAGTTTAAATTATTGATGCTTAGACATGGGATCATAGTTTATGGTTGTATATTTCATATCCAAATATGGGAAAACAACCCAAAAGAACAACATTGTAAAGAATAATTTGAACCCTATGTGATTTTAGGGCCAGAGAGGCATAGTAACAAATGAATGAGTTGTAGGCCGATGTGCATATGGTATAAATCTGGTATGCTTGGATGTGGTATCCTAGTGTTTAGTCACATAGTTCAAATCATGGGGTGAAAATACTTGTTTAAGAGGATACCACATGTCTCTATAATTCTTATGGAAACTCATTCCCAAAACCTAAGCTCATGTGATCTATGATCATTGCGAGAAACAATGAGTATTATGATGTTCTTGTTAATTTCAAGGAGTCCACACAATAAGATGTAGAGGTGAACTACATGAGGAATTCATGAAATGGTAGATCGTGACATCAAATCATTTGATATTAAAATGGGAATGAATGGTTGACAGGGAACAATTGTTGAATGTGTTTGATAAACATGTTCTAAACCTATGTCAATTAAGTATGGGGTGAATGAATGTGAGAATTATTGTTGACCAACCTCGAAAATTAGGTAACACCAACTGTTGTTAAGGATAATTCAAGTCATAAGTCATTGATGGTGTATGAAATTTTTTTTCTAGCCACCATTTTTTTTATGGAGCCTATTCATATCATGTTGATTAATATTATCCAAATAAATTAAAGCACAAAATGCAGTCATGGATGTGGGGAATGACCCAAAGGGAAAGTTGAGTGCCATGGGGATCATCCTTCCAAGAGCATAGGCATGCTGGATGAAAGTGTGCATTTAAAAATACCAAGCATGGAAATGATGGGAAAGTTCTTGAAATTAGTTAATGGTTTTGATTTATAAATTAAAAGATATTTGTGTGTCACTACATTTCTCTTGATAATGGGAATGAAGCCACAAAAAAATATGGACAGTGGCTTTGTAGGATACTAACACTGGATGGGTGAAATAATATCTTGAAAGGATATCAAATCATCTAATAATTTTAATATGAGACATATTATGTTCATTGCATAGGATAAGAATATATTTTAACATCATGTGTTGGGGACATTATTTTGGTTCATCCTGTATTTTTCAAAAGAGGAATCTGGGTTCCTTGTGCGATAATGCTTCAGATTGACATCATCTGCAGAGGAAATAATATTGTTTCCTCTCATATTTATCATATGAGGAATTCTGATTTCATGTGGGTTAAGGATATTCTTTAACTTATTGTGATGTGGATGTTGTATTGGTTTATAATATATTTCCCATATGAGGCATCCTGGATTAATATTGGGTAAGTTTGAAGTTGAATGTTGTTCGATGATGATATTTTATGGGTTCATCTATAATTTATCATATGAGTCAACCTAGATTCAAATAGGGTAAGTCTATTGTTTAAAATCATGTTCTCCGGATGTGTGATTGGTTTATCTCATTTATATCATTTTAAGAATTCTAGTTTCATATGGGGTAAGGATACAGTTTAGTGTCATGTGTTGAGTATGTTTGGTTTGATCATCTTATATTTATCATATAAGGAATCCTAGATTATTTTTTGGTAAGTTTATAGTTAAAAATATTCTTCTAAGAATGTTTTTTTAGTTCATATCATATTTATCATGTGAGGAATCTTTGTTGCATAGAGGTTAAGTCTATAATTTAACATCAAGTATGGAGAACGTTGTATTGGTTTATCTCATATTTATAATATAAGGAATCTCAATTTCATAATTGGTAAGCCTACAATTTAATGTCATCTTCTTAAGATGTTTTTATTTTTAATTTATATTCACATAGCTCACACAATGTTTGAAACTACTTTATCATCAAGGACCATTGAACACATAGTGTGGGTATCTAAAATGTGTTTGTGTGGCATGAATGAGTGATAACATGACTTGAAAATATAATGATTTAAACCCTTTTACCTATACACTTCTAGGACACATTTCCCCTGAGTATACATTATAATATAGAATGATGAAAGACCTCACGATAGGATGACGGTGGGGATGAACTCATGATATGAATTCTTAAAATCTCTATTTATCCTATGAAAATGGGAATCATGCCACACATAATTATAGAACACAGTGTTGTAGGAGACCAACTCATGTAAGGGACAATCCTATAGAGGTAAAATATGATAAAAAAGATAACTAGGTACTGGTTTTCTAAAACACCAGGGTTTAAGAAAACTGTGCAAATAAGGGTCCATAGTTGGGGTTGGTGCACAATGTTTATGTTCAAAATGTTTGGAACAGTTTTGGTACATGTGAATAGAGGATTATTTGGTGTTGAATAAGAGTTAAATCCAGAAATGATGGAGCTAGGGAGAGGGCCAAAAATATGTTAGTGTTGAGGATAGGTCTAGGATGATGGATCCATGTTTCTCATTATATCCTATCAGGAATGGTAATTAATCTATATTTATTCCAATAATATTTCATTTTTAGAGACCATGGTTGGTTAGGGGAATCCTCTCTATAAAAGACACTAAATATTCACATGCTTTTGATATGAGACATCCTAAGTTTATCATATAGGATAATTCTATTGGTTGTCATCATCTTCTAGGAATTTTAATTTGTTATAAATCCTAGGTTTTTCATATGGGGAATCCCTGGTGTATTTAAGGTAAGGATTTTTGTTTAACATTGTGTAATTATGACATTTTTTGGCTTATGCGTTGATATTACCTTTATTTAATTCCTCATGTGGGTTCATGAGGGATTTTTGGTTCTCTGTGGAACTGGATAATATTAATGGGTGTTGTACCTAATGAGGGGGCCAATAATATATTTTGGGGTTATGTTTTTTAGCGATGTATGTGTGTCATGAATGCGGTAAAACCCATACTAGAATGAGGGGAATGTAAGTAATTGTTCAACATAAATATCTCAAAAAACTATAAATATTTTAATGGAATAATTCATGGATTGTAAGTGGTACAAGGGGCCAAATGATACTAAATTTATATTATCCCCCCATGGGAAGGGATTATGATTAACTTGTGGTCTGTCCCAGAGAAAAGGTGTATATGGGTTACTATGTATCCCAGAGAATTTTTAATCAAGAAAAACATAGTTCTACAATTTGGAATGGTTGGACACTTATTCCAAAATATTGGGGGGGATCTTCTCTAAGTAGGGAATTGAGGCATCCCACATTTTTTGTGGGTAATATGGTTTTTTACCCTAAGTTAAAGCTATAATTAATCATCATATACTGAGGAAATCTATTTTTTCATCCCACGCTTGGTATTTGAGGTATCTTGTGTTTATTTAATAGGTTACGACTTTAGTTTAATTTCATGCACTTAGGATGTTGGGATTTCTGATTAAATTTCATGCAACTCATACTAAGGTTGATACTAGTTTGAAGTTTTGGTTATCAAACCAATAAGGGAATTTGAATAGTCCCTGGTTATAATGGTTGGATCATGAAGGTTGTTCTTAGTTTATGGTCACAAATATGAGAACCTAGTGGTTTTAGTTTATAGTCTCATAGATTTGACCATGGTTTCACATAAATTACTTCTTTAGAAACTAAGAATTGATCGGAGGTGTGTTATGTTATCCATCTACGAGGATTAATGTGTGGGATCCTTTTCAATATACATTATGAAAAATCTAATGTCATTCAAAATTCGTATCTGACTTCAACATCATTTTTCTAGGTATCATTATAATTTTACGATCTTTTACAATGTCACCCTAGATAAAGGAGTTCAAGTGAACATTCCAATTGAATGATCTCTCTATACTATTCTGGTGCCTCTAGAATTTATGCAAGGCCTGAAGACTATAATCCTTGGGGGATTCAAACTCATATAGATGGAATTCTTCCATTATTTCTAGCATTTTATCATCATAAATAGTTGTTCAAAGTGTCAAAAATTGAAAACCAATGGGTAAGAGTTCCCATGTTTAATACACAAGGTAGTATGGGTTCATTTTGGTGGAATTTTATGTTCTTATACGACATGACCAAAGGTAATTATGATGCATGGATGGACAACAATTTTTGTTCTGGCACACCATTTTCTACATGGTGTTTGAGAGTGTATAATTGGGTTCCTCGACCATCCAATTTTTTTGTGCATGGTAATAGGAAGAATGGTTGGACCAGAATACGTATTTGTCATAAAAATTCATCATCTCGGTATCTAGGAAGCTAGTTTTGTTTTCTGTGAAAATTGTGTGATAAACCCCAAACTGATGGTTGATGTGAAATGTAAAAAACTCAATCATGGTTTGGGTTTGTAATTAATTATAGGGAAACTATTCTACTTTATTGGAAAACAAGTTAGTTTAAATCAATATGAACTTATACTATTGATTTTTCACGGTCTGTTGGGGTCTAAAAATGTTGAATCCCCATAATAGAATGGTTAGGTAATATTTGGTAGTTGGAAGAAGCTCTAACTATTGATAATAAAAGATCAAAAAGATATGACACCCATGAATCCTCTTAGAATTCTAAATGATGATATGAACTATGGTGGGCTGGATTTATATTGATAGCCCTATGGGGTGTCGTTAATTCTATATGGTACTATGAAAACATAAATTTATAACACGCAATCTATACAACACAATTAATTAATATTTAGAAAAGATGAAGAATGAGGTTGAACCCACATGGATGGTAAAGTAGTTTGATTTGGTTTTTCAAAGATTTAATTTTATTAATTTTTTGAATGTAGTGAGAAAAGGTTGATTTGGTTGATTTTTAAAAAATGATTGAAGAAAGAGCAGAACTTCAGATTGGTTTGGTTTGAAAACAAATTTTGAAAGTGTACTAGGGAGTTGTAATTTCAGGGTTTGGGAGAGACTGTATTTCATAAAATAGTTTGATTCATGATTTGTGTCATTGTTAGGATGAGGAAGATCCAATTTTTATAGCATCTCCTTCTTAACGCGTCAATATCGTATTTCCCTTTGTTCGGTAATTTAGGGTATTGAAGAATCTAGTTTGTTTCGATACCATTTTTAAACTTGATTTACTATAATGTTGACAATGGTCATGCCTTATTTTGGTCCATCAGTTGTTCAATTTTAATGTTCATTTTTAATTAAATTATCAACAGTCATGATAAAATAAAAATAAATAGATTAGAAGATGAACAATAAATTGCACAAACCAAATAAATGAATAATTGAACTAAATAAATTCAATAAACCTAACCCATTTAATTAAATTACCCTATCACAATGTGGGACTTTCCCCTCATTATAGTGAAGATAGAATAAAAGGGAACGATAAAATGAAAATAAATTCGTAATGAAACTAGAGAAAGAGTGCAGGGAGGGTGCATCATCTTTTCCCTCCAAGATTTGTGTCTGAATCCAAATTTTCTAATAGAATAATCCTATCCCTAATTTTATAGGATTCATATGGGATATAAAATTGAAAGTAATTACTATAATTTTGTCCAATGGTGGTCCAGGGTTCATCCCACATCAAATATTTAGTCCAAAAATGATGATTTCACGAATCTGGGAAAAAATTCCCATCTGGAAAATTACACCATGGTTAATTGAGTTTCACAATATGTAATTTTATATATAGATAATTACACCATGTGTAAAAGAGTTTCTCCACATGTAATTTTCTAGGATGCTTTAATTTTCTGCACGTCATGTCCTTCCATTCACCGCATGATCCAGTACACATTGTGTAAGGATTTGACAATATGTAATCCCATTTTAATGCCTAGGAAGCTTCATTTTTCCTTGGTTCTTTACTTTTAAGCCTCAAAAGTTCTCCATGATAATATAAAAAAGCTGATGTTATTCTTCTTCACTTTTCTTATGGTGGGATCTATCTTTTCGATCCAAAATTTTCCTCTTTTTGTTCATTTTCCATGAATCATTGTATCTTTCTATAAAAAATCAAATCGTCACAAATTGGAAGTAATAATCAATTAAATAAAAAAATTAATACATTAATAATCTCTAAAATTTATGCATGAAATAAACATATAATAACCATGACACCTGAATTAATACTTATCCTCAAGGTTGTAATCTTAACATACTACAAAGAAAGTTCACCTTATCAGGTTTCAAATTCTATTTCAAAAGAAAAATCATCAAATAGAAATTTAAAATTTCAAGCAGAACATATATAAAATTCATAAACACCTCACATATCAATGAAACAAACCTTTCATTTATTTTAATTTTCTTCTCTTGAAATATTCTGGTCATTTAATTTATCCATTTTCATTTTTCAACACATTATTAATATGCATGCCACTGGTAATTTAACTCATGATAATTTTTCCACTCATCATTAGGGTACAAATGAATATATAGTGATGTACATACCTTAAGAACATATAACTTACCATAGGATTGCATGAAATCCAACCTGATGACTACATAAATATATAATCACAAGAAATCATGAGGGAAACCCCATTAAGGATCAAATGATTCTGAGTCTTAGGTTATGTTGGTAAATGATGTAAAAAGGCTCAAAAAAGAGGTTTAACTCTAATGTACTTCTCATGAGAATCAAAAAAAAGGTCAATGAAAGCCTTTTTCCCCTAGTATATCAGAGAAGTCTTGTGATGGGATGAAATAAAATAAATGAAACAACCCCTATTTAATTTTATTTTCATTTATGAATGTTGTACTAGGGAAAATTCTCACATCAACCACCTAACCCCTAATGTTATCCTCACCACACTATTTTTATTATTTATAATAAGATCACCGATTAAGTAAATGGGGATTTTTGAATTTATATAAACACAACCCATTTTCCATTTCATTTTTTTAAGATGGTGTACAATAAATACAATGAATCTACCTTCCATGAATCTCATGAAACTTCCCCCACACTTATTCATATGTCCATCCCTTCTATCATATTTTTATTCCCCCACTTTTATGCTAGGTAATCATGCAAAATATTTATAGGAAGTTAGAAAGGTATACGATAGGCTAGTAACATCGCTCATTTTCATAACAAATCAATGAATGGCTTCTACAGGATTAAAATGGATTAATGTTAGGTGGGTCTCAGGTAATGTCCAACAAAAAGAATTATTCAATCATTTTAAAAGTTATTATGTTAAGTATCTCAATAAATATATGAATGAAATAATGAACAATATTAGCTCAGTGGATGTCTCGGGAACGAGATGAAGGGATGGTATAAAAAATCATGTAAATCCATATGAATAAATAAATAAATGAACGAAAGTATCAAAAATTCAAAGCAATGCCATATCTGAAAAAATATTATTTTCAATGTTCAATATGATCCCCTGAATCATGATTTTTCAAATCAAAGTCCACATGTTTACCTCTACTAATTCATTTTAACATTTTTCACATTAAAATTTGTTTAAAAATAAATCTAAATTTCATGGAATGGTAATTATCCTTGGTGGTATATGTCTCCAAGTTCAATTGTGTAAAGAATTAATCAAATGCATACATGAAATAAGAAGTTAAAAACTTCTAATTAAATGTGGGAAATACAGTTGAAAAATAATGAATACAAACTCTTACTCCTATTTAAAATTAATCTCTCATACATGGACTATATTGGTTCTTCCTTCACATTTTCACATGTAAATACCCATCATGATTAGTAATGTTGTTGAATCCTCTTTTGATTCATGCTGATTTTTGTTTCCTTGGGTGTTAATGTTTCTGTAGATTAAAAATAAACAGGTAAAAGCCCTGGCCATTATCAATGAATTTTGAAATATTTGGAGTTAGAACATGTGTGTTTCTAAAAATAAAAAATAATGAATAAAAACAAAAAACTCGAGTTTTGACATGTAATCACTTTTGTTTAATGTCATTGGCTTGACCATACATCCTTCAGCTCTATCTCACGTGATAGATTATTGAGAATTTTGTACCTATTTGGGGTCCATAATTCTTCTTAGTTGTTTCCTTTCCACATAGGTCAGCCTTTATCCTTCTTCATTGAATAACATAATTTTTTCAGATGGTATTACATACTTTACTTCCATTGGACCAACAAACCATTTCTTCCTCAATGTGGAAGAACTAAACAAAAGTTCATGTTTTGTTTATACCTATTGTCCTTTCTCGAATGCAGTGGATTCGGTCGATCCTTTGGTGTTATTGGTATTGCCCTTCATATTCCCTTTATTATTTAGTTGGGTATCCTATTTAACAACATCATCTATTTCATGTACTTCTAAAATCTCTGTGACATCCTCAAATTCTGTTTCTTCTCCTTATCCAAACTCATTTTCCACTTGCGCATCATTTTTCTTCATTTCCTGATGGATGATGAAACTTACATGATCACTAAAAACCCTAAGACATAATTCTCAAAATTGAACATCAATTAGTGAAAGCCATATGGATAAAAAAAGACCCCCCAAAAAAAGTGGATTCATCTCATCTTCCATATCCAGTACTAGGAAGACGACGGGGAATATTAACTTGTCAACTATAATCCAGATATCTTCGGTGAACCATATAGGAAATTTAATTGTTGAGTCTACTAATTGAAGAAGTACTCTCGTATACTTTATTCCATCAAGTTCCAAACTCAAGATTTTCGTGTGAAACATGATATTGACACTTGCACCTATATCGTACAATGATTTCAAACATTTTTTAGCTCTGATAAATATGGTAATTGAAAGTCTACCTAGATCTCTTTTCTTCTTAGGTAGTACATTTTATAACACTTCTAAACCTTCTCATGTTAGTGGAATAGTTCAAATATCACCCAACTTCCTCTTTTTTGTTACCATCTCTATCCTTAATTTTGCATATGTTGGCATGTTTGTGAGAGCCTCTACAAAATTTATATTAATAGGTATTTTTTAAAGTGTCCCAAAAATTTATCTCTTTGAACATTATTTTCACTTGCACCATTCACTCTGAAAATTCATTCTTTGCTTGTAATAAGGTGGTTATTCTTCTTATTCTTTATCAAATTGTTCCATTATTGTTTAATCTTTCTCTTCTCTTACTTCCACAGGTTTTCCATAAAATTCAATACCAGTTCCTTTTTTTCTTCACACTTCTATGCTCTATAACATTGAAATATTGATGTGGGTGTACTTCATGGAATCCTTGAAGTATACCTATAGTTCTCTCTATAATAAGGTCGATAATGTTTCCAACTTGAAGCTCTAGATTCATTAATGTGGCGTTTGGTTTGTGCATTCTTATTTTATTTCTTTTAATACAACCTCGGAAGCAGTCATGAATGTTTCTAGTGACTCATCTAATGAGTGGACATGGATTATCAATGTGGGTACTTGCGGTTTTTATTTGTTGGAACCCTTGTGATCTCTATTGAAATACTTTCAATTGTTTTTGTTGAGGCTTCTAAACATGATATTTATTACCCCGATTGTATTCGGTGTAACTTTCATCTTCAGTATTCATACCTTGGTTATTTTGGTGATGGGACATCCTGATGTCCATATTCTTGGTTAGAAACTCTAGTTGTTCTACCATCTAGTCATTATTATTGATTTCATGAATTCCTTTATACTGTATCCCTTCTCATTTCCACTGGAAACTGTCACTTTCCATTTTTTCAAGTAGGTGGTAGCTCAATTCAAGTGATTAATTCATTAAGGATCCTCCAGTTGTAGCATCATGAATTGAATTGGTTTTCTATGATAAACCCTTATAAAAATATTATATCAAAATCCATAGCTCTATACCATGATGATAAAATTATCGAGTCATATTTTTTCTAATTTTCCAATGTAGAATATAGATAATTATCATCAAATTGAAAAAAAATCAGAATGTTTACCCATATATCCATTGATTTAAAAGGTGGAAATAAGCAGTTCAGGAAGTTTATATCCATATCGTCACATGTTGTGATAGAATGCACATGCATGCTTTAAATCCAATCATGATCTCGCTTACATAATGAAAATCAGATGAGATGATGTATTACTACATCACTAGATACATTCTATAATTGGAATTTATTTTATAGATCCATGAAATATCCTAGATGTTTTTTTGGATCTTTATCTAGATGTCTGGGTAATTTCATACTATTTTTTTTATTGAAGTGACCACAAGATTTATCTCAAAATGGTTTTTAGTAATGGGGGGTCTAGTATGCTATGTTTCATTCCTATGTTTGATGGTCACTTATAGTCTATGAGCATCCCATAACCCTGATATCTCTAAAAAACTCCAACATGTTGATTATGATCTGCACCAGTCATGCTTGCATTTACTTTAATCTTCACATTTGGTTCATAACAATGTGTGAATTCAATGATTTATTCTTTCTTCAATCGAGTATTGTAATTTTTCATTAAAAAATATGAAATTCACATCACGAACACAGCCAGCGTAAATAAATAAATTGAAATAATATAATATAATTAAATAAAAAGTTGAAATAAACAAAAACTAAAAAGCTACCATACATGGAAACAAGTCCAGTTTGATAACCATGGGGGGAATCCTCAATTCCCCATAGTACTATGCAAAATAAAATTTTATAGAACTCAAGCTATGATAATCAATTAATTAAAATTTAGTATAGTGGATGTTTGAGATTGAACCAATAAGGATGGTTAATTATCTTGATTAGATTTTTCAATTATTTGATTTTATTAATTTTACAAAAAAAATAGTGAGAAAAGTTTTGTTTGATTGGTTTTTAGAAAAATAATGAAGAACGAATAGTGAAACAGATTGGTTTGGTTTGAAAACAGATTTAGAAAGACTGTTGGGGGTTTTTTAATTTTAGGGTTTTGGTGCTAATGTATTTTAGAAAATAGGTTGATTCATGATGGGTTTTGGAGTCTAGATGATGAATATCCAATGGTCGTGGTATCTTCTCCAGAATTCAACAATGCCCTATTTCTGTTGGTTCGGTAAGTTGGGTTGTTGACAAACCAGGTTTGTCTCAATACCATTTTAAACATAATTTCCCATATATTTGACAATGGTTATGCCTTATTTTAGGTTCATCAGTTATGTATTTTTAATGTTCCTTTTTAATTAAATTATCAATGTTCATGATAAAATAAAAAGAAAGGTATTATAAGATAAAGAATAAATTAAACAAACCAAATCCATGAATAATTAAAATAAATAAACCCAACACACCTTCCCCATTTTATTACTTTATCCTATCACAAGGTGGGTTTACCCCCTTATCCCAGTGATGAGAGAATAAGAGGGAAAGAGAAAATAAAAATAAATTCATAATGGAAATAAGGAAAGAAACTAGAGGGGGTGTTATAGCTTCTCGCTCTAGGAAATATCTCTGAATTTAAATTGTCCAATTGACGTAGTCCATGCCACCTTTTAAGGCATCATATAGGATATAAAAATGAATATTTTGTTAATCTGGGTGAACAATCCCTGTATGGAAAATTACACCAAATTTAACTGAGTTTCACCACATGTAATTGCCCATGATTCTTTAATTTTCTTTAAATCATGACCTTCCATTCACTTTATGATCCAGTACACATCATGTAATGATTTCACAGCATGTAATTCCATTTTAATTCTTTGGTTACCTCTTTTTTCCTTAGTTCCCCAATTTTAGGCCTTGGAAGTGCTCCATGATCATCATCAAAATCCAGTGTCATGTTGTTTAACATTGCTCACATCTCATTGTGTATTTTACCTCAAAAAATCACCTCTTTTTTTCCTTTTCCTAAAATCATTTTATTCTTCCATAAAAACATAAAACAATTCAAATCACTCCCTATTTATGACTCTTTTGATGGGTCATGAATCCGTCTGTCGAGGACATGCAGATTATTACCCTGCATTCCCGCTTTCCAAAGGCGGGCGGTATCTGTTCCTTATTTAGGGATGTTTTCTCCTTGATCGAAATGGGATGATGGGATGTTGGTTCTTCCTTCCATGTATTCATCCTCGGAAATCATCACCAAGTCTGGGTCTCCCTTATAGATTAAGTCGTGGTTCATGAATCTCATTCCAAGTGCCATATCATTGTGGATGTTGGTTAATTAAACTACTTCCGTCAGGACATTCCACGGTGTCTTGACTTGGTAGCAAACTTCGGTCAGAGTAGATGAGAACATCAGGCATGTCGGGGCATATTTGGATGTGTGAGCATTGGGAAACCTGTATTATTCCTCATAAGAGGGCTTCTCAAGGGCACAGATCCCAAGGAATCCCACTTCAATTATGGGGTATCTCATGCCAGGGGCCAGGCTCTAAGGTTTTCCTCAGTTTCCCATGTTTAACATGAGGTAGGCCATTATTTTAACGTCTTTTAGAGACAGTTACGCCAAAGGCATGTCTTCCAAGGTTTTCCTCAAGCATCTCATGTTTATCACAATGTATTCCACGATTTTAATATCATGCATATATGTAATTAGAGTGGTCAAGACTCCCCATAGAGACAGATCAAATTAGTACATCCCTAGGAGGGGTCACCTGGTGTGTTTAACAGGTGGATTGATCAGAATTCTCTATAAGAGAATACCCAAGGTGATGTGTCCCATAAAGATAAGATATCACACTATGAAGGTATATCTAGACTCCATGAAGGACATGTCATAAGAGGGAGGTTCCTCTCATAGGTTACACCATTTATTAGGGTTGAACCTCAAGGATGATTCCTACGTACCCTGTCTAGGAGACAAGGATAACAACTCATGTAGTTTTAAAGGGGAATGAGTGATGGGATCAGGGTGTATAAAATGGAAAAAAACAAAGATACATGATGGGGATTATGCATGTAAAGTGGCCCATATCAAGAGGGATACTCTTGGTTGGATGGTTATGGATGTTGTGGGTGTTATGCATGGTTTGATTCCTGGGTGCCATAAGGAGTGGTGTTGGGATGAATGTCATGATATCACCGGGATTTGGAGACACAGGTGAGAATTAGGATGGATAATGAAGAGTTGAATGAAGTGGAGAGGTAATAAGATGGGATCGTCGTGAAGGTGATGGTAGTTTTGGGATTGAGCCTTGAAGAGACTTCCAATGTATCCCCATGGCAGGGAATCAAAGTCTGTGTAGTTTGGTGGGGGTTCAAATGGCTTACCGTTGGTTGGGGTTCCAATGACATACAACTAGTTGGGGTTGACAATGGTTTACCACTAATTGGGGTTCCAACATCTTACCATCGATTGGGGAACAAAACGGAAAACCATCTATTAGGGTTGGACCATAGGGAGGCTTCCTACGTACCTTGTCTGGGTGACAAGGATCAAAACCCACGTAGTTCTAATGGTGTTGGTGAACCGGCGTGAAGGGGATCAGGACCAATATGTGTTGGGATTGAACCTCATGGAGGCTTCCTACTCACCTTGCCTTGGCAAGGATCAAAGTCTGTGTAGTTTAGGAGGGGGCTTGGTGAAATGACGTGAAGTGGCCGGGACCAAGTAGGTGTTGGGCTTGAACCTCTTGGAGGATTCCTGCATATCCTTCCTTGGAAAGGATCAAAGTCCAAAGAGTTCGGAATGGTGTTTGGGGCTTACACTCTAGGCTGCCCTAGAAGGATGCCATGGTCAATGCCTTCTCTAAGCCCACATGATTCATGCTCTATGTGAGAAACAAGAAGCAGAAAAGACCTGACGATCACGGTACAGTGGTGCGTCTATAAAGGGTGGTGAATAGGGCTTACACATGGAAGAAGCTTGGGTGCCTCTAAGGAGCAAAAAGGTTAATGGGGATTAGGCATGGAAGCAGCCCGGGTGCCACTGTGGAGTGGAAATGATGAATTTTGATCAAGCATGGAAGTAACCCGGTTGTCATTGTGGAGCGGAAACCGTGAATGGGGATCACGCATGGAAGTTGCACGGGTGTCACTACGAAGTTGAAATAGTGAAAGGGGCTTATACATGTATATTTCCTGGGGTGTCACTAAGAAGCGGCATCGGTGGATGGGGCTTACGCATAGAAGCTGCTTGGGTGACACTATGGAGAAACAATGGTAAATGGGTCTTACGCATGTATGTTGCCCATGGTGTCGCTAAGAAGCGGCATCGAGGGATGGGGCTTATGCATGGAATTTGTCTAGGTGCTGCTATGGAGTGGCAATGGTGAATGGGGCTTACGCATGTATGCTGCCTGGGATCCTGCTAAAGAGCGGAATCGGCAGATGGGGCTTACGCATGGAAGATTCCTGGGTGCTTCTATGGAGCAGCAATGTTGAATGGGTCTTACACTAGGAAGCCTCCCATGTGCCACTATGGAGAAGCGCTGGTGAGTGGGGAATACGCATAGAAGATTACTGGGTGCCGTTATAGAGAGGCATTGGTGAATGGGGCTTATGAATGGAAGCAACCCAGGGGCCTATAAGGAGTGGCATTGTCTTCGTCATGTCTGGCCATGAGGGTATCCCAACTCGTTGGTGGGTTAATGTATATAATGCTGGCCTACACCTATGCACTAAATCACAAGCAGGATAATGCCAAGGGAATTGGAAACAGTATAAAAAAGGGAGATGAAAAGTGTTAATCACATGTCCAACAATCAGAATGCAGTGAAGGTGGAATGGAGATGGGGGATAACTGTTGACCGTGTTTGAAACACATCATCCATATCACATTATCCTGAAATGGGGAAAAACAAACGAGGGTCGACTGATGGCCGTGTTCGAAACACAAGACCTAACTCAAAGTGTCGTACAAAGTCATCTGGGGTGTTGGCCAAGGATGATAGGTGAGCTGATGCGGCATGGGACCATGCTATTAGGGGGTCCCTTCAGACGGGGAATAGTATGATAGGTGATGGAATGTTTGAACGGATTCCAACACTCTTGAAATTATGCCACTCTAATCATGAAATGAGGTATCTTATGCTTTTCACATAATCCATCTCTTATTTGGAACAAGAGGCATCCTATTATTGAATGATAGGGAATTCTACAGTTTAATGTCATTTAGAGAGGACTATTGGCATCTTATGCTTGGAGAATAAGGAATCTCTTGTTTAGACTGAATGACATCCTATATTTGTCACATAGGTATTACTATAGTTTATAGTCATGTAGAGAGGACTATTGGCATATTATGCTTGGCGCATAAGGTGTCTCTTGTTTGAAGCAAGAGGCATCCTAGGTTAGAAACATAGGGTGTGCTATAGTTTATAGTCATGTAGAGAGGACTGTTAAAAATATAGTTCCTAGAAATGGATGGTGTTTGGACTTATTAAAGAGCATCCCTTTCTAGTTCAACCTGGCATAGGAGTTAGGTAATGGGGTTTGGATGAGTTACATGAGGATTGGTTCGACTCAATGTACTCAGGAATTATTGATGACAATCTCAACTCACGACATGTAAAAGGGACTGAGAGAAATATGCCGACTCAAGGTATTTAATGGTGTTTGGAGGTGTATTTCAAATCATGGTATTCTATAAGTGGAAGATCATTGCGCATAAGGGTGCAATGGAAAATGTCGATGTCGCAGCTCGAAAAGCTCATGGTGTGACTCTCCATTTTCATGGGGGTGAGTGATGAAAGCAAAGGGAAAGGATCGGGTGGCTGGGACCATAGCCCAACATTATTCTCAAGTGGGGGTTCAGGGGTGAAGCCCCTGTGGTATGGACTGGTAGGAGCGAAGGTTGGAGCTTCGCAAAGTATAGGTCCTCATGAAGTAGCCTCATAGAGGAAAGGTGCTGGCAGAGCATGGGGTCTCGCAAAGCATATTCGTGAAGAAATATTGTTCGCGGAGCATGCAGACTCTCAAATCAAAGGGATTTGTATAGTTCAGGGTCTCATGGAGCAAGGGGCCTCATAGATCAAGGTGCCTCACGGAGCAAGGGGCTTCGCAAAGCAAGGGGCCTCACAGATCAAGGCGGCATGCTGAGCAAGGCGGCTTGCAGAGCAACACGGCTCGTGGAGCAAAGCGGATCGTGGAGTAAGGTAGATCGTGGAGAAAAGAAACCCATAAAGGAAAGAAGCTCGTGGAGCCTCGATCAACCTGAAGGATCTCTCTCCTTCACAAAGGGCATCACTTCACGGGGCTCGTGATCTTTGTGAAATGGTAGACTAGCTTCCTAGGGGGTGACGTAACCCACCTTCTGAAAGGGGGTGAGCCAACTATTTATAGGTGATGGTGGTCGGTGGAGCACTCTGTGAAGAGAAAATGGTGTCATGAAGTAGATACGTTCATGATCTGCTCCATGAAGGAACTGGATGTCGCGAAGAAGATACGTTCGCAATCGGATCCACGAAGGAAATTGACACCACAAAGCAGATACGTTCGTGATCGTCTATGCAATGGAGCTCTGTGAATGTGCTTTGGAAACCAATTTTACAACCCATCTTCATATGTCTATAACCCATAATCTGTAACCCCGATCAGGCCCAACAACCTGTAAAGTCAAAGCATTCGAAATGGGCTATGATCTTGGATCTTGTATGGAAGCATTTATAATATTTTGGGGATGCATTTTTTAGGGTCAACACTCCCAAATTGGTAAGAATAATCAATTTAAAACATAAATTAATATATTAAAACCATCTAAAATTTATGCATGAAAAACATTTATCATATCCCATCCTTGGAATTTTGTGGGAGAGATTCAATAATATTTAATGGTTACCACAATATCCAACATGGACCAATTTCATGATATGGGTTATCTCATATCATTTCATGACATTGAGGAGAAGTCAACTGAGTCCAATCCTATAGGGGATATCTCAAGGTTTGGACCACCCTGGGGGGAAACTATGCTTCACACTAGTTAATTCACTCACTCTTGGCTCTGTCAAGATAGATAATTCAACAATGGATACACTTGATAGCTTGAGTCATCAAATATATATTTTCCTCTTCTACGAGTTGATTTGAGGGTCCTGGTGTAGAAGTTTCAGTACCCAGCTGATACACCTATCAGTTGTAATCATCTAATGTGTCTGGGGTGATAACCCTCTGTTTTCCACATGAATATCCAAGTCATCATGTTTGGGTTCTTCAAGAGACACAACCAGGATTTCAAAATCATTGACTTTACTATTCTATGAATGAGGAACATGGGTCAACATCATCAAGGAAGGGAATTGGGTCATTAACTGGTCATCATGTTCTAGTAGGGGCATAATCTCTAGCATAATTCAAAGTAATCACCGATTATTTTCTTAATTGGTGTCATTCATTCTCCCATAACATGTAAATAGGGGAAATTACTCTCAATGGTAAACTCAAAACAAATAATACGGGATGTTACTCTACTACATTTTTGGTGCAACCTTCTAACAATAGGAATGAGTAACACAATAAGAAATGTGTTAGAGGGATGAAGAAAATTTCTAGGCCTAACCTGTTATGCATGGGGTCAATGGGAATTTTATAGGTAAAACTTTTAGTGGTACCATCGAAATAAATATTCAAAAATTATATGGATTCTTCCACTAATATTATAACTTCATCCAAAATATTAAAATCCATGTGTAATGTTTTAGGGGTTTGATGTGTGGCCATGAAGTCTTCTAAGGCTTGAAATTTGTCTCCCTTTTATGGTAAACATATCATGTTGAACTACTATATTATTACCATCCATAAAACCAATCATATATTCATAAATAATTGATTTATAATGTACATTAGTGGGTCTACGTGGGACACCAAGTGTCTCTCATGGTGCTTCAAATACTGCCGCAACATCTTCACTACAAAGACCAGCACTAGAAACCTATTCTCCATGAGGTATTATATGGTTTTGATTTTAATTATCATTAATAGAAGATTTTAAAGTCTATTTTACCCACACTCATTTTTTTATATGATATAAGGGAATCGATGTGTCATTATAGAATAGTCATATAAAGGACCACAAGATTTCTTGAGCCATGTGGTATCAGGAATGGGGGTTGTATCATGAACTTCATAATATCCTCAATGATAGTACAATTCCCACATCTATCTTTTAAAAGGAACTTTTTTCATGAGACATGATAAGGGATTACTCTTTCCAGGTAGATTTACAACAAATTGGCTTATATAGTCTAAGAGTCCCTAGATTCATCAAAACACTTGGATATTTATTGGGGGAAGAATTTGATTAATATATTTTATTTCTTATTATCCAATATTGATGAATTTGTATTTTATGATAAAGATAATAAATTTTCAAGTGGTAACTCTTAATTATCACTTAGATGGTTCATATTTAATTTCTTGGAATGATTAAATTTGAACACATTTTATAGATCCTTGATATGGCACTAAAATTGGAATTATTTGACTACTATATCATCCACAATACACTCCACCAATGTCTTAATAATTTTCTTAGGTATGTGGTTCATGGACAACTGGTAAGTGATTTCAGCATTCCTCAAGCCAAAATCCATCATATGGTAGTATAATCTCCCTTGGGGTTCCCTTAAGGTTGTGTACTACTCATCCTTGAGGTACATCTAGATCTGATCATACCTAGAGTACCCATCCATGAAATATAGGGCTTGAAAAATAGATGTATCAAAAATCTATAGCTCAGTCACGAGAAGGGGAAAACATCCTTTGGGAGTGGTAGTTGAGGTATTTAAATTCTATGAAGGCTTTGAACCACTTATTTTCATTCCTGGATAGGACAATGTTGGATAGCAACAGGATGTACTATACCTCCCTAAAAATGTTTGATTTAATAACCTTATCGACCTCATCATTGACCAAAGAACCATGATAGGAGTGTGTCTCTTTGGGAGAATACTTGAACCCTTAATAACCCAATAGGAGGCTTTGTTGATGAATGGAAAGCTTAGGGTCTTTCCCTTCCATCTCATCATAGATCCTAGAGATCACATCATGGTGTTATTTATCGAAAGTCTACATACAATAGATGTTTCTATGGGGACATGTCTACAATGATATGTATTGGCCTCATATCTTCCTCAGTGACAAGGTTTACCCATGTTATCTCATCAAAAGTAGTGGAGACACCCACTTAAAACAAAAGATGGGTTTCTTCCAAATTATCTTCATCACCTGAGATAGGGGAACCAGAGGGAGGATGAAACTCTTTCAGGCTATCCAAATCAGAGGGAAATAATATCTACTCTGTTGGATACGAAATCCTTGATGAAGGGTTCCCATTATATGAATTCTATGGTGATGTAATATATTGATCCAAATCCATCTAGTTTCAAGAAATAAGTTCCACAATAGATATCAAATAAATGGTTATGGTTCGATCGGTGTTGATTCATCCCTGCTTTAACATTGGATTTATCATTGACTCGTGGCCATGTGGTGAACTTAAATGTACATCACATGAGTTGGTTATTTGGGTAAGATATGTGCATATATAGTGTAGGAGTAAGTGTCAATTTTCAAGAACTTACTTTCTATATAGATAAGGAAAATTCCCCATAGTTCTAGAATTTTGGTTTCTAAACAAATAATTTTGGGGAAAATGTGGCTTTTAATTCTTCCCATGGATCATCTAATGTGGATATCAGATCACTAGGGGAATCTATGTGCTCAACCTTATTGTTTTAGACTTGTTATCATTCCCTTTGTTACTAACCAGTGTTTAGATAGTAGGACACATAGAGTTCAGTGGATGATGAATTACCTTGTGGTACCCATAATGGACCATCAAGGTAGTACGTATGGATTTTGTTGAATAATTACCTTGTGGTAGTCCTTATAACTTTTTTGGCCTTATCAGCAAAGTGTTTTATGAATTATCCTATAGGACTACCATAAATCTATTTCTTGATACCTATCCACCAAATCGAGTCTTCATGAAAATATTTACATGAAGTTTATTAACACTCTTTTCATGCCCTTAATTTTCAGGTTTGATGGATTCAAATTTGATTCTGTATGTCCAATATTTTTCAATGTCTATGTTAGGGTGTGGTTGATCCTGGAACTAGTATCCCCTATATAGTGGTGTGTTTCCACACCATTAAGCTAGCACGTGATATATTTTAGGCATATGAGGCCCTAAATAGTGAGACACTAATCTTATCTAAAAAATGAAATGATGGATCAATGTGCCTCTCACTCGACCTCCTATATATATTAAGACATAGCATTAGCTACCGTGGTTTAAAAATGAATCACTCCTCTCAAATCATTGATGAGGGCCTCATGTATTTCCATTGATAAAATGGTTTCCTCTACAATTTAGATCCTTGTATGTATGATGAAGAGTTTCTTTGGCACTCCATATATCATTTCTTAGGGAATATACTTTCTTATAGGGTGTCACTATTTAGAAGAAGCACCAAAAGACACCTTGTGATGATTTTATGGGGCCCAGTAAATACATGGAATATTTTTGTAATTTTAGGATATTATATTATGAATAAGTAATAACTGGGTTCCGGTCAGATGAGGTTCGATCCAAGATAGAATTGGATGATCACAACATTCCCATAGCTAAGATTCGCAATCAACCCATATACTAAACTATTGAGGAATAAATGATGAAAAATACTATATGTTTTGTGTTTGATGACCCCTCTGAAAGACTATTTCCTTGGTCGTAGTAAAAATAGATATTTGTTTCAATAAAATAACCAGATCCTTATTTTGGTTTGTTTGTAACCTATATCTCCTTCAACGATATTGGCCAAAGGTGACTGAGGGCTTCACATAGAAATAATCATTGTTAAGAGTTGTAAAATTTTACACTATTTAAAAAGTATTCATGTTGTTGTATTATTAATCCTCATTAGTGGAATAATCTAGGGATGCGTGTACCCTGGGAAAAAATTTCAATTTGGAAGGCTTGAATTCACAATGGGTTTGAGGAATTTAGACATCATTAGAGGATTCTAATTTAACATACACCTTCAATATCTCTTCTTTTTTGACTTGGGATATTGTGGAAAGAATTTTTAGTTAGTGATCAGAGGATTTGTGGAAACCATATGATGTTTTGGATTGATAATGTGGGAACAAATGATATCAACAGTGTGAGAGACAACCTTATGATTCAACTAATCATTAAACTTCTATGCCATATGGATTGGAACCTATTTCTAATCATTGTAGTAGTTCATTTCACCATTAGGGTTGGTGGAGTCATGTACCACCTATGATGGGATGTTTCTTAATATGACTAATCCATGATATACTTAGTCTTGGATTCAATATTCAAATATGATGTATTCTTTGATAATGATTCCATGGGTTCTGTTAAACAATAAGTGATCAGAATAGATAGTGAGTTCTACATAATGGGGCCCCCTGAATTCTGAAAAACATTAGGATTCCCTTTTTAAATTCATAGTTGAAATATCCTAGGACCATTGAATATATAATTGAATAGGTATTTTTCCTCCATTATTAGAAAGATACAATTGGATCCTTGCCCTGATGGGGGGTGGGAAACACATTCTATCTATGAGTTTTTTCCTATATATGATGGGGATTCCCTAGACTAGGATACACCTAATGGGGAACATAATGTAAAAAGATAAACAAATATACTATCTCAAGTGCCTCTACAATCATAGTGGAATCTATCTCTACCTTCTTTGGACTTATTGTGGGGGGTTGGAAGGGGTAATGGGTGAAACTATTTTATGTTCCACTATAAGACTTATTATTGTTGTTTTGATTCCTCATATAAATCTAGAAATATACCCTAGTAGTTTAGGGAGACGATATTAGGGACCATCTCATCTGTAAATTTTTTTACACACATCGTATGAAACTATTCATGGGAATGCAGCATGTGGAGTGCATATATGAGTCCCTTCCATTGAGATATGAATTCAATGACTTTCTCATCAATATAATTCTTTATTTACAGAGATCAGTGATTCTTCTCTTATATGAGTTAGATATTAACTAGTAGAGGAACTATCTATGGATGTCCTCCCAATAGAAAAAGTACATTGTATGTGGATGAATATAATAGATAGATACAGGTCCTTCCATAATCTAGAAAAATCATAAAATCTTGGTAGCATAATTTTGATTGTCATTTCCCCAAAATTATACCACACTATCCAGAAAAGTGAGTTAAATCCTTTAGTGGAACACACATCCAATTAAATTGGTTGAATATGTAATTAAAAAATTATTGGTGTGCACGAATATGTTCCACCAATGATAGGTACATCAAT
Organism: Viscum album; assembly: GCA_963277665.1. Taxonomy (NCBI): domain Eukaryota; kingdom Viridiplantae; phylum Streptophyta; class Magnoliopsida; order Santalales; family Viscaceae; genus Viscum; species Viscum album. Next base: position 1,592,201 of record CAUJRU010000127.1, read on the forward strand.
CCTTCATGTGGAATGTACATCTAACACATTTCTCGATCCATTATATGGGATATAAGAGTAGCTTCCACATTATCTTGATGAGGATTTATATCAAACAATGTGTTAATTGGGTCATTGATATAAGGAGAATTTTGTTCTTGATCCTACGGAGGTTATTTCGACTATTCGGAAATGGTGGGAGAATAATATCTAAGTTATTTTCTATAGCCACTATCTTCATCCCTAACCAGGTACATGAGGCCGCCAAGTTCAAATCAAGGTGACTGGCCAAGGAGTACTGGGTACTCTATAAAAGTAGAGTCAAGGACCCTTCTTACATTTTCTATTTTTGGGCACGGGCCGATAATAATATTAGTAGTGATCCTTTTTTAGTCATCAACCTCTTGATGCATGACAGCTATCCTGGGGTCTAGCTCAGTTTTGGGTATGTCCTCAGATGTTTCAGTGATCTTAGTGGGAACATTTACTTTGTGAAAATATGATTGGGTGGGTAGTAATGTCTTATTAGGGGACTCTTAAGACCTATTACCCATTTCTTCTGGTGATTATGGGTGCCTATCGGCATTACCCATGGAACTGTATCTCCCTTATTGGTGTGTTTTCCCTTTTTTCCCCAGTGTTGATGGTTATATTCCAATAATCCTTTGATGGGATGCTGGTGACAACATAATCCATGGTGGTAGTTCGAGAGGAACCATCAAAGATAACTGATGGGGAAATTAGAGGTCATGTTTTTGATATTGGATAGCGATGGAATTGAGGGAAACATACTTCCCTCAGTCTAAAATATGGATGTATTTATATTCCTCTTTCATGATCTAATGAAGAATGGTGAGCCTCTTAAAGTATATTTTCTAGAATGTTTCCTCTTATCTATATGATTAAGTAAGCTAATCCACTAGGATTGATACAGTAACAACCTTATTTCAGTGTTGGAACATTTCTTTAAGGTTTTTATGGATCCCTATTTAGGTTATATGATAGTGAAAAATGTATTGAAATATCTCCTCGACAATATCGAAAAAATAGATATTCCTTTGGGAGGGACTCTGTGGTGATATAATCCAGAGCTGTAGGTGGACAAAACGTGACTGATAGCAGGTTAGAAGACTAGAATCTCCAAAAATCCTCATGTTCATTACTAGAGGAATGGTTCTTCATCTGATCAGACAAATCCCCAATTAGTATAGTCTGAGATACTAGAGGTGGAACCCCCAAAAAACATTATTATTTATAACTGACAAAGATAGGGTATACTATACAGATTAAATGCCAATAACATGCTATAATTTATCTCATAGTGGCATCCAACTTCAATATCATATTCATGTAGTACATGGTGGTCAAAACCTACTCATGTGTAAGGGTATCATAATCTCTTTCAGGGTCAATAGAGTGCCTACTGTCATCTAAAGGAATCCAATCATATCCTCACATCTCCCTAACATCCAGTGTAGAGGTAGAGAGAATGGAAACTAAGGATGGTGGAGATAGTAACATCGTCGTTCCTTTGAAGGATGCTAGGATATCCTCTAACTACAGATCTATACAGAGGGACTTAGGGATATTATAGAACTTATCATCCAATATTTCATGTCTCATTTGATAGTTATCTACCTCTATCTCTAGCAATTGTTCACTTGGTTCCCTCATTGAATCATCCATCACATTATAATTTGAGAGGTTGATAGTGACAGGATGCCTCTAATGGTCCTACAAATTACAGTTCAAGGCTTCTCTATGTGAAAGTTATTGATAGTAACATGGTTTTATTCAAAGAGTTTTTTCATCTAAGACTTGGGTAATACCCCATAATGATTGTTCTCTATCATACTATATGATGGGTATTATATGTAGGGCCTAGTTTAATCATTATGAGGACCTCCTCATAGGTTTATGGTGGGATAGGAAAGACTTGAACCTTGGAATTCATCATCATTGGATGTTCAATAACAGAAACCTATGCTACTGATGATTGAGAGAGTCAATCCTGAATTACATAGAGGTGGATGGGGTCTTGATCCTAGGATAGTAAAGACAAACCCCAACAATGTAGTTATAGGGATATGATGGGATGTGCTGGTAGTGGTAGGGGCCACAATATTTATAGAAGACACCCCCTATAAGGATAGGTTTGGGGCCTTCCCCCAACATCGTATGTTTTGAAAAGTGGTTGGCACTATGATGTTACAGTCAATCAGATCATCGACTTGTGTTCCCCTTCAATGTTTGAACTAATGTGGTATAGTAGTATCCCTCCTTGGAATCTACTGAGTAGTTTTCATGGTTTGTATGGCTCGAAAATCACATGGCACCTTAGAATTTTGGATTTAGCTATCAAAGTTATCTTGAGAGAGGCTCTAAAAAGACTCCATTCAAAATGGGGGTTGATGGCCCATATGTGTCCTATAGGGGTGGGTGTGATAGTGATTTTTTGACGCATAAGCATCATCTCAAGATATATGATGGATTTGATTGACCCCTTATTGTTCATGTAGAGGAAATAGGGTGTTGAGAACCCTACTCTAAATGATCAAATAGGGTGATATGGATCATAGGAACCTAGTAACCAAAGGCATGATTAATATAGTTACAAGAGTGCAGTCTTGTAAGATTTCCACTCCAATATTTTCCCTAACCATTCCCTATTTTGTGTTAGGGAACCGGTATCAGTTATATTGGGACATTTAAAGTATGTGGAATTAGCTTTCATTGTTTATATAATGATATTTATCCAAAACTCTCGAACGTTATCCATTATTCTTGAAATAGGGGAGTAATCCACCCTAGAGATGTTTTTGACCAATTATTCCCAACGTTATATTCCACAAGTCCTAGGAGAGTTTCATATTGGGCCCACCGCATTCTTGGGGGGACTTAGCATTGAATATTAGGATATGATGATATGAAAATCGGATGGTGTTCAACATTACTGATAGACTTGTTATTGGTGGAGTTAATTTATCATATTGTGTTCACTTTTTTGTTTCTAATTCTTTATTCAATGGTTGTGCACATCATGTTTCTTCTTTCCCCATATTCCCATTTTCTAAATGAGGTATATTTAATCACATTAATAAAAAAATCTCCTTTATCAAAACATGATAATGGGATGATGGTTTCTCCTTCCATATATTCCTCTTTAGATCTCATTGCCTAGTCCGATTCTCTCTTAAAGATATAATACATGTTCAAGAAACACATTCCTAGTTCCATATCAAAGTGGAATATGTTTAATTATTCTTCCCATCTCTAAACATAGAAATAACCATCAGTCAGAGTAGATAGTAACATCATTAATTTATAGGTATTTTATGGATGTTAGGTCAGTGGGGAACTGGTAATGGCTTCTGATTTTAGAGGGAATCTCGCATCTGAGGCATCATGTGTGTGGAACCTATAGCTTATAATTTCATCCTTGAGGTAAATTATGTCCGGGTTGCACCATATGATGATTTGTTCCAAAATAATAACATTTTTATTATGTTGGGTACAAATCTCATATGGGTGACATGTTTTCCTTGTTTTGGGGAAAAGGTATAGTGGACATTTATTTTCATACGTTAACATTACATAAATTTTGAGAAATATATAAAACATTATACAAACAGACTTCGAAAGACTATATTATTCTAGTTCCCTTGGAAATATTGAATTATAAACACAGATACATAAATGATCTATATCATATCTCACTAGGTTCTTCTTGACTAGCACCCTTCCTAGACACATCATACATAATACATATCTTCATAACCTGGTCAAAAGAAACATAAAAAAGGGGTGAGATATGATGCATATAAAGGGTGAACAAGGGATATTTTTAATAATTATCATGACAATAAGGTTATGAGATCATGATCATGAAAATTAAAGATCATACACTCCTTATCAAAGATCATATACATGAATCATGGCATAAATCTTGGTTGTTCATAAGACATGAATCATAAGGAAATAGAGAACATAATACATGAAATCATAACATCATAATAAAACATGGAATTATGGTAGACTCGTAATCATATATAATTATTTCCATAGTAGTCAAGGAATTTAGGTCAAGGCCATTTTAGTGGACAAATTCCTTTATTGAATTGGGTTCACACCACATTCCATCCCTACATTAATGAACTGAGCTCACTCCCCTTTCCAGCCCCCTAATACTAAACTGAGCTCATTTCCAATTCTAGCTATATAATACAAAACTGAGTTCATTTCTTGTTCTAACCATGTCTATCTCATGAGTTAAAAATATTTACCCAATGCATTGGAGGGATATATTTGTCCCATCCATCTCATAATGAAATCATACACACATGTTACACAAGATCATAAATAATAATATCATAAACCATGAAATGGAAAGGGTGTTATAAATATATAATCATATTCTAACCTTTTCAAATATACATGTTTCATAATCATTTAATTGTAAACATAACCTGTGAAAAGAAGTGGGTTTTGAAAGTATATAACTCGTGAAAGATAAATGGGTATCATAAAAATCATGTCATCAAAACATAATCCATTCATGGAAATAATATGAATATAAACATTGAATAATTTCCTCGTAAAGGCATCAGTATCATTAATGGATGTTATCTTAGATGGGAAATAATTTTTAATAATCTTATAAAAACATTTCTTGAGGAAAATATCCTTACTATAATGAAAAACGATTTTTAAAACATAAATACTTTTAGAAAAAATTTTCTTTGAAAGCAACTTTCAAAACAAATAAAAGAAGAATTTAAAACCATAAAATGATTTCAAAATCATTTTTACTTGAAAATGGGTTTAAATGATATTTTTATAACATTTATGAAAACATGGTTTTTGAATACAATAGATCTCTGACCGAAGAGAGGGACAGACATATTTTTCTAAAAAAATTATCTTAAGTTACAAAGAGTAGAAAAATGGAACTTATACAAGAATATATCATGAATAAATAATATATAATTAAACACATGAGTGTTATTGATATATGTATTATAATATCTCATCAATGGAATCGTAAATATTAACAATCTCGAAAAGCGATGAGATTGTTTCAATAAACTCTTATAACTTGGTAACATGGGGTCATACTCTAAATATAAGAAAATAAAATTACATGAATCTTAAAATATCAATAAAAAGAAATAAATTCCTGATATAACATGTAAAATGGAATTTTATTTACCTCAAAATATAATTTAAGTGCATAACAAAACATGAGTCTCAATGAAGGAAAATTGAGATAAAACTATTTAACAGATTTGATAACTTTTGAAACTCAAAAACCCACGAATGAAAGATCATAATTTGATATTTGAATAACCATAAATATAATTATAATATAAATATAATTAAATCATGGTTATTACATACACCACAAAAAAATAAAGAGTGTAAAACATATCATGTATCTCATTAAAATAAAAAAGCGAGATGAAATCCCCTTACCTTGTGTTTTGATTATCATCATACTCATTAAAACCTCTAGTATAACAAAACTAAATATATTATAAATATATCTAAAACCCATATTATTACTTATAATAACACATATTTTTGTATTATGGCTTTATATTACCCATTTGTTAACAATTATATGTTAGGGTTTCACTTTGGGTAATATCCACTTTGTTTTCTGCATGTGTCATAATTTATCATACCATTGGTCCTTATAGTTATATCTGGATTACCATATTTTAATACATGATTTAAATATAATTTATATTCATTAAAGTTTTATTATAATAATCCATATAATACATTTTTATGAAATGTAATAAATCGTTCATGGATACAGTAAGTCGTACGTATGCATGAATGTTATTTCAGTTTATTTTTCATGTTAAAAGAAATAAAGTAAAAGGAATATATGTATATATATGTATCTATATAAATATCATTTTTAAATTGCTTTATTATATCATATATGTCATATATATTTAGTAAATCCATCTTTAATACATTCATATAGTGTATGAACAAATCACTTCGCTTTGAGGGGGCGACAGTACACACTTTCTCAAATGAAATTATCATATTTACACCAAATGGAAAGTAACTAGATATATGTTGAAAAAGGAATAAATAATATTAAAGTCATAATAAATATAATATATAAAATATATAAATAGATTTTACATCATAATTTCTACCATAAGAGGTCATAATGAAAAAATGAACAATCACTTTTTAGGGGGGAGGTAGTTCGCCGTACACGTCAAGAGGGTGTTCATTACCCATTAGATTGGCGTGTGTGTAACTATAGTTTTAAACCTTTTCATAAAATAATGATTTTATATTGACTATACTGGTGTCTTTATACAATCATGTATTAAATATATTGGAGGGAGTGGAAAAGGAATATAAAATAAAGGAACTTGAGGGAATGTGTTTCCTCTTAATCAGGTAACTCTTTTAGGTTTGTGAAAAAAGGATTCTTTAAATGAATTTATTCCAAATAATAGGATACAGGGAGGAATTTATTTATGTTTTTAAGTGTATTTAGAAGATATTGGATGAAAATAATTAGTTTTTGTGTAGTGAAGAAGAGGGATAGGGGGTGGAGTTTTATAAGGAAGGATGAGCATCACTCTTGTAAAATTTTTAAGAGAGAATTCAAAATATGTTTTTCAGGTTTCAAGGGGATATAATAATGATAAAAATAAGATTAAAGGGATTATAGGGCATAAATATGTCCATCCAATGGATTTTTTATAATTTTATATGACATTTTGGGCCTTATGGTTATGTTTTAATCCCTTTTTAAGTTTAATTTAAACATAATCAATGTAATTAAATTTAATCACTTTCACTAATATTTTTGGTAAAAAAGGTAAACTATTAGAACATTATAAATTATTAATATTAAAAATATGGATTCGGTTTTTCAAAATTATAATGATATAAGTGGAAAAAAATAATTTACTATTAATCCCACAGTTGGGTCGACAATGCGGGTTTTTAAAGTAAAATTGTCTGAAAGTTTGCTATGTTTTTTATATCCAATTTCAATGTGAAATATCTTCCAAATACATCAATTGGATTAATTGAGAAAAATATGATCTAAATAATATTTTAAACCAAATTAAAATATATTTTAACCATATAAATAAAATAGATGAAATCCAGTTTTTAATTAAAATCCTGTATTTTTCACTATTCGTCTAAAAATAATGTTTCTCAAAAAAATACAAAAAATCACTATAATATAATTTCAAAGTAATAAATTAAGAAATTTTGTTTATTCTACCAAATTATATTTATTTTTTTCATAAAAGGCCATAAAAAGTACTGTTTGGGGAAATAGTATTTTTAAACATATAAGGACTTTACCAAAAACTGTATCTTTCATTATAAATGTGTTTTATTTATATAAAAATTCATAAAAATAAAATTTTAATGGTAGTTATTATGTTAATATAACTATTTTTAATATATATGTTATAATTATCTCATTTAAATAGTTATAACAATAAAATGATGTTTTATAGAAACATCGATATTGTGTGTAACGTGTGCCATGTTGGTATTTAATGTAATATATGGCGAGTCAATATTACATGTTTTATATGTTTATTTAGTGACATGTAACGTATTTCAAGAAAGTATCATGTGAAAGGAATGTTTGACTTCATTAATTTCAAGACATAAATGATAATTTAATTTTTTCAAAAAAAGTCCATAAAAACTCATGGTGTAATATTCTACCCTCTTAAAAAATCACAATCAAAATTCATCACTCAAGTAAAAAAATGATGATAATTATAATTCTTCTTATCCTAAATTTTCCACATATATTCTTATAAATGGTGATTTCTTCAAAAAAAATATTGAGCAGTTGAGTGGTCTTGTTTCATAGAGATTTCTCTGATTAATCAAGAATTTCAATTTGGTGTTCTTCATAAGATAGATCATGTAGTAGCAGAATGACCTATGAGTTTAGTACATGTGAAGTTTTAAGTATTTAATTCCTAGAGAGAGATACATGGAATAAATCATGTACTTGAGATAGATTTTTATGAAGTGCCAAGTGATAGGCTACCATCCTGATATGATCAAGAATATCAAAATGACTGATATACCTAGCGATTGAATTTTATTTCTTCTTAAATATTATAATCATCTTTCCGGGTGAGAATCATAGAAACAACTTTTCACCAACATCAAATTCCATATCACAAAGAAGTTTTTCAATGTAGCTTTTCTACTGGCTTTGAGTTTCCATTATATATTTTTGAATGGTTCTAACCTTGTCAATGATTTCTTCAGAAATCTCAATCCCTAATAGCTTTCTCTCTCCAACCTCATCCTAGAAAGTTGGAGATCAAAATTTTTTCCCATATAGGGCTTCATACGGTGCCATATAAATTCTTGAGTGAAATTTATTGTTGTAAGAAAACTAAACTTGGGGAATTTATTGATCCCAACTGCCTGTCAAATCTAGAGAACAAGATCTCAATATAACCTCTAGGGTTTGAATTTTCATTTTATACTAACCATCTCTCTAAGGATAATAATCAATGCTAAAACTCAAATCTATATCAATTTATTGATGAATAATTCTCTATTACTTTGAGTTAAGACTCATATCCCACTCTGATACAATAGAATTTGGTACTCCATCTAACCTTACCACTTTCTTAATGTATATATTGTCAAGAAGATCTAGAGAGAAATATTCTCTGATGGAAATCATGTTTGCTGACTTAGTAAGGTAATCAAATACCACCCATATAGTATTAAACCTTTTAGATGGTTTGGATAGTCCAATGAAAAACTCCATATTTATGTTCTCCCATTTCCATTCAGGTATGGGTAATGGATGCAACATACCTTTAGGCCTTTGTCTTTCAGCTTTATCTTTTTTTATACAAAGCACCGAGATATGAACTCTACGATATCCCTCTTTATTCCATCCCACTAGAAGCATTATTTCTTGTCCCTATACATCTTAATACTTCCATGATGAATAGAAAATAAAGAACTATGATCTTCCTCTAATATATCCTTCTCAAAATATAGTATGAAAGGATCACATACATGGTTCATGATCATTATCATTCAATCCTAATCAAGGTTAAAACTCAGGAACAATTCTGATTTTTTTTCATCTCTTCATCTTTCATCTACACCTCCTTAGTATTCACTAGGATAGAGGGCTGAATATTCATTTGATAAAGATAACACTTTTTTCCCTTCCTTTAGGATTTCTAGATCCATATTTTTCAAATCTAGATATATTGGATCATTGAGATCCTCATCATTAATAATATTACATGATCATTCAGACTCAAGGAATCAATGACCTTCTTCACTTTCCCAGGGAGGTAATGTATTGAGAGGTCATAATCCTTTATCGACACTAATCATTTTCTCTTGTTCATATTTACCTCCTTATTTGTGAATATATAGTTCATACTTTTATGATCAGTTTATAGATCACACTTTTCACCATAAATATAATCCCACCAAATAATTAATGCAGAAATTATCACTGCTAACTCTAAATCATGAGTTGGGTAATTTTTCTCATGAATCTTCTAATTTCATAGGAAATAGTCTATAACCATGTTATTTTTCATAATAAAACATCCCCATACCTTCTTGGATGCATATTTATAGATTAAAAATCCCTCTCCTCTACTACATAATGTAAGAAAAAGTGCACTGACTAACCTTATCTTTATTTCCTTCAATTGTTCCTCACATTCATATGTTCAGATTAACTTGACTTACTTCTAGGTTAACTTGGTCATAAGATTACATTTTCATGAGAAATGTTCCCCAAATAGTGGTTAATATCTAGTTAAATCATGAATTCTACAGATCTCAGTCGTTGTGGTTAGTCATGGATATCATTCAAATCTTCATATTAGTTGACCGAAAAATGAAGCCTTTTGTAGCAAAAAATTCAAACTTTGCATATTTTTTATATAGCTTATTTTTTTAGGGATTATAGTACAATTATCAAGTGATCTTCGTGTTATTCCTTGATAATGGAATATATAAGAATATCATCTATAAAACAACCACAAAATCATCAAGGTAATCTCAAAAGACTATATTCGTTAAAACCATGAAGACAGAATGGGTCTTAGTGTGACCAAAAGGAATAACTATATATTCATAGTGTCCATACCATGTATGGAATGCTTTCTTGGGTATATCCTCCCTCTAACCCTCAATTACTGATATCTAGAATGAAGGTCAGTCTGGGAAAAGTATTGAGCTCCACACGGATGATCAGACAATCCATCAATAAGTGGAAGAGGATAATTTTTATTGATTTTGATCTTCTTAAATTCCTTATATACAATGAGGATCCACTTTAATACATCTTTATATTTCATAAAAAGAATATGTTCACCCCAAGGTGACACACTTGGCCGAAGGAATACCTTATCATGGTTTTCTTGGAGTTACTTCTTCAATTAATACAACTTAATTGAATTCATTCTATTTAGATTATTTGAAATTGGAGTGGAACTGTGTATGAGTTATTTTGAGAACACAACATTGTGTTTTGGTGGAAAAATAAGAAAATCTTTTGAAAATACATACAAAAAATCCTAAACAATAGACATATCATTGAATTTGATTTTCTCCCCATACATTGAGATAATCAACCATTTTGAATGGGAATTAATACCCATACATTGGATGTAATCTCCACAAGAAGTTCAACCCTATCATCACATTAATGTATGATCATAAGAGGGTTTGAAATATAAAACATAACTTCCATTCCTTGATAATTGTTGTGGAATTTATGATGAGAAAGCAAATCCATGCCTAAGATCACATCAAATTCAACCAGTGGAAAAATGAAAAGATTTACATGAAGCACATTCCCACAAACGTCATCTAGAGAGGAATCATAGACATGAGATGCAATCATCATATTATTATGGGTTTGTACTACTAATTCCCTATATAATTGTTTTTTTGGAATCTTAACACCCTTATAAAATTCAGTATATATGAAATAGTGGCTATACCCAAACTTAAATATGAAAATATTAATTATAGAGTGGATATTACGTATACCTTTAATCACTACGTTATCGCACCACCCATCAAAAATTGTGAGTGCATGATATTTCTGGTTGTCCCTCAGATTTAGAGGTTGCTGGCGTCGATCATCACCACAAGCCCTTGGGTTTGGTATGTGGTTAGTATAATTCCAATTCTACTTACACTTATTGAACTTGTCACGAACCAACCCGGGTTGACCCTAAACTGGTCACCTGAGACGGTCCGAGACATGGCTCGAAGGGCATTATCGATCCCCATGGGACAACAACTAGTGTCGGGCATCAAAATAAACTAGTTGAGAATGATTTGGCCCATAACCAAGATAAATAATCATAAACTGAACAAGGATATAAATAAAGAGAAATAAACTGAACAACTTGGCAGTAGAAAAAAGGAATAAATGAAGAAATGTGATATACCTCAAGTGACGTTATGGGTCACCATTGAACATAAAATACACTCACTCCAAGATCAATCAAAAACTAATGGAACCTAAAAATAAAAATTAGAGTATCCGTGAGCACCATGATGCTTAGTAGGAATGCCAAGATACAACAATACACTATCCCTTTCCTTTTATATGAAATATATAACAACCCTAGTCTTTTATTACACAATAAAACATAATTTATTACATAAACTTCACTTGATACAACATAGAAGATCGATAGTTCTAGTGTATTTGGGGCTTTGGATCATTACATAAAAACATAAAACATGAAATACAATATCTTTATTGAAAACTTCCTTTACATGACCACTACATTCTCTCGTACTTATCATTGCATGGGATAACCTGAGGACATGCATAAGAAATGGGTGAGCTATAAAGCCCAGTAAAGGAATAATCATGGAAGAACATGATGAATAAAATACATGATAGACAATAGGCATATCAATAGAGCACAAGAGAGGCATACATAAAGGCATGATAAATCATGATAATCATAACATGGAAATGTGGCAACAACACATAACATAGAATTAGCATGAGCCAAGGCACATCGTACATAGAGCATGAGTAAACCCTCATTTCACATGAAGCATGAGTAAAACCTTGTTTCACTTGAATTAACAAGAGTAAACACCCATTTCAAATGACGTATCATGATACTATACTTTACCCAATGCATTGGATCACTATCAGGGTGCACCCTTCTTAAACATTTCATTTCATGCCTAAGTGTGCCACATAGATCATAAAACATCAAATCATTCAACATAATAATGTATTCCATGATAAAAAAATGTGGAATACATACTTGAAACTCTTTAAACAATAATAAAATTTGCATAAAGTTTAATACCCTTGATAGAGAAATGGGAATGGTATTCACTACACAATGACTATGGCTAGGAAAAACGTGGTGCAATTTCGGCAGCATAACAACATGACATAAGAACTCACAAAAATGGTTGATTTGAGAGAAATGAGTGTATCATCATATTTACATGACCTGGAAGTAAGGGGGTCATATAGATACATGTCACAACAAATTTAATGGAATTTAGATTCATGATACAAATAATTTCTTGAATGTAAATGAGGAGAGAGCAATTACTTTCCAAATTTAGGCATAGTAACAGGTGTACATGAGAGGAATTTAATAAGACAGAAAGGGGACTCCCATCATAAAAACATAAAGAGGGAAGTATGGGGGTGTGAAAAAATACCCCAACATTTATAATTGAAATTAAAAGGACATGAAAAGTTAAAGAATATTGGACAAAAATGAGAAAGGAATAAAAAACCCTTACTTGGAAGTGTGATTCCAAATGCATGAGAGAGGCTCGAGAGAGGCTTAATGGGAGCTTGGGAAACCTTGGGAGGATTCTAGAGAGAGGATTTCAGAGTTTGGACAAATTACAAAGGCTTTTAGTGAGGAGGAAGTTGGATCTTGGGTGGGTTTATATAGGAACGGATAGGGAATTGTTTATTATTTAGGTTTGGGACACCTCACATTAAACTAATCAAAACTACAAACCAGCCCATGGTTTTTGCCCATGGTTTTTTTCTATGGGAATTGGGAAAAAAATATTTCATAATGCCAAAGTCCAAACTGAAAATAATGGGGTTGCTTATGTAGAGTTGAGTCACACTCCCAAGGAAAACAATTTCAAAAGACAAAATGATTAATAAGTCTCGAAGGGTCCACTAAAGCTTTGTCAAATAAATCAAAAAAACCCAAAATCAAATTATTTTAACAGTAAAACATATATTGGCCGAAAATAAAGTTTATAGTATTTTATTACATCACTATTGGGTCATTACGATGTCATAAAACACATTATATATTTAAACGATATTTAATTTTTACACAGAAATTTGACTGTCTCAGAAAATTATAAAAATATCACCGTTGGATTATTTTGAAATCCTGATTAAAAAAACAATATTCATTTTATCTAAATAATTTTATAAATATGTCTATTTTTACTTTAAAAATAAAAAACCGACATTTATCGAAAATTCATGGGTTTTAACAAAAATGGCCTTCAAACCTTAATAAAACTTACAATTACATTTATAAAATTATATGATCATTTATATTTAATAAAAAATAATTTAATCATACTAATATTTTATTAAAATATTATTTAATTCAAAAATCCATTAATTCATCAAAATAAATTTCTTAGTTGAATATTAAATAAAAATAATATTTGTGCTTTAAAAACTATTTACAAGGTAACAATAATAAAATGAAAGTATATTCATTATTATATACAAAAATAATGTACATAACCATAGAACTAGTGTTTTGTTAAATCACCATTTAGAACACCCACATAATACTGAAGGGTGAGGTGAGCGATGGTGAAAGACTCTTGGGGTGGCTCAGATAACATTGATCGGGTGGTAATCTCTATCAACTTCCACTTCTCCCATAGGCAGTTCCGCTCAAGATTAATGTGTTCAATATCATCTTGATCATGGTCAAGAGTGAATCCCAATGACTCCACCTCCTTTCTGAGCTCTGAAAAATGGGCTTCATATGGGGCACGTCTACTGGATGAGGCCATCGCTTCCTTTTTCTACGTAAATTGGATTTGTTAAAGCCTTTTTTTATACGAATCATGTGATCACTGTTCAATATCTATATTAGTAATGGTCACAATTCTTAACATAAAACCAATGTAGTTGAAAATTTTTATAAACATTTTACATAAATAGAAATTTAATTATATCAAGATGGATTTCCATTCATGAAATTTTGGGTTGTTACAATATTCCCCCCTTAAGAAATTTCTCCCTCTAAATTTCCTTTTCCCAAACTAAAATAGATTTGGGTAACTCTACTTTATCATTTCCTCTGATTCCCATGTCGCTTCTTCAAACTTGTGGTTTCACTACAACACCTTGATGAGGGGCATCTTCTTATTTCGTATAACTTTTTCTCTATGATCTAAGATCTTTATAGGTTTCTCCCCATAAGAAATATCATCCTCTAACTGTTCCACCTCTAAAGAGAGTACATGTGAAGGGTCCGGTATGCACTTCCTTAAGAAGGATACACGAAAGGCATCATTTACTTTGGCCATGGTAGGTGGAATTGCTAGTCGATAGGCTACAACCCTGACACAATCAAGAATCTCGAAGGGGTCGATGTACCTTGGACTTAACTTCCATTTCTTTCCAAACCTCGTGAAATTCTTCCATGTAGATATGCGTAGAAATACCATGTATCCAACTTTAAACTCAAGGTCTCATCGATGGTTATCTACATAACTCTTATTTCTACTCTGGGATACCTTGATATGTTGTTGAATGGTTTTCACCTTCTCCACAATTTCTTTGACCATTTCTGGTCCAAGAAACATACGCTCACCGACCACGTCCCAACATGCTGTTGTTCTGCACCTTTTCCTATAAAGGGATTCATATGGTGCCATTTGATTTTTCAAGTGGAAACTATTTTTATATGAGAACCCAACCAGAAGAAGATGTTGATCCCATCCTCCTTTAAATTCCATTGAGCATGCTCTCAACATGTCCTCAGGTGTTTGGATAGTCTGCTCAGATTGGCCATCAGTTTGAGGATGATAGGCCATACTGAAGTTCAGTTCTGTATTTAGAGCATGTTGAAGACTCTTCAAAAACATAGAGGTGAACCTTGGATCTCGATCAGAAAAAATAGATAGTGGTGATCCATGCAGCCTTACCACTTCCCTGATATATAACCATGCCAGTTGATACACTGAGAAATCCTCCCAAATAGTAATGAAATGTGAAACCTTTATAAGATGATCCGCAACAACCCAGATTGCATTGTTGGCTTAAGATGTCTTTAGAAGTCTGGTGACAAAATCCATGGTGGTGTTCTCCCATTTCCATTCTGGTATGGGAAATGGTTGCATCATACCCTTAGACTTCTACCTCTCTACATTCACTTACTGACACACTAGGCACATTGATGTATATTTAGTGATCTCCTTCACCATATTTTCCCACCAATAATGCTCTCGGAGATCTCAATACGTCTTTGTGTATCCTGGGTGAATAGATAAATTTGAACTATGTGCATCATACAAAATTTACTTCTTCAGCTTCGGTCTTGATGGAACACATAGTCTTTTTCCAAATCTCACAATTCTTTCTTCATTAACATTAAACTCCGAGGATTTCCCTTTTCCGATAACTTCCACTTTTTCCCCAATTCCTACGTCATCCTTTTGAGCATACTTTAACCTTTCCAAAAGTGATAGTTGAGAAATCATTTTTGAAGGGATTGATGATGTTCCCTTCTTTATGATTCCCATGTCCATCTTCATCAAATCTAAGAAGATTAGATCCTTTTTAATTCCCATCAATGATAGAATCGTTGGGTCCTTTATACTTAGGGAATCCTATACCTTGTTTGCTTTCCCAGGGGTGGTAATGGATTGAGTAGTCATAGTCTTTGATCAGCTCTAACCATATTCGTTGTTGCATGTTCAACTCTTTCCGTATGAATATATACTTGGGGCTTTTTTTGTCCGTATATATTTCACACTTCTCCCCAGAGAGATAATTCCACCAAATTTTCAAAGATAAGATCACTGCAGCCAACTCGAGGTCATGGGTTCGATAGTTCTATTCATGAACTTTCAATTGCCTTGAAGCATAGGCAATGACTTGGTCATTTTTCATCAACACACATACCATGCCCTTCTATAAAGCATCACTAAATACCACAAAAAGTTCTCCACTTGTGGGTAAAGTGAGTATGGGTGCAGTGATAAGCCTCCTTTTCAACTCCTTGAATCTCTCTTCGCATTCATAATTCCAAGAAAACTTTACTCCCTTCCAATTTAGCTTGGTAAGAGGGTTGGACAATAGTGAGAAATTTCTGACAAATCATCGATAATATCTAGCTAACCCCAAGAAGCTACAGATATCCATTACTGATGTTGGCCTCAACCGTCCTTCAATTGCATCTGTTTTGGAAGGATCCAAAGATATCCCATTGATTATAATGATATGGCCCAACAATGAGACCTCCTTTAACCAGAACTCACACTTGTTGTACTTTTCATAGAGCATCTCATTTCGCAAGGTCTCTAGTACTGTTCTTAGATTCTCTTCATGATCCTCCTTGGTTTTGGATTATATCGGAATATCATCTGTAAATACTACCACAAATTTGTCGAGGTAATCTCTAAAGACTCTATAAATCAAGTCCATAAAGATTGTTGGAGCATTAGTGAGTCCGAAAGGCATTTCTATGAATTCATAGTGCCTGTATCTTGTACAAAAAGTATCCTTGGGGATATCTTCCTTCTTAACCCTTACTTGATAATATCCCAACCATAAATCCACCTTGGAGAAGTATTTTTCTCCATTTAGTTGATTGAAAAAGTCATCAATTTGTGGGAGAGTAAACTTGTTCTTTATCGTGATTTTATTGATCACATGATAATCGTTGCAAATGCGCATTGTCCCATCGTTCTTCTTGACGAAGAGGACTGGTACACTCCATGGGAAAGCACTTGGGTATATAAACCCTTTATCTAGATTCTCCTATAGTTGTTTCTTCAGCTCCTCAATCTCCACAACAGCCACTCTATATAGATTCTTTGATATTGTCAATGCCCTAGGTATAAGATCAATTGGGAATTCAACATCTCTTCTAGGAGGAAGACTAGGCAATTCCTTAGGAAACACTTCAGCGAATTACCTCACAATAGGTATGTCTTCTAGGATGCTTGCTTCCAAAGACTCAATCATCTGAACTAGATACACATGCTCATAGGGCAGTAATATCCATTCTTGAGATGATGGAGCTAAAGAAGATCCATCTTCCTCCTTTCACATGTAATGAATTGGGGGGTCAATTCTCCACATGGAGAGTGATTTCCCTCTCATGGAAATTTATGGTGGATCAATATAAAGAAAGTCAATCCACGCCAAGAATTGCATAAAATTTCACTAGAGGGAGTGTGATGAGGTTCGTTAGGAATTTCAATCCACAGATTATGACAGGGGAGGAGTTATATTCATCTGATGAAATGATTTCCCCATTTTCTGTACTAACATACTTCTTCACTTCCATAATTTGTGGTGGTGCTGGGATTGTTCTACTAAACTTTCAAGATATAAAAGAATGCATAGAACCTGAATAAAAAAGTATGTTCTCTATTATTGAATGAATAAATAGAGTATATGTCACCACTTCATTTTCGGGATTCACATCAGTAGTAGTGATGGTAAAAGCTCTCCCTTGATTCCTTGGAGGTTATTGGTTCCCTCCGAAATCCCTTAGCTTAGGGCACTAATTTGTAGGATGCCCTAGTTCTTTGTAGTTGTAGCAGTGAACAATACATTGAGGTTCTAACGGAGCATTCCACTCCTCTATTTCAGCCATTGGTTTTTCTTTCTAACAGTGACAGGTGCCCTTCTCCTCCACACCTAAAGCATTTCCTCATCCCCTTTAGGAAATTTATGGGGTGCTTGTTTCCGCACCTCTGGCAAGTGGTCCGCAGGATATTTTTAGCACCGTTGGATTTATCATTCAGACCGCCAGTATTGAAGTCCACCTTACGCTTTTTATCCCCATGATACCCCTAAGATTCTCCAATCTCTATTTCGACCTTGAGGGCACATCGGACAATTTCCTCATAGCTGTCGAAGTCACGGATCGCCAGCGCTTTCCATAGGCAAGGTTTCATCCCACCAAAGAAGTGGTCAACCTTGCATTTAAGGGTAATGACCAAGCTAGATGTGTATCATGCAATCCTTGGGAATTTTTCCTCATATGCTCCAATAGATTCATTATCTTTTTTCTTGAGGTAAAGGATGTCCATTTCCATCTTATGTCGGGGGTGCGTGGAAACTATTTATCAAAAAAACATCTATCAGAAATCCTTCCATTCCAACGCCTTGATCTCCTCCTCAGGATTCGTATTCATGATCAACATCAACCATTGATCAGATTCACCCTCCATATGATAAGCAGCTATCATAATATTCTCTTTTTAGAATATTATTGGATGGAGAAGATCTTTTCAATGGAGTTGATCCATTGTTCAGCGATTGAGGGATCAAATGATACATTAAAAGTAGGAGTCCTTTGTCTCATGAAGCTCTCGATAGCGACTTGTTCTTTCTTGGGGGGGGGGGGGGGTTGAACGTTCCTATTGACAGAAGTTTTTATTCAAATATTGAGTTACCTAAGAGAGAAGTATAAAAATGTTTTTTATTCCCGCTCTCATTGGTTGGGCATCTCATTAGTACAGTCTTCACATTGATCTTCACATCGGTTGTTAGCTTGAGTTCTCCTATTACCGGCCATTGGATGGAATAAAAGGAAAGTTAGGGGTAACACATAAAGGGTAATACAAAGACAAAATTGATGACTTATAAATAACTTTTATTTCCTTAACATATGAATCTATTGTCTTCGGTCTATGTTATCTATGATCTATTTTCTAACATATATTCATAGGGAATTTTTTGGTCCATTAATAATAGTCCATACTAAGCTTATGAATTTACCAAAGAATATCCTCTGTGAGTGTCATAACCAAGAGAGTAGCAAGGCCCATTTTCATGCACCATTTTCCATGAGTCTAGCTCAATGTTGTGTTTTCGGTTTTACCCCTTGGATACATCTGTGCCAGAGCTGCCTCTACCTTCTCGTATCCAGACATGGATGTATTTTCTTGATATACCCCTTACTAAACACTCACCAAAACCTAGGGATGTTTTTATTATACTTAGCCTTATCTATAAGGATTTACTAGGGTTTTCTAATACTAATCCCAAATATAACTAAACCTATCCTCTGATTCCAACTATGACAACCCTGGTCTTTTATTACACAATTAAATATAGTTTATTACATAAACTTAACTTGATACAACATTGAAGATCGAGAGGTCTAGTGTCTTTGGGGATTATAATCATTAAATAACAACTTAAAACATGAAATAAAACATCTTTATTGAAAACATACTTTACATGACCACTATATTCCCCCATACATTGCATTTCATGGGATAACCTGAGGACATGCATAAGAAAATGGTGAGCTATAAAGCCCAGTAAGGGAATAATCATGGAATAACATGAGGAATAAAATACACGTTAGACAATAGGCATGTCAATAGAGAACAAGAGAAACATAATATAAATGGATGATAAATCATGATAATCATAACATGGAAATGTGGCAACAACACTTAACATGGAATTAGCATGAGCCAAGGCCCATCGCACATAGAGCATGAGTAAACCTTAATTGCACATGAAGCACGAGTAAAACCTCATTGTAGTTGAATTAGCATGATTCAACACCCAGTGCACATGACGTATCATGATACTATAATTTACCCAATACATTTGAGTGTTATCAGGGTGCACCCTTCTTAAACATTTCATTTCATGCATAAGTGTGCCACATAGATCAAAAAACACTGAATCATTCAACATAATCATTTATTCCATGATAAAGGAATGTGTAATAAATACTTGAATCTATTTAAACAATAAGTAAATGTGCATAAAGTTGAATACCCTTGATAGAGAAATGGGCATGGTATTCACTACATAGTGACTTTGGCTTGTAAAAACGCGGCGCAATTTCGGTAGCATAACAGTGTGACATAAGAACTCATAAAAATGGTTGATGAGAGAGAAAAGGGTGTATAATCATATTTAAATGACAAGTATAGTAATGAGTTCATATAGAAACATGTCCCAACAAATTCTATGGAATGTAGGTTGATGATACAAAATAATTGCTTGAATGTAAATAAGGAGAGATAAATTCCTTTCGGAATTTTGGCATAGTAATGGGTGTACATGGGAGGAATTTAATGAGAGATAAAGGGGTATCCAATCATTAAAACATTAATGGGGTAGTATGGGGGAGGTTAAAAACAATACCTCAACCTTTATAATTGAAATTAAAAGGGCATAACAATTTAAATAATATTGGACAAAAATGAAAAAGGAAGAAAAACCCCTTACTTGGAAGTGTACTTCCAAAGGCTTAAGGGAGGCTTGAGAAAGGATTATTGGGAGCTTGTTCCACCATGGGAGGATTATAGAGAGGTGAGGGAAGAGGATGAAATAACTCCAAAGGCTTTGAGTAAGGAGGATGTGGGAGTTTGGGTGGGTTTATATTGAAAAGGAGAGGGAATTGTTTATTATTTAGGTTAGGGACACCTCACATTAAACTAATAAAAACCACAAACCAGCCCATGGTTTTTTCAAAATGGGAGTAGAAAACAATATTTCATAAGCGAAAAGTGAGAAATTCTTAATATATTGGGGTTTCTTATGTGGAGTTGAGTCACACTCCCAAGGAAAACAATTTTAAAAGACAAAATGTTTAACAAGTCTTGAAGGGTCCACTAAAGCTTGGTAAAATAAATCAAACAAACCCAAAATCACATTATTTTAATGGTGAAATATATTTTTTCCGAAAATAATGTTTATAGTATTTTATTACATCACTATTGGGTAATTATGATGCTATAAAACACATTATATATTTAAACGATATTTAATTTTAACCCAAAAATTTGTCTGCCTAAGAAAATTATGAAACATTCACTGTTGGATAATTTCAACGTCCTTATTCCAGAAATAAAATTCATTTTATCTAAATAATTTTTTAAATATGTTAATTTTCGCATTAAAAATAAAAACCATCATTTATCAAGAATTCATGGGTTTTGACAATAATGGCTTTCAAACCTTAATAAAAATTACAATTGCATTCATAAAATTATACGATCATTTGTATTTAATAAAAATTAATTTAATAATAATAATAATATTTTATTAAAATATTATTTAATTTAAAAATCCATTAATTCATCAAAATAGATTTTAGTTGAATATTAACTAAAAATACAGTCTGTACTTTAAAAAATATTTATAAGGTAACAATAATAAAATGAAAGTATATTCATTATTATGTACAAAAATAATGTACATAACCATAGTACTTGATTATTATTAAATAAACCATTAAAATACCTGCATAAGACTGAAGGGTGAGGTGTGTGATGGTGACACACTCTTGGGGTGTCTTGGATAACATCGCTCAGGTGGTAATCTCTATCAACTTCCACTTCTCTCATAGGTGCTTCCGCTTAAGCTTAACATGTTCGAGCTTGGATTGAGCTTGGTCAAGAGCGAATCCCAATGATGCCACCTCCATTATGAGCTCGTACAAAAGGGCTTCATATGGGGAAAGTCTACAATATGAGGTCATCGCTTCCTTTTTCTGAGTAAGTTGGATTTGTTAAAACCCTATATTTATACTAATCATTTGATCATTGTTCAACGACTATATTAGAAATGGTCACAATTCATAACATAAAAACAAAAAAGTTGACATTTTATATAAACATGTTACATAAAGAGACATTTAATTCAATCAAGAGGGATTTCCATTAATGAAAGTTTGACTCATTACAAAATCCAAAACATGCTAGTTTGAAAATAGGACGTAATAAAATAATGTTTTTCATTCATTTAAAATTCAAGTAACAAGTTTTCATTATCAAGTAAAGCATTTATCTCCCACTACATTTTCCAAATAAGTTCCCAACATGCATTAATGATTCAAAATGAAAGGAAAATAATTTATATTAGAATCTATTTTTCACAATTAATACATCAAGTATGAAACAACTGGAATGAAAATTACATCGCAAGCATCATATCGCAAATGAGAACCACGGATAATCCTTATAGGAAGATAGCACAATTGGGTCCCTAGAAACCTCGCACCTCAGGGAAATGTGGATTAGAAACCACGACCCTCAGAAAATGTGGCTTAGAAACAACGACCCTCAGTAATTGTTGTTTAGAAACCATGGACCTCAATAATTCAAATATTTAGTTAGTGTTGTTGCGTCAATCCTACTAGAAAAATTGGGACGAACCCTTACTGTGTCATCTAGTGTACTAGTCCTGGTCACCCACCTAGATACCCAGGTTTCCCATTTTGCTCTATTTCATGTGGGGTGAGTTTTCTTTATCATGTAAACATATATATACATAACACTTTCTTTATCGAAAACCCATTCAACCTCTCACAACCGCTCTCCCTCATTAAGAGAATTCCCCCTCTTTCATGTCTCACAATGCATAAGCACAAAATTTGGCACATAATAACAACTTAAATATAAAAATCATTTTCTAAAACCAAGGGGGTGTGCCTCAAGAGAAGTTTTTCTTTTTCTTAAAACATTCTTAAGGTACCAAATGAAATTAATTACATAAAGAGAACACTTCTTAAAACTACCCATCTGAAAGTTCAAACACCTCTGGAAAATAAAAATTACCAATTCAAAACCACTTAAGAAAACAATTTTCACGAAAAGTTACTAAAGACGAACGACGTTAGGAATACATTACAATTTACAAAACAAAAGCATAATCATTTCTAGAAACTCCAATGAGATTTAATAGCATATTTATATAGAATAAATGTAAAACATTTTTTAAAACAATCAAAAAATTATGAAATTCAAATTAAAGGAATAGGCATAGGGGACAAACCTCATGGTAGAACCAAGCCATCCACTTAACCTCTTGACGCTTTCTAACTAAAAGTTTTTGTTCCTCTTACAATAAGTATATGCACCTTCACACACAAGTAAGGACACCTAGCCCCTATGCACATGTCGGCCTGGCTATGAGCATGTGCAGGGGATCCTTACACATATGCTTATATGCATATACTAGTCCCCACTCACCTATGTAAGCCTTTTAATATATATATATATATATATATATATATATATATATATATATACATCGGAACACCAATCCCCATACAAGTATCTTCACTGTCATGGATGTCTATACATGTAATGGGGGAACCCAAATATACATATATATATATATACCCATGCACATGCAGGTGAGTCACCTCAGACCCAATGACTCCAAACCATGCAGTAGGGACCATGAACTACACATATAATTTAATAAAACAATTAAACACTCAAACAATCTATAAAATTTTCAAAATGAAACACCAAGGGTCTTCATGAATAACACACTCAATTTCAGGTAGGAAAAGCCACTTTAAAACCAAAAGTACGAAAAGAGACATTCAAACATACTTTCAATATTTTAAAACAACTTACGATGGATATTTAGAAATGAACAGCGAGGATAACACACAATTACAACCATTTGCGTACTCAAACCCACTTAAGAAAATATACAAACCCCAAAACAATATCCAAATGTGTTTCAAAAGCACTATAAGATTTAATAAACCACTTAATAATTTTTTAAAACAACTCCATGTGGTATCACAAGACATTTAACACAAATTCCCACTCAAAAACCTCTTCTAAGGCCAAAATCACACCAATAACACGATAAAACAGAATTCACAACCCTTACTGAACATAATAAAAGAATAATAAAATATTAAACATGAATTTCCATCATGAACGCACTCCATTCCATATGAACATGCTAAAAATGGATCAAAATCATTTTGAAATCCATTAAAACCAAATTTTAATCAAACAATTTAATCAAAGACCATGCTGAATTAATTTAACAAACAAAATAAATCATGAAATAAAGATTATGCATGGACTCACCAATATTTGGTGTCTAAACCCCCAAATATCTATTCAAAACTTCAATTGCACCATATTCTCACCATAAGGGATAAAATATGAACCCTAAAATAAGAAATTGACCCCAAACATCAAAATAGAGTCCTAACAAACCCCTTTGTGCTACTGAAATACTAAAGAAGAGGCTAAAATCCTCTAGGAAAGACACGATCGAAGAGGGGTTGACGGCCAGGATACAGTTACCAGAAGAAGCGTCATAAGCGAAGGAGGCGCTTCAGAAAGGGTCGGCCAACATCGGGTGCACCGGGCAAGCATCATGGTGCAATGAGAACCATGTGTAATCCATACATGTAGATAGAACAATTGGGATCCTAAAAACCTCGTACCTTAGTGAAATATGGATTAGAAACCACGACCCTCAGGAAATGTCGCTTAGAAACCACTACCCTCAGTAATTGTGGCTTAGAAACCACAACCCTCAAAAATTTATATATTTAGTTAGTATTGTTGCGTCAATCCTACTAGAAAAAAGAGGGATGAACCCCTTCCATGTCATCTTGCGTACTAGTCTTGGTCACCCACCTAAATACCCAGGTTTCCCATTTTACTCAATTTCTAGTGGTGGAGAGTTTTCTTTATCAAGTAAAAATATATGTACATTACACTTTATTTATCTAAAGCCCATTAAACCTCACAAAACCACTCTCCCTCATTAATATCATTCCCCCTCTTTCACGTCACATAATGAATAAGCATAAAATTTGGCACATAATAACAACTTCTATATAAAAATCATTTTCTAAAACCAAGGGGGCGTGCCTCAAGAGAGGTTTTTCTTTTTCCTAAAACATTCTTAAGGTTCCAAATGGGCTTAATTACATAAAGAGAACACTTTTTACCACTACCTGGAAAAAATTACAAACACCTTTGAAATATACTAATTACCAATTCAAAACCACCTAAGAAAACAATTTTCATAAAAAGTCACTAAAGACCAATGGCGTTAGGAATACATTTCAATTTCCAAAACTATGGCATAATCATTTCTAGAAACTACAACCATATTTAATATCATGTGTATATAGAATAAAAGTATAACATATTTTTAAAACGAGCAAGAAATTAGGAAATTCAAATTAAAGGCATAGGCATAGGGGACTTACCTCAAGGTGGAACCAAGTCATCCACTTAAACTCTTGACGCTTTCTAACTAAAGGTTGTTGTGTCTCTTCCAATAAGTATATGCACCTTCAAACACAAGGACACCTATCCCCTATTCACATACGGTAATGGATATGATCATGTGCAATGGGATCCTTACACTTATGCTTATATGAATATACTAGTCTCCACTCACCTACGTATGCATTTTCATATATATATACATGGGAACACGAAGCCCCATACAAGTATATTCACTGCCATGGATGACTATACATTCAAAGGGGGAAACCAAATATATATATATATATATATATATATACCCATGCACATGCAGGTGAGTTGCCTCAGACCCGGAAACTCCAAACCATGCAGTAGTGACCACACACTACACATATAATTTAATAAAACAATTAAACACTCAAACAATCTATAAAACATTTCTAAATGAAACACCAAGGTTCTTCATGAATAACACACTCAATTTCAGGTAGGAAATCCACTTTAAAACCAAAAGTATGACAACTAACATTCAAACATACATTCAATCATTTAAAACAACTTACAATGCACATTTAGAAATGTACAACTAGGATAACATACAATTACACCCATTTTTGTACTCAAGCCCACTTTAGAAAATATACAAACCCCAAAATAGTATCCAAATGTGTTTAAAACACTTCAAAATATTTAATAAACCACATAATAATTTTTTTTAAAACACCTCCAAGTGGTATCACAAGACATTTAACACAAATTCCCACTCAAAAGCCTCTTCTAAGGCCAAACTGACACCAATAACATGATAAAATGGAATTCACAACCCATGTGCAACATAATAAAAGACTAATAAAATACTAAACATGAATTTTCATCATGAATGAACTCTATTCCATATAAACGTGATAAAAAATGGATCTAAATCATATTGAACTCCCTTAAACCCAAATTTTAACCAAACAATTTAATCAAAGACCATGTTGAATTAATTTAACAAACAAAATATATCATCAAATAAATAATATGCACGGACTCACCTATATTTCGTGTCTAAACCCCTAAATATCTATAAAAAACTTCAATTTCACCATATTCTGACTATAAGGGACTAAATATGAACCATAAAACAAGAAATTGACCCCACATATCAAAATAGAGTCCAAAAAAACAAAACCCTTTGTGCTACTAAAATCCTAACGAAGAGAAGAAAATCATCGAGGAAAGAAAATATCGAAGAGGCATGGTAGGCCAGGTTACAGTTACCTGAAGAAGCTTCATAACCGATGGACGCGTATCAGAAAGGGTCGACCAACATCAGGTGCACCGGGCACGGCCACGACCAGAAGTGGGGTGCGTGTCGAATTGGGGAATTTTTGTGTTCCAAGGGAATCAATAGAAACTCATAGTGCCCATAACTTTCGTGTAATTATTTCTTCTAAATACCTACCATCTTCACCTTTAGCTGATGATATCCAAAATGAATATCCACGATTGAGAAGCATTGAGCTCGTTGAAACTGATCAAACAATTCATCAATCCTTAGAAAAGGATACTTGTTCTTTATGGTGATCTTGTTCAGTTAATGATAATTGATTCATAGACGCATTGATTCATCCATATTATTGAAAAATATTGTTGGTTTTCTACAAGGTGATGCACTATAGAATATGAAATCTTTGTCCAAGTACTCTTGTAGCTTCTTCTTTAGCTCCTTGAGTTTAATAGGGGCCATCCTGTAGTGATATTTTGATATAGGAGTAGCTCTAGGAGGAATTTATATTGATAAA